>CAHIKZ030000338.1:700000-707500 GCA_903632075.3 Acanthosepion pharaonis | reverse complement strand
TAATATTATTATGTTAGGATATGGATTTATCGATGGTATTAAAGTAGCTATAGTTGATCATAATTTTTGTTAAAAATCTTTTTTTTATTTTTGGGGAATGTTTGAGGTGCTTCTGAATTCATTTTAGAAAAATTCTTCTAATATTAGTTTTGCTTTTATGATGTTGTGCTTACGGTGTTTCTATTTACACTCACCTCTTTTGTTTTTTTTCTATATGCCTTAAATCTATTTTATGATTACTTAGTTCTAAAGCTTTTCTATATTTAGTTTTAGCATTAGCAAATATTTCCTTATGACTGGAATTGGTGGATAATCTAACTTTGACCTATTTATATAAATTATCAAGAATTTCGTGGTGGTGGTTTGAATCTTTACCGAATTATCTCTATTCATATAGATCTTTTATATTCGGTTTATGGTAACCATTATTCAGGTCTAAGGTTATATTGAGAAAGTTAATCACTTTAGCATTGTGGTGATGGTAATGGTAATGGTAATATTTAGAGCGTAATATTTAAAGAAAATTATAAGTTCCTTTCTCAATCTGTCTATATTTCGTGGGTTAGTTTTACGAAGGGGAATTACGCTGTCATCTTTATAAAGTCTGGTGAATCTAAGTCACCACAATAACAAATTTCCAAACATTTCACATGCCTCTGCTGAATCATACGCTCCCATAGCAATATTGAATTCTGAGTTACTTCTTTTGGTGCATTGACAACCATTATGGAAAATTTGTTATATTAGTGACTGCTTTATAATATTTATTTCGTGATCACTAAAAGGACAGTAATTTTTTGCTAGATTTATAGCCGACATTATCAGATATATATTTAGACAGTATATCTTCGTTCAAATATGTTTGGGTGAATAATCTGGGCATATTATGTCTATTTATTTTTATTGTGATCCTCTTGAATTCACTTATCGATTTCTTAATGTTGATATTAAATTTATTAAAGAAGGCGCCGTAGTTTTTTTTCTTTACTTTTCGTTCCTTTTCTTTGGGTGATTGTATCTCTGACAAAAAAAAATGTTAATATATATGTTGGCTTCACTGCAATATTATCGACATACTGGATACAATCGCTATCACACAATATTTAAAGACACATTCCTGTCCACCTTCACAATACAGAAAAGTACTTGATAATAACAAGAATAAACGACACGATAAAATAAAAAACAAACAAACAAGATTTCAAATTGTCAAGCCACTCTATATAAGGAACAAACAAACAACACTAAATAAGTTTAGTTAAGAGTATAGCAACAATGTTTTAAAATGTTTATAGTAACAATGATTTAAAAAGATTTTGAACAAAATCGAATAGATTATAATCGTGCAAATTAAGTTACCTCCCTTAAAACAAACTCGTGATGTCAAGAAAACGCCGTGAGACGCTCTCCTGAAGTCGAACATCAGTCATGCTTATGGCGGACAAAGAACTTCCTCTATGGTGGTTAAATGAGAGCAGTTTAATTTTGGATGCATTAAATTTTACAATTCAATTTCTGCCCCGGCTAACCATTGATTGAAAATCCTCAATCCACACTCAGCAAGATTACATTTCATACTAGTCGCAAAATATTATATTGCATCTAAACATTATTCTGTTAATATTTCGTTCTCTCACGTGGTACGACATCATAGAAGCGCATCAGGAATTTACGATCTACGTCTGCTATTCCGCAACCGTTATCGTCGCATAGCAAACTTCTATGTAAACATAACAGAATATCATCTTTTATGGTGAATACCTTTATTGAAATATCCATATAACCCCTCTGATGACGGCTCATGTGAGCCGAAAGATTAGACCGAGGAACTGCTTAATAAAAGAATATATAAATGTTGGATAGTTTTGTCTTTATTCTCTTCCGAAATGAAAGCAAATAAACAAAGTTTAGAACGGCTCATCATCAAGCATAATAGACATTCGTTGTTATAATGTAACAACACACACACACACCTATATATAGGTGTGTGTGTGTGTGTGTGTGTGTTGTTACATATAACAACGAATGTATATCATGTTTGATATATATATATATATATATATATATATATATATATATATATATATATATATATTAAGAAATGGACAAGGTCCGACAATTTATTTATTAAAGACATATTTTTATGTTTAACAACATATGATATATGACGTCATTTGTTTACATTCGATACGCCAGAGCAGTTATGAATGTACGAGATTCATGGAAAGTTGGAGTTTATAAGCAGTAAATTCGACCTTGTCTACCGATTGGTTCTTTTGTAGCTCAAGCGGTAAAGGCACGTCAGCGTATATGACGGTTCCGTATAGGATGCAGGTTCGAATCCTTGTCAAAGAACGAAAATTTTCTATGAAAATTTCTCGACATTCAGGCCGGTAAATGTTATTTAATACTGTTTATCATAAACAGAGCATTTGCTTAAATACTTGTATCTATAAAATAACAACGTTAAACATAAAAATATGTCTTTAAAAATATATATATTTTGGATTGATGGGAGATTGTGACCCTGGGATTGCGATCGTCATATAAACTGTTTAATTTTAAAATTTTGGATTTATATATGGTTGCATATATCAATTGTTTTTTATGGTATTGGAAGGAAAAAGATATATATATATATATATATATATATATATATATATATATATATATATATATACTTGTATGTGTTTTGAACATAGAAATATTTGGTCCTTGCTAGATTAGACAATCGTTATATTCATCTTCATATATTTATATTTGATTTCTAACCCGTAGTCGATATTAATTTGTCAAATTTTCTCAATTACAAAGCGGCCCTTTAAGTAAACACAATTTTATTTTCCTTCGTCCCATCTCTCTCCCCGACCTCTTCTCTTTCTTTTTCTCCCCTACCTCCTATCCTAACTTCTAATTGCCTATGATGTGTGTATGTCACCACGAAATGTATCTTTATGCATTAGACATCCGTCGACTTTATTTCTTTCTTCTTTTTAATTCCCCCACATCTCCTAAAATTCTCTCTGTTAAGGTTTCATCTCCCTCCTCCTCATACTTACACTTTCTCTAAATTCTGTTTTGATTTCCGGAGTTGTTTTTTCTGTTTTCATTTTGAATTTGTAGGTCTGATGATTTGGATCGTATTTACGATTCAAATGGAATAAATTATGACCATGGAATATTAGTGTTTCAGCCTTTTTATCATATCCTTACTCTGTCGTAGACATTGAGTTCTACCAGGATATTCCTCTTGGAAAATTTTTTTTTTTTTTTTTTTTTTTTTTCTGAAAATATACATATATGGGTATTTTTATATATTTTTTATATATATTTTGCATATGTACGTATATTTTCCACTAATATTATCTATCTATCTATCTATCTATCTATCTATCTATCTATATATATATATATATATATATAGATAGATAGATAATATTAAACCCGATATATTAGTGTTTAAGCCATTGTATTATCTATCTATCTATATATATATATATGTGTGTGTGTGTGTGTGTGTGTGTGTGTGTGCATCTGTGTGTGCCCCTGACTAAACAAACTATACATTGAATATCTTAGTCGATACATTGTATATACCTATTTTGTTAGATAAGTACAGTAAACACCCCCCATATATATATATATATATATATATATATATATATATATATATATATATATATATATATATATATATATATATAAAAGAAATATGCTGTAGTGGTTCCAACGAGAGAAACATATGTATATTAAAAAAGAAGAGAAGAGAGGTGCCGCAAACGTTTTTGGTTGTAATGTGGATTTATTTAGAAAAATATTATGCTTTGTTTTACATAATTTTACGACACGTGTTTCTGGTCTCGCGACCGTCTTCAGGTAAAAGTGGAGATTTCTACATATTATTAAAAACAATTAATTTCTCTTCATGTTCAATGTGAAATATTCTCGATATGAGACATTCTCCTATTTGTGTGTTGGTAATCCGAATTTCTTTCTAGAATTGTCAATGAAGAGTTCTGTGCGAAGGGTCATAAAACAATTAAGGTTTGTCCAGCGAGTAGTTATCGGCATTTTATCTTTTAATGTTTTAGTGACCCCTATGTGCTCTTGGATCTGTTTCCATTTTGGTGTGTTCCTGTCAGCATGCGTGTATATATGCGTGCGTATATTTCCCCTCCATACATATACTGTCTTACTACGAGGAATTCATAAACTTATTTGTACCTATACACGCATACACACACATACGCACATACACACTATCCCACCACAAGTAATCAGTACACACACACACACATATACACACATATTTCCCAAGCTACATGGAACCAGTACACACACACACACACGCACACACACACGTACTTAAGTTGTCAACATCCGCATATACATACATAAATGTATGTATGTATGTGTACATACATATATATATATCTCCTCGTGTCTCCCGTATATGAGTGTGCGTCCATGTATGTGAGCGATTTGATCATTGTATTTGGTCACCCTGTGTGCATGTAGTGTGTTTTTGTGTGTGGGGTTACGATCTATTTAGTTCGGGTTTGAATTTGTCTATAAAGTTTTTTTCCTGTATTTGTAGATACGAGTAATTGTCCGTTTGATATATCGGCATGATATTAAACTTACCCTGGTTACATTTGAAAATGTGTTCTGATACAAAAAGTTTTCTGTTTTCTGTCAATTTTATATTGCTTTTGTGTAGGGAGACCCTGTTGTTCAGTTGTTGGCTGATGCCTATATATGACTTCCTACATTTTGTGCATTTAAGTACATAAATTACATTTGTGGACTTGCAGTTTAAGTTTTTATTTATTGTGAATGTTTTTTGGGGGGGTTTCAAAAGTGTAGGAGTTTCCTTCTATAATGATGTCACAAACCCCACATCTTTTTTTGTTGCATTTTGTGACTCCCTGTATTTTGTGTTGGTTAAATTTAGATGAGGTTAATATGTGTTTTAGATTTCTAGATTGGCGTTTGCTCTTAATTATTTTGGTTGTTTTTAGTATATTATTCAGATTTTTTGTGATCTCTGGGAATATTTCTGGATTGTTTTTGTTGTACGTTGAGACATATGCTAGAGTTTGTTCGACGTTACGTTTCTTTTTATTCCTAAGTTGGTCTAGAGGAATTTCTTTCGCGAGTTCAATACCTTTGTTTATTTCTCAGACATTCAGGCCGGTAAATGTAGTTAATACTGTATATTATAAACAAAGCATTTACTTAATTATTTGTATCTATAAGAATAACGTAAAGAGAAAACATATCAAAATAATTGTCGGACATAGTCCGTTTCATTTATATATATATATATATATATATATATATATATATATATATATATATATATATATAACCCTGGTATGTCTATCAATCTATCTATCTATGTATATATCTATCTGTCTGTCTGTCTGTCTGTCGTTCTGTCTCTCTTTCTCTCTCTCTCTCTCTCTCTATATATATATATATATATATATATATATATATATATATATTTAAGTTATGAAGAAATTGGTAAACCGAATGGGTAATTCCAAGGAGGATGAAATCCAGAGAGCTCAATGTGAATACAGAGCTAATATTTAATGAAAAACAGACCACTTTTTATAAATTATTGTAATGGTACCTTAAAAGTGGTCTGTTTTTCATTAAATTTATATACACACACACACACACACACACCCACACCCACACACACACACACATATATATATGTGTGTGTGTGTGTGTGTGTGTGTGTGTGTGTGGGTGGGTGTGTTTGAAAAAATTAAATAAACGCGCATATTGTTTTTTATGTTTAAAATGATCTCCCATTTATATTTACAATAATGTAGGCATAAAAAACCGGTACAAATAAAGTGAATTTAGTCAGCTTACAAACTTGCAGACTCGTAGACTTAACAATAAGTATGTATATCATGTCTAACTAGTCAGTGTGCTGATATAAATCTTATAAAAGACATGATATATTAGACGTGATGGGTTTAAAGAAAATAAACTAGAGAAAATTACAAAACATTGAACCCACAGATATAGACATGCGTGAGATGAAGTTCACTTTTTTGCAGCTTCCGCCGAGACAGCAGCGGACGAAGGTAATTACCTTTAAGCCCCACCGCTTCGTTTCTTCAGAATAGACGTCATGTCTTTGATCAGGAATCTTGTCGTTCAGTACTGAGGCTTCAATGTCACCAAGGTCTTTGGTGTATTTAATCCGATTCTTCAAACCAGTTTGTCGGAAGATGCAACGAATTTTTTTTTCCCAATGACTTTTGAGTTGCCTTGGCAACTCTTTCGAGAAAATTAAAATCTTCTTGCACCTCTATAAAAGAGACTATTTTCCATTTATTTCAGTTGTTCAATATTACCAAATTTATTCTATTGGGGAAATAAAACCGTGAGAGACGCAACAGTATGAATTAAATTCAATAATTTTCCCCAAAAGCCTGATATAAAAATAAGTTTGTTTATAAGATAAATATAATATGCTGGTGGGACTTTTAATTCTCCATAATATAAACTAGAATTGGGCCATTTATAAAAATAATTTCATTCTATGTAAGTATATAGTATTCATTTCTTTTTTAAATATTGTCTTATTTATTCATTTTGTATTATCGCAAACTTGGCTTAAATGTGTATTAGGTTTTTTCTTTCTTGATATTCAAAGTTCAAATCTCTTTCATCTATCGTCAAAAGTGTATAATTCTTATATCTTAACAAAAGAAGATAGATCAAATCTGATAATGAGGCAGCAACCTTACCAAAATTTAATTTATTTCTATTATAAATAAATAGTTTTCTATTTTTTACAATGGACGAATGAAAGAGAAATATTAAAAACATACCTGGAAACCTTCTGGTAGTTCCCCATAGATTTATATTTTTACTAGACTAACTGCTATCAAAAGCTATAGAATACCGTTCACCATGCTACTTAGCCCATAGCTGGAGAAAGAAGAGATATATTCATGATATTCCCAAGGACAATTGTGCGAAAATGAGCGCAATTGACAAAGCCCGAATTCAGTTGGCTAATTTCACTTCTTGCGTTCATAACTGTCATCTGCAATTTCTTCAATTGCAAAAGAAACTTCTCTAAACGACTTTCTTTGATATCGGCTGATAAAATTACTTCATAATACCTCAGTTCTTTATGTAATTGTATTTTTTCAGACTTGTTTGCAAATGATTGGTGATTTGGATGGCAAATATATTTTGCGGCCATCAAAATACATTTATTTAAAAAAAAAAAAATTCTTCTGAATATGGCTTTGATGACAGCATTTTCAAGGGTAATCCTAAAACCTGCACAGGGTAAGGTGAATTCACGTGGGTCTGATGGCAGCCAGTAAGGGACGTGAATGCGATGCGTGACGAATTCCAGTTGTTGCAAAGAAGCAAGACATATTTGCCGAAAACAATTAAGAAAAAGAACGCAAATGACACCACCTGCCTGCCTGTGTTCAATTTGAAAAATATTAG
>CAHIKZ030000338.1:652500-692500 GCA_903632075.3 Acanthosepion pharaonis | reverse complement strand
AAGATCTTTATCGCTTTTGGCTTCTGTCAAAGCCATGGCTCTGTTCAGGATTGAATTGAATCGAACGTGAGAACAGACATATGAGCAGTGGGCATTCAGGCATCTTTACATGCATATGTGCGTGAGGAATGTCTGTGTGTATGTGTTTCTACGTGAGAGAAAGAGAGAAAGAGTGATAGCGAAAGAAAGAGAGAATGTTTGTTTATGTGATTAAGATCGAGCGTATGTGTGAGTGAGCCAGAATTGTGTGTGAATTTGTGGGAGCGCGTATGTGTGCGTTTAGACTGAGAGCGCCTGTATAGATTCGATATAGTCTTTCCACTTCATGTCAGCTGAGAACGGTAGCCCATGAAGGCGCAGCGAGTTACTCTCATGGAGGTCAGCATCAGCCATATTAATAGAAAGAAGAGAGAAGTCTCTCAGATGATTAATAAATAGCAGTTTAGTTTGGAAGCGTCAATCGTGGTCAACAATATTGCTAATTCTTCTTTTATCAAGGAACCGGACTATATGTAATAGAAATAATCTACGTATATTAGAATGGTCGACTTATAGATATGTAAAATAGACTCTGAAGAGAAAAACCGTCAAGCAAAGTACAGTGAACAAACTTTCATAACCGGTAACCTAGCAAGAAATTCAATATAGTCTCTCCACTTCATGTCAACCGATACGTTAACCCTAGAAGTTGAGGCGAGTCACTCCCCTGAAGGTCAGCGTCAGCTATGCTGATGGAAGGCAGATAGGGTTCTCTGAAATGTTTAGTGAAGAACAAATTAGTTTTGGTGCGTTAATATTAACAGGCTGTTCTTTGTTCCAGTATGCAGTAGACTGTAGGGCGTTTCTTTTTATATTAGCTGCCATTTTGGACTTATCTAACAGATGAAATTTACTATCTAGACAGGAGTAAATAATTGTGTCATCAGCGTAGATACCAAGTTGGGAGCTAATACCATCGGGAAGGTTATCATTGTGTTATTGTCCGGTTCCTTGTACCACGGTGGTAGTCCAAGGTAGAACCAATAAAGAAAACTCGAACACGGAGATGGAATAACAGATATATTACAAACAGGAATATATACAGAGAAGTAGAAAGTGTTAGTACGAACAATCAGGTTTAGTAGAAATTGTCTGAACGCGACTCTGTTTCGGACTGCCTCTGACTCGACTGACTGACTCGCTCGCTCAGACTGACTTCTGACGGACCTCTCTCCAGACTTCAGACTGAACGGTATATAGTCACCCACCACCCACGATGGTATCATGTGGCACAAGGCCGGTTTAACAAAAAATATGCCCTTTGTACCCGTATAAACGGGTTCAGGGTGGGTTTACCTCCCCGAAAGAGACTCCGCCCTTCGGCGTAGCCTCGTTCGGGTTCCTCCCCACCCAAAGGCAAGGAGTTCAACCGATCAGCCGGTCAGTCGGTCGCCCGACTTCAGGCTGAACTCTCTGCTCCCTCTTGAAGCGCAGTATTTATTACGTATGGAATAGTCCATTATGTTATTATGGGTAAGGTCCCATAACACATTGAAAATCTAAAACCAAATACTACCAATGATGTAGCCCTGGGAGATAAGCTGCATTAGTACAAAAGCAACTGGGAAAGTGGCCGTTTAGGATTACTATCATTTCGCGATTCGTTAGGAAAGATTGGATCAGTTCAAAAATCTGTCCAGAGACTACGTGGAGAAGACCTGCATGCCAAAACCCCGAAAGATTTCGCTCTTCATATTAATTTACATTAATTCACTTCCGTAATATGAGCATATACCACTTTATTTTCTTTCATGAAAATACATATTTCCGATTACTTCATATATGCAAATTACTTTCTACATTTTCTATGCTACACATAATTATTAATTACTTCGCATATTGTATTTGACATTATAATTTCAGCTGAATACATTGTATTCTGATCATGAAAATACGTTAATAATTGTTTTTCTACGGTCAACCATATTGGACCCATCCATAGTGCCCTCAATTACGTTATAAATATTTTAAGTTTCAATTATTCTCTATTCTGATCATAAAAATCGGTGAATAATAGTTTTTCTACGGTCATATATATACGGGCCCATCCATAGTGCCCTCACTATCGTTATAGATACTTTAAGTATTATGCTCTATTCTGATCATAAAAATAGGTGAATAATGGTTTTTCTACTGTCATCCATATCTGTGCCCATCCATAGTGCCCTCAGTTGCGTTATAGATAATTTAAGATTCAATTATTCTGTATTCTGATCATAAAAATCGGTGAATAATTGTTTTTCTACGGTCATCTATATCTGGGCCCATCCATAGTACCCTCGGTTTCGTTATAGATAATTTAAGTTTCAATTATTATGTATTCTGATCATAAAAATCGGTGAATAATTGTTTTTATACGCTCATCTGTATCTGGGCCCATTCAAGTGCCCTCAGTTGCGTTATAGATAATTTAAGTTTCAATTATCGGCTCCTGCTTTTTGCCGACATGTCAACTTCAAACTCCGAGGCATTATTCAATACATCTCCACCACATCCAAGCTTACAGTACCTGGTGTTCCTAAACGGTTGCCCATCTAGATTATGACCAGGTTCAATGTTGCTTAACTTCGATCTTCGTACGGGAAACGGTGTTTTAACGTGACGTGGCTGTAAGCAGAATAATGAAATGAAGTTGAAGTGAATAAAAAAAGACAATATTTTGATACTTGTACGTTGATTATTCAACGATATTTGTAACCTTTTGTTCCTCTGTTTTTTTACTATCTCTCACTATTAAACCATCCTCCTAAAACCGACATCTTTGTTCGTTGTAAACAGATCTGACCAGTTGCTAAAGACTTCCAGATAAAAATAGAATTGTAAAAGGATCAAAATAAGTGGTAATCCAAATGTGCAAAATAAGTGGTAATCCAAATGTGCTTTATAATGTTGTCCTAAGAGAAGACAACTCACTTCCGATTCCTCAGTTCCGGGCGCTTTTCATTGACCTCTGCTTTAACGGGTTCAAATGGGAATAGTACTTGTTTGAATACACCGTCTGTATTTACTGAATGAGCCCATTCAATCCCACTCGATACAGGGCATCAGCTTGTTCAGATGCATACCAACTTTCGAAAAGGCTAACTGTAGATTCATTTCGTTTTCCACTGGAGTTTTTTTTCGCCTTTAAGGTTGTAAACAATCCACTATTCTTGATCTGTTCAAAAATCGTTTTCTTAAAAATGAGTCTATCCGGGTAGAATTCAATGTCCAGGACAGAGTAAGAATATCATATAAAAGCCTCAAACACGAATATTCCATGGTTATAATTTATTACATTGGAATCGTAATCACGATCCAATTCATCAGATCTACAAATTCAAAGGAGAAAAGTGTAAATTGGATCGTGATTACGATTCCAATGTATTATAACCATGGAATATTAGAGTTTGAGCCTTTTTATATATATATATATATATATATATATATATATATATATATATATATATATATATATGTGTGTGTGTGTGTGTGTGTGTGTGTGTGTGTGTGTGTGTGTATAGGAACAAATAAGATAATCAACACCCGGAGAATAACATAAACAAAATATCTGAATAAATGTATAAGAAATTTAATTAAATAATAAGCAAATTAACAAACTACGAAGGTACACATAGACACAAGTAAATGTAACAAAATTAAGCAAAAACAATTAATTAAGCAAACCATAAAAAATATTGAGTAAAAAGTTAAAAACACTATGAAATGGATACAAATTACAGCGTTCAGATGCAAAATGATTTGTACTCAATGCCCTGCTGAATAATTTATAGTCCGTTACCGCCCAACAAATAATCGTTACGTTAATACAATAGACCTTATTACCATTACCCAGGTTATATAAATAGTCGGGCCAAAACACAACACACATGGTCTGAAGATTGCGTTCAAGCGTGAAACAGATTGTTAACGCTTAGTGTTAACATCAGTGTGGATATATATATATATATATATATATATATATATATATATATATATATATATATATATGATGTAGTATAGTTTTAAATTATGCTGTCTGTATGGGTAAATGTGCTCCATACAGAGATAGAGCGTATGCAAACATAAAGTGGCCTCTTATGTCAACAGCAAGCGCTGACAGTCAGTATCATGATTAAATGCAATCCTCAGGCTATATATATATATATATATATATATATATATATATATATATATATATATATATATATATATATATATATATATATATAAGCAATATATTATATTATTTATATATTATATGCGCGGTACTTTTGGAAAGCGCTCAATATCAGAGATAGAATTAACATATTTTGTTGATTGATGTGAGTTTGTGACCTTGGCTTTCACGCTTTTGCGATAGACAGAGTTTGTCTGACGATCGCAAATGCATGAAACCCAGGGTCAGAAACTCACATCAATCCAACTATATATATATATATATATATATATATATATATATATATATATATATATATATAAGCAACAATAATTTGATAAGATTTGATAACTAGTAAAGATTAGGGTGCCTGTTTCATTCGCATTAATTTTATATGCATAAAATCCAGGATATTTCCAAAATTAGTATGATCATTTCATAGCGATTGTAATTATACCTGGTCTAAGGATAGTATTGAAGCAAAAACCTAACAACCAGCATACAGTCTTTATTACTATGTCTACCCTGTATAATGAGCCTAATGACAAAAAAAAAAACCAAAAAAAACCTTTTAAATTGCATATATTTCAGAATCTAAAATTTTAATGTATTTTTTTCGTCCACTATTCACACAGAATAAAATTATACATTATCATATGAACGCCCACGAAGGCCCTCGAAACGATGCAGGCCATACTTAAGGAGAAAAGAATTTTAGAAACATACGTACATATGCAAAATTTCTAGTCGATCTGTGCACGATTATTTTTTTTTTTTACTCAAAGAGACACATACAATAATACACATGAACATTATAGCCAAGTTTTTCTATAACAGCAAATGTGTGTCTGTCGCGCATGCGTTATCTGATGTGGCCGGCCAGGCATATGCAAAGGTGTCACCTTATGTCACATTGATAAAATGCTTCCAGCCTTCACGGTGACGCCGACTACTTTCTGTCGACGGGCATCGTGTCAGCAAAGATGTTTTCTCGGGGCAGATAACAAAAACAGCCTTTTATTTACCCACCCCAGCCCTGTAACATGCCTTTGGCTGTAAGAGGCCATATCTAGGCGTTGATGAAGTTTTTGGCTTCAGATGACTTCAAATATGGCCTTTATTTTTGCCCAAACCCGTGCCTTCTCTAGCCATTTGCATCGAGACGAGACGCGCTGCCGACAATGACCACCGCACTTATTTAGTTATATTATTTTTAGCGGAGAAAGAGAAAATAATTCTTTGGAAAAAATGGACACAAAGATGGACATTCCCTTTGGTAAGCTTATCCGCGTTCTTTTTTTTACTTAATTTTGACATTTTTTCTTCACTCTCGGTTACCTTCTTCCTCTTTATAATTCTCCCCTTTCTCTATTGTTGTTTGTGTCTTTCCTCTTTTTTTCTTTGGATTTTTCTCGTCGTTGTCTTTCGTTGACTGCTTTACACTCATTTAATCTTCGTATATTTCTTATCTGCCGGCGCCCATCTTTTCTTTTTTTTTTCTTGCTCTATTTCTATTTGTATGTCAACGTCTTTCTTATCATTCTTATCTTACTCATCACATAGTTTTCTGGGGAAAAAATGAAAACAATGCGAATTACTACTGCAAGAAGTTAATAAAAAAATATTGATAAATTTGGTGAAGCTAATAATGCTTCTAATATCCAGAAATAGTCACTAAAAGAACTTCAGTCAAATCGTCTTCTTAATAATAATAATAATAATTATTCGGCCTACTCCAAGAAATAAACTCGGAGCAACGATTGAACAAAATAAAACATTAAAACTATAGATTCGGAATAATAATAATAATAATAATAATAATAATAATAAAGGTAGAATTACAGAAACACCCTTAATAGAATTAGATTTTGTCACAAAGACTAGGGAATTGGAGCATGATGAAGCTTATAAGCACCTAGGAATTAGCGAAGGAGATGGCATACAACACCCCCAAATGAAGGAAAAAATAAGAAAAGAATACTACAGGCGTGTACGTCTGGTACTAAATACTGAACTAAACTCAAAAAACAGAATATCAGCTATAAACACATTGGCTGTCACTGTGGTGCAATACAGCTTTAATGTCCTTAATTAGACCATAGCTGAAATTAAGCGAATGGACGCCAAAACGAGAAAGCTTCTCACTTGCTATCGCATGCATCATCCTAAAGCTGATGTTGATCGTCTGTATGTGCCCAGATCCAAAGGAGGCAGAGGATTAGTTCATCAAGAACTGTCCTACAAAACTACAACAATTGGCCTCCAAAGATACTTGCAAACTACAGAAGACTGGATGATGGTATGCGTCAAGGAGTATGAAAGTAGTAAGCGTCTTTACTCCGTGATGAAAAAGCCAACAAATTCAAAATGGAGTTTCAAATGGGCGTAGAGATGCAACTACAGCACAATACACCGGCTGAAATTGCAAAATACTTATAAAAGACAGCAAAAACGAATGCAACCGATCAGATACAGAAGCGATGGCAAGATAAACCACTTCATGGCCAATACTCTGCCCGTACCAAAAAAGGTGATGTAGACAAAAGCCGTACCCATCAGTGGCTACGCATTGCATGGTTGAAAGCGGAAACTGAAGGTTTTATCCTTGCTGCGCAGGACCAATGCTTGCTAACTAGGAATTATCAAGCACATATACTAAAATATTGTGTCAGCCCAAAATGCAGATTCTGTGATAAATATCCAGAAACGGTTGATCATCTTGTATCAGGTTGCACAATATTGGCACCCACTGAATATAAAACCCAACATGAGAGAGTCGGCCAATATCTGCACTGGAAAATCTGCAACTTCTACGGGAAGGAAACTGAAAGAAACTGGTATAAACACCACCCAGACCCGGTTACGGAGATAGAACCTGTTACAATTCTATGGGATTACACAGTACACACTGACAGAACAATCAAGGCCAACCGGCCAGATAGTGTTATTAAAGACCACAAACAAAAACGGTGTCTCGTTATTGATATGGCAGTCCCTGCTGACTGCAATGTATCTTTGAAGATATTCAAAAAGCTGTCAAAATACAAGGACCTTGAAATAGAAATCTCAAAAATGTGGCATATGGGAACATCAACAATCCCGGTTGTAGTTGGAGCCCTAGGACTGGTTGGAAAAGATTGCAGTAGACTAATTGAAGAGATTCCTGGAAGTCCATACCTCAAGAGAGACAAAAATTGTTCTGACAAGTACAGCCCACATTTTACGAAGGGCTTTATCTATGTAATTTTTTTTTTTTGTCAGTGGAAAGTGTCATGATGCCATTTTCTAACCTTAGGTCCCTGGGCGGGACCCGGAAAGAAATGTAAAACGCCAGAAATCAAAGAAAAATAATAATAATAATAATAATAATAATAATAATAATAATAATAATAGCGCTACCCTGCTTCCTACTGAACAACAGTATCTACGGATACAAGTCACAGAATGGTAAACTGAATCACCTATTCTCTATTGATGATCCCAAAATTTTACCAAGGACGACAACCAGTAAAAAAACATTACCATTGTCAAAACCTTCAGCGAAGACATTAGGATGGAGTTCAGATTCGACGAATGTACAAACACCACCTTCAATAGTGGTAAACTAACAAAAACTACACATATAGACCTTGATATCAACAACAAAATTAAGGAGCTAAATCAAGATAGTACATTAAAAATACGTAGGAATTCATGAAGGAGATGGAATACATAATTCAATTATGAAGAAAAGGATTCGAAATGAATATTATAGGGGAGTGTGTTTGATACTAGAAAGCGAATTTAATTGGGCCAATAAAATGAAGGCTACCAATACCTTAGCTATACCTGTAGTAACATACAGCTTCATCGTTATTACATGGAAGTTGAATGACATTAAAAGACTGAACGCCAAGAGTATAAAAATGCTTGCCCAAATAAGGATGCACCACCCGAAATTAGATGTTGATAGGCTGTATGTATCAAGAACTTCAGGGCACCGTGGTCTAATCCAACTTGAACTAACTCTAAAAACTACAACAATCGGATCGGAAGCTTTCTTCACAAAAAAAACAACAAAAAAACAATGGCCCTCTCCTACAAATACTAAAACACCAAATCCACTCCATCAACAAATAAGCTGCATTTTTCAAGAAAAAGTTTAATATACCTGAAACTCTACCAACAAAAAAACAAAGCGATTACCATTTATTCCAAACAAGTAAAACAGAAAGGAAAAACAAGTTGGCCAAATGAAATTACAAACAAAAAAAAATGGTGGACAAAGCGTTACATAGCAAATACCTACAGAGAACGAAAGAAGCAGATGTGGACCAACAGAAAATACATCAGTGGCTGAGGAGCACCGGGTTGAAAGCTGAGAGGGAAGGATTGCATCTCAGGACCAAAAACTCACAACCGGATCCTATCACTCCTATAATCAAGGATGAAAATAAATCGAATATTTTCTCAGGATGTCCAGAACTAGCAAAAAAAAAAAAAAAAATGAATATTTCCACAGACATAACAAGGTTTGCGACACATGTTCTCTGGAAGATATTTTTGTAGATTTATATATTTTATACTTGAAAATGTTTAAATATAAGTTGAAGAAAACATTCTGTTGAAATATTGGCAAACACTGTTTTTTTTCTTTTCTTTCTCTTTTCTTAAATCGTGCTCTTCTCTTAATTGTAACAATAATAATAATAATAATAATAATAATAATAATAATAATAATGAGAACAAATAAATCTCATGCGAGTATCCACCAAATTGACTTACAAACGCTTGGGGAGCAATCAACCTGATTGGACATAAGTGCAGCCATGATGGGTCCTGATAAGCGTTGCTGTACCGTAAAGGAGACCGTCGTTAAAGCGGAGCACGCTAAAATTAATCGGTACCAAAATTTGTTCAAGATGTGCATTTTGTGGTTGGTGCAATCGAGACCATTTCCAAGAATTTTCCTGCCTGGCCAGACATCTTATAGATACTTGACATCATTGAGTATTCGCTGGTGGCAGCACAGCTTGGCTCATACGCAGGGGAAAGTGTTGTGTGTCTAACCTGCCGGTAGGATCTTAGATACGATCATTATCCACCCGAAACATCTAAGCGTCGGAACGATGTAATAATAATAATAATAATAATAATAATAATAATAATCATAAAAATGATAATAATAATAATAATAAAAATAATCCTCGTCGTCTAATGTGTCGTGTGTGATAAATCCATGTGCGAATGATCCGAAATTAAAGATGTTCCCGGCCGTTCCGTACACTAGTCTTGTGCTAAGCGCAAGGAGTCCATAATCTTCTGTCTTGACTCGAAGTAGGTGAGGTCAGTTTATTTCTTCGACATGATAGGCGATATATATTCTAAATTCAGAAACATATATATATATATGTTTCTGAATTTACCTTCTCGCATTTGCCTCAAGAAGCAGGACATACAAGGCAACAAGTTGTTTAAATTCAGAATTTCTTTGAATAATAATAATAATAATAATAATAATAATCTGGACGATTTTTCACTGAATAAGACTCGGATTTGAACCATAAACTAAAGGTATCAGCAATAAACAGACACCCTTATTGCAAATAACAACAACAAAAAAAAAAGAGCTACCATCGCAAGTTGGAAGACCGGTTTTGCTCTTAAACAGGGAAATTATAACCTTCTATATCGTGGTCGGTTATCAGAGACCAAAGAATGAGGAGAAAAATTGAAAGGATGGAACATTGCCCAAGAATTGAGAAAAATGTGAAGCATGAGGTTTAGGGTCGGATTCATAAGAGATGTTGTATTTGGAGTCGTGCCAAAAAACCCATAGCATCGAAATTATAACAAATGGATATTCGAGGAAGGATTTAGATTGGTCAGACAACTGGTCTATTGAGATACAGGGAAAAAATCTTTGGTATTTAAGTATACTTGCTGTCACTCAGTATCTAACGCCAAAATCCAGATTATTTCTAAAAAAAAAAAAAAAAGAAAAGAAAAATCACGATGAAAGTAATAATATTTTTAGCTTACACTATTTACATTATTCAGACTATTGTACTCATCTTTGTTGCCATATTTATTACAACGTTTCGGCCGTTGTACGCTCCGGACTTCTTCAGGTCGTTGGAATGTTGAACTGAGCTCTTTATTTCGCTCACTGGGGTAGACTGTTCTAGTTCCACGTGACATGTCTAATGGATGTCAGTTATCAGTTACCTCCTGTTAATTTCCCTTTATCTCCTGTTAAGTTCCTTACTGGCTTAAACATGTCACAGACAGTGGATAAAGGCGTTAGTTAGATCCAGTGACAGGACCCAAAGAGTGTGAGTTCAATACCCGTTTAAGGCAGTGGAGAACTTAACAGGAGATAAGGGGAATTAACACGAAATAACTGATAACTGACATCCATTAAACATGGTACGTGGAACTAGAACAGTCTACTCTAGAGAGCGAAATAAAGGGTTCAGTTTGACATTTCAACCAACTGAAGAAGGCCGGAGCGTACAACGGCCGAAACGTTGTAATAAATATGTCGACAAAGATGAGGACAATAGTCCGAATAATGTAAATAGTGTACATAATATCTCATCTCGGAAATATAGACAGATTTTTAGATTAGTTATTTGTTAGTTTTATTCTGCATAGCCTTTTACGATATCACTGTACATCCGGCCTCTGACTAGGAGACTGGAACATTTGAGGAGTCTGAAACCACCTTTTAATTGATTTTCACAGGTCCACCCTGACCCGGGGATGTATCCCTTGCTAGGGTCCCAGCTATGGGCGAATAGGGAAACTCCAAACAGAAACAAAACACTATGAAAATACAAAAAATACACTTTTATAGTAAAAATGCCAGTAATATATTTTTATATAGAAAAATTACAAAAAATAAATATTTGTAGTAAAATTAGCAAAAATACATTTTTATTGTAAAATGACCAGAAATTCATTTTATTTTTAGTTGATAGCATATAATTCCTTTCACAATATATTTAGTTTCAGATATAAAATTGCGTTCAAAATATTTAGACTTTGGTATTAAATAACCCATAGAGGTTTATATGCCATGGAACAAACTCAACCAAGCAAAGATGAAACTACCACTTCCGTATTAATTGGTACTTTAGAAATGGATTAAGATAGTCAACCATTAATATCTACTAGAATTTTCCTTGGGGGATCAATAAATGTGCTTCGCTTCGCCGCAATATAATGATCAAGTGTCTTTCAAATAATGGCATAATCATTATCATGCCATAGCTATCTTTAAAACAAAATCATACGAGATTTTTAAGGAGTGTTAAGTAGTATTTACCACGAGAGAACAAATTAAGACATTAACACTTTAAGAACAGAATATGTATATTCTTGATGATTCTTGAGGCGCTATTTATATTTTTCGGACTCTTGTCCTCATCTTTGTTGCCATATTTATAACAAAGTTTCGTCCATTAACGCTCGGGCCTTCTTCAGGTGGTTGGAATGTCGAACTGAAGCCTTTATTTCGCTCGCTGGAGTAGACTGTTCTAGTTCCACGTGTCATGTCTAATGGATGTCAGTTATAAGTTATCCCCTGTTAATTCCCCTCTCCAAGTTCTACACCGCCTTAACCAGGTATTGAACTCACACTCTTTGGGTCTTGTCACTGAATCTAATTAACGCTTTATCTACTTTGCCATGTGTCCTTGAGGCCGGGGCGTACAACGGCCGAAACGTTGTGATAAATATGGCAACAAAGATAAGGACAATAGTCCGAATAATGTAAATAGTGTACATATTATATATATATATATATATATATATATATATATATATATATATATATATATATGGTTCTTTCTATGTTGTACTCAGTGTAATCCTGGTTCCACCTTCAGACCAAACGAACTCATGGACACTAAAGCAGAACTTAATCATTACATATATCTGGAATTATAGAGATGTTGCCATCCACACTTTCAGAATAGTGAAATTATCTTTAGTCTCTTTTAGCGTTTCAAACCGTGAGGCTTCCGTAAATGACATCATTTTTCAAATAGACTCTAGGGACCAACGAAATACATCATAATTGTCTAACACGTAGCCATACGTTAGGCATAAGCAGCAGATGAAGTAATATAGTTTTTAAATGTAATGCGTAGAAATCACATCCCACTTGGTTCTAACATCATTGAAAGTTTCTCACGCTAATTTCTCATTTAAACAAGACAAATGAGGAATCAATGAGCACCTGATGATGACCAGTGTGTATTTGGTTGAAACAGTGTATTTACAATAGCACCCATACAACCAAAAAGAGGATAATAGTTCGAAATAATTCAAGAATATTAACCGAAACAGTATACTACGGGGGAATAGTGACAATGGTGTTCTGAAGTTCGACAGAAACATATACATATCTAGTCGGAGGGCACGTAAAGACACAAAGGAAATCTCTTAATATCGCAGCCCAAAACTAGTGGCCCAGGACAAACTACTTAAAAGCAAATATTAAGAATACCTAGAATTTGTTCAACAATGGATGATGTTCCATCGCTAAGTCATAGAATGAAAATAAAAGTGTTGAATTAA
Organism: Acanthosepion pharaonis; assembly: GCA_903632075.3. NCBI lineage: Eukaryota > Metazoa > Mollusca > Cephalopoda > Sepiida > Sepiidae > Acanthosepion > Acanthosepion pharaonis. Next base: position 679,758 of record CAHIKZ030000338.1, on the reverse strand, counting down.
TACGAAGATTTGTTTTCGATGAGCACATCTGAAGAGACCTAATAAACTATTTCGGGAATTCACACGGCCTATCCACGAGAAAAAAAAAACCGGATTTGGTTACTGAGAATATGTAAGAAATGAATCTGTTAAATGATGGACGTTCTGTCTATATTTTTGAGATGAGGTATTATGTACATTATTTACATTATTCAGACTATTGTCCTCATATTTGTCGCCATATTTATTACAACATTTCGGCCGTTGTACGCTCTGGCTTTCTTCAGGTGGTTGGAATGTCGAACTGAACCCTTAGATGAATGTTCTATTTCCACGTGCCATGTTTAATGGATGTCAGTTTTCAGTTATATTCTGTTAATTTCCCTCTGAAAGTTCTCCACTGCCTTAACCGGGTATTGAACTCACACTCTTTGGGTCCTGTCACTGGATCTATTTATCCACTGTGCCATGTGTCCTTAAGGACATCTGTGTATGAATTTCTGGGTATTATTATCTTTATCAATCATTTTTTTGTTGCTCATATTGCAATTTTTTTTGCTGTTATCATTGCATGTGCTCATATTGCAATTTTTGTTGTTATTATCGCTTTTGGCACTCCTTATTACTGCTTCCCATATTGTATTCATTTCTATGCTTGGTCGGCTCAGGTGATTTTTGTGTCCTAGCATATGTGCTGATTCCTTAAGTTTCCGATGGTGTTCTTTGTCTATGATCTCAACCTGATCCCACAGAGGGCGGCGATCTCCCTTCTCTCTCCATAAGTGGTCAGCCACGCCTGATTTTTCTACTTCCCCTGGTGTTACAGCATTCTGGTGTTCTTGAAGCCTTACCTTGAGTGGGCGGCCTGTCTCCTCTTTATATTCCTTTCCTCAGCTGCACGGGATAGCGTACACACAGTCTTTAGTCATGTTCTCCTCTATGGTGTCTTACTCGGGAGAGATATCTGCGAAGTGTCGTCAAGCTTTTGAAGGATCCTTTGTATTTTCTCTGATAACCCCTTCACATTTTCTGAGTGTTGTTGTCCTCCTCTTGTATCTGCCTATTACAGTTTTTGGGGGGCTGCTGCCATGTACCCAAGGTAGTTGTTCCGTTGTAGGGTACTACTTATAATGACCAATTCTTTATCTAATGTCTCTGGGTCGCTATTTATGACTTTTACTCGGTGTTTTAAGCAGCGGACGAACCATTTCTTAGTATTTATCGATCCACCCACGAGGATTGAATATGGCACAAGGCCGGTTTAATGTGGTTATCTCCGAGCCCGTAGGCTCGGCCAAAAATATAGCCTTTGAACCCGCCTAGACGGGTTCAGGCCCTGTCTACCATGACGAACCATTTCTTTACGCTGTATGGATGGTGGGAGTGGAAATTGAGGTACTGTCCGGTGAATGTCGGTTTACAGTAGACGTATGCTCTGTTCGAGATATTAGAACATCCAGGAATAGGAGTGTGTTGTTACTCTCTTTCTCCATTGTGAACTGTATCGAAGGTCTTATTGAGTTCACATAGTCCAGTAGATCCAGTGACAGGACTCAAACATTGTGAATTCAGTTCCCGTTTAAGGCAGTGGAGAACTTACAGAGGGAAATTAACAGGAGATAACTGATAACTGACATCCATTAAACATGGCACGTGGAACTAGAAATGTCTTCCCCAGTGAGCGAAATAAAGGTTTCAGTTCGACATTCCAACTACCGGAAGAAGGTCGGAGCGTACAACGGCCGAAACGTTGTAATAAATATGGCGACAAAGATGAGGACAATAGTCCGAATAATGTAAATAATGATGGACGTTATAGTGCCGGCTTCAGATAGAGTGAACATGAAAAAGATTGAGAAATTAGAAGGCCAGGGTCCTGTTAGCGAGTTGAGTATGGTAGGAAATAGGTTGGTTATAAACGTGTCCTGAAGATTATATGCGTTTGGAACTGTGTCCAAACCGGAGTATCTAGATTGGATGAGTCGGAAATCCGAAAAAATATAAAGGAAGTAAATACCACAGCATTGACAGTGTCTATAATTATATTGAGGGAGGTTCTGAAGATTTGAGAGACATGTTGCCACTTATTCTTCGGTGATGACCTTCACATATCTGGTGGAAACATACAAATGCTTAAACAAAACAACAACAACAATAATAATAATAATAATGATCCCGCGGTTCACGCTCCTCCCCAGGCTTTTGAACAGTAGTAGAAGTTTACCCCTTGTTTCTTGTTTCGGGTTCCGTTTCTGATTTCTTCTAAAGTCTATCGCAACGTCTCCGCCTGAACTCTGAAACTTTATTTACTAATTATTTTTCTCGTAAATAGGTGTGGATAACTTCGTCTATCGCTCGGTTCACACGTCTCCCGAGATTTTTGAATATGAATAGCGGTTTATCCCCTGTTCCCTGTTTAGGATTGCGTTTCTGGTTTCTTCTGTTCAGGGGCGGGATTAGTGGTGCAGCATCATGTCCTAGTGTTGAGTCTGTTGATTTTTTTCTAATTTTTAACGCTGAGGCAGACACACATCGATATAAATATTTTGGAACACCCACAATCGGAGACCGTCTGAGCAGATATCCTGACCTAACCGGAATTTATTTCTAGTTGGGCTCCACCTGCAAGGTTATACGCTGTTTGCATCAATACGTATCACTATATGGCGGTGGTGCATACTTCCGATATGCCTTTACTTGATCTGATGATGGGTACACTGAGCTTTGTACAATAGCTTAAATGTTGTCCTATCCGGCGATATTTAAGCCAGTAGTTTTGGAGGTGTAGATACGATAAGAAACAAAAAAAAAAAAAAAAAAAAAACTACAGCACTCAAAATTGGTCGCTTCATTTAAGTAGTGCATTAATATTTAAGCTTAAATTTTAAAAGTGCAGCGATAATTCTTATGCCACCGCTTCATTTAAAGACATTTTGATGTACGTAGGTCCTTACTTTCCGTACAAAGAATTATTTTTATTTCATGGGTGACTTTCGTCGGATTTCCCAATTAATTTCGATTATTACAACTTTTATTTCCAATTTATAAAAAATGTTATCGTACAAAAAAAAAAAAGAAAAAATTGAAAATTGTCTCAAAAATCAAGTAAAAAATCACCGAAAAGAATCGCACTAATGAAAACTTTGGAATCCCAAATTTCAGGATTGCTGGTCCTGATCCGACCTGGAATGTTTTAAATTGTTCACGGAGTCGGCCTGATTCCAAAAATGCTCTGACATGTTCGGCTACGGCTTCTAGGAGTAAAGTTGAAAATACGGACAATTTTATTTTGAAATACTGTAATTTGAGAACAGCAATTTTTTGAACATGAGCATATTGAACATTAAAGAGTTGTGTTCCTTTAATTGTTTTTATCAGTAGAAACAAAGATGGTGGAATCCCGAAATAACCGCAGTAATGAAAATTTTGGAGTCCAAAATTTCATGATTGCGGGACTGGATCCGGCCTAGAATGTTTTTAATTTACTCACGGAGTCGGCCTGTTTCCAAAATGGTATGATATGTTGGGGTACAGCGTCTACGAGTGAAGTTGAAAAATTGTGATACACTGACATTAGCATTTATTATATAGCTTTGTTGGCTTGCTTCTCTCTCAATAAATTATAATGATATTCGAATAAGTTGCAAACATACATTTCTATGAACTAGCCAGTAGAACATATCTAATGATTTTTTGGCAAATCTAAAATTATGCTCAACAATGGATGATGTTCCATCGGTAGGTCATAGAATGAAAATAAAAGTGTTGAATTAATACGAAGATTTGTTTTCGGTTGTGTTGGTGATGTGGTGTAATGGTTAGCTGCTCGGAATGAGACCATCGGAGAACCCTGTTCGAATTCTCGTAGTGTTCGTTGTATTAATTTATCTATAATATCCTCAAGAAATTCTGAATCCATTGAAGCTTTGGGTTGAATAGCAGGACAGACTGGGCCCAATATCTTTTGTTGGCAGTCAGTCTACCACAGAAAGAAACAGCCGCCTTGCTTGGGGTGAAATGCTTAAAAACAAAACAAAAAACAAAACAAAAAACTGCCTAGTCAGTCATAAATCTTAAGGGACAGAATCGCCCAAGCGTGTATCACGTATTGCCCTTGATGTTTTTGATTTTGCCAAGAATATGAGAATAGGAAATACTATATGAGGGTGTACGTAATTATTGAAATGCTTGGGATGATTCCAAAGCTCACTGAAAAAGAAACGAGATCCTATGAACTACGGTGATTGGATAATAAAATATTAAAATCTGTTTGGCTACTAAAGAGTTTGTTTCAGATTTAAACAGATTTCCAGTTATTTGATTCCGAGATTAACCTACTGAATACTAATTGGGAATTCGTAAAGTTTTTGTTTATAAATCGAACTGAAATATTTTTTCATAACTTTATCTTAGATTTATTAATTGATTTATAGGAAATATTATTTTAAAATTATTTGATAAGGCCTTTTTTTTTTTGCTAAATGTTCACCAACTCACTTCTTCAAATAAATAAGTTATTTCTATCCTTTTTAATGAACTTCTTATTATTTTGAAGTGACGGGTTTTACATTTACTTAAGTTACAAATCGACAGGAATACTGTGGAGTTAATACAGTGTTCTTCTCTTGAGAATCAATGCTACATTTAATCGCAATAATGTAGACAAAAAATGTGATATCTACCAAACAGTATCATAAAAATTGTAACGAATGATGATATAGAAAAAATTAATATTTTTCACTTGTATCCATTTTTATTTCACGCCTTTTCTCCAATGAAATACTGATAATTTTTTACGAAAATATTCTTTTTTTATTCTATTTTAGTGATTTTTTTTAATCAATTCTTTCTTTTTTTTCATAATCTGTCCAATAGTTGGAAATCTATAAATTTTGCACCTCGTAACTAAAATAGCGATAAAAATCATTCTCATCCAATTTTAACCAAGTTTTCATTTGGCGCTATAAACTCTTCCTATCCATTTTATCTGTGAGAAAGATTAATAACGGGCTGGTTTACACTCTACAGTCACTTCATAAGTAATACCCTTTTTGTACCTGTTTGGTACCCGTATTACTTTTAAAACGGCCTCAATTCCTAGCATGTGTACGACGATGTACTGCAAACATTTTTTTCCAAATTTCTGTTCATTGTTTCTTTAAAACGTCCCGCAGTTTTTTGGATTGTTAGGCTGCATTTCCGGGATTCGAACCTGCCTTATCACCATCTCCAAACTCTGACTGTGGACATCATTTTAACACAGGAAACTCATGCTTGTGTTCCAGGATGTAACCTGTGACTACATCTGATTTGAGACATTGTTGTTTTGCAGTTCGCCACCAGTGGATGGATACAACGTATTCGTAAATTAAGGCACCTGATCGATCACGCTACTTAGGTAGGTTGAGCTATTTACATGATCATATATGAGTACCTAGGATCCCAATGTATACCCGGAAAATCTTCCGCATTCTGTTACGCCAACAGAGCCAGCCTGTCCTCTTTATACAAGATTCATAATTTCCCGCTGTTTGCTCTAAATTCAGGCATTACCATGTCGTAGTAGAAATCTCATCTCATCTCAAAGGCAAAGTTTTTCCTATCTACAATTGAGCGATTTTTATGTGATCCTTAGCAAATTATAACTTCAGTTTCTGTTTTTATCTTAGAAGACTGGCACGTGATTCGTCCTCTGCTTTCGTTGCTCAGGGACCTTGACGCATCGTGCATTCAGATATGCTCTTTTGCTTACCCCCGTTACTTTTTCTGGATACCCATATTTGAGTAGACGCCCCGTTTTTATTTTAAACAGTATTTATTTCGCCCATCGGCTTTATTTTAACATAAAATTGGTGCGTCTATTCAAATAAGGATATTCACTAAAATAATGTTTGAAGTAATAAAAGGAAAACTTGAACATAACTCCATGAAGAGACAGTTGACGTTTTCGGGAACACATAATGAGGAAGGAGTGTTTGGAATATTTAACACTCACAATACACAACCAACCTGGTGAACTTGAGTGAATAGATGGCGTTGCATGAGTGATGGCAAAAAGACAAAATTTATTAAGAGCTACAAGGGGTAGGACATTGTGGAGAGCCATGATCGCCAACGTTCTAAAGGGACACAGTACATAGAAGAGGAAGAATATTTGTTTTTTTACTAATATTCTCGATTGTTCAGATGTATTTTTTTGCTTTTTATTACACTAGTCTAGTGTTTGAATACGTGCCCATATCGATTATTCATTCATGGACGGCGATTTAATCATTTCTATCAGGGAAGCTTCAGCTGTCGGTATATTTTTTTTTCTTTAAAAAATTACCTTTAAACGTTTATTTCTTCGATGTGTTAATTTGCTTTCGGCTCGGAACTACCAAAAATAAAATTTTGTAGAATATGCAATCTGTTGATTTCAAGATGTGCTGAATTAAGTACAAGTGAACAAATTTTCTGATTAAAAGAAATAAAGATCATTAATTCTTTAGAAAATACATTCGTTATAAAGAATGTTTATTTGCTTTTTAACAAATGTTATCTTTTTAACAACTGCTACCTTTTTAACAACTGTTGCCTTTTTATTGACTGTTGCCTTTTTATTGACTGTTGCCTTTTTATCAACTTGAACCAGCCTTAATATTTTCCTCCAAACTCTTTCATCAACATGGGGATTCCGCCACCAGAATTACAGCTCAGTGGAATATATTTTTCTGACTATTCTTTACAAAACCCAAACATGGTTGGGCTTGACATTTATACTGCATCAATAAGTTTAGAATTATTCATATCTATTTCTCTGTCACGAACAACAATACTATTTTGAATGTCGCTTAATTTTTTCCCATACTAATACATGAAAGGAAATTTAGCAGGTCACCATGATCATACACTAAATTTTTTCCATCTATTGCATAACACTGGCATAAAAGCAAATTTGTTCATTTGTACTTAATTCAGCACATCTTGAAATCAACAGATTGCATATTCTACAAAATTTTATTTTTGGTAGTTCCGAGCCGAAAGCAAATTAACACATCGAAGAAATAAACGTTTAAAGGTAATTTTTTAAAGAAAAAAAAATATACCGACAGCTGAAGCTTCCCTGATAGAAATGATTAAATCGCTGTCCATGAATGAATAATCGATATGGGCACGTATTCAAACACTAAACTAGTGTAATAAAAAGCAAAAAAATACATCTGAACAATCGAGAATATTAGTAAAAAAACAAATATTCTTCCTCTTCTATGTACTGTGTCCCTTTAGGACGTTGGCGATCATGGCTCTCCACAATTTCCTACTCCTTGTAGCTCTTAATAAATTTTGTCTTTTTGCCATCACTCATGCAGCGTCATCTATTCACTCAAGTTCACCAGGTTGTTTGTGTATTGTGAGTGTTAAATATTCCAAACACTCCTTCCTCATTATGTGTTCCTGAAAACGTCAACTGTCTCTTCATGGAGTTATGTTCAATTTTTCCTTTTATTTGTTATTTTTTCCTAGAACTTCGTTCTTGCTCCCATATTCAGTCCATGGTATTCTCAGCATCGTTCGAGAACCATATTTCTGTTGCTTCAAGTGGCTTCTTCATATGCGAGGAGATTATTCTGTATTCCCTGTCATATAGAAGGATTGATACTACATAACAGTTCAGTACCCTTTTCTTTTTTCTAACGATATTTTCCTTTGTGTTAATTCTTTCATCAGATTTTTGCACCTGTCTGACTTCTTTATCGTAATTTGCATGTTGGGCTATCCTAGTCACGATGATAAAATATACCAGCATTTATCTATTTATAAGTAGACTTTCCGTAAACCATACAAAAATAACTGTGGATGCATTTTTTTTACCTAAAATAAGATTGTTTTTATTATAAGTGTCTAGTGAATGTTCCCCAAAATCCATCGGTGAAGTTTGAGATGTTTCCACTGTAAATACAATTGAATATTCGTATCCATAGATAATGTGAATACCTCCAGCCATTTTACATAATTACTGTAACAGCAAAATTGTCCAATTGTTGGATTGAGATTTAAACGGTTGTATCTTAGAAATGATTAAAGGTATCTTACTGGAAGTCTCCAAAGTTTTATAACACTATTGAACTCTACAATAAGAATGTATTTAGCTCAGAATTTGAAATGATAATCCGGCTTGCTGTTGTGACCTCCTGATCTCGTTCTCCTCTCAACTGATCCCTCTTTTTTAAACTTATTCACCGTTCTCGTGAATGTTTTTGAATGGACTTTGTAGAAGACAGAGTATGATTGTTGGTACCCTTATTGAAGGCCTGAATGATCTTTTTCCTCTTACCATTGCTCAGCTGAGAAGACATAGTGTGGCTGACACAAAACGATTTTAACCTGTTCTCTTTCTAGCTGAATAACTCAAAGGGCTTTTCAGTGATTCTTACGAAAAATAGTGTCAAGGTGGTAAAACGCTTTATTTGAAAACCTGGACAAAAGAAACTCAATTAGTTTAGTGGGTTTTTTTTTAAATTTTTTTAGATATTTGTGGGATGGACTGTTATCGCATGCCGTTTAATCAACTTGGACAATTTTGCTGTTACAGACGGTATATTTAGTATCTGGTCAAGGCACGGAGAATTGTAAGCCTCGAGTGGCGTTTGTTTGTTAATTTTTATTGTTTTCCCGAAATTTAGAATGAAAACTATTATAATAGTGTTTTCTTAAAAAAATTAAATCAAGAAAATACCAAATTTAAGCAAAGTAAAAGTAAGTAAAAATTTAATATAAAATGTCTAAGATATCGCAGTAAACTTTTCAGTTTCAAAAATTAGAGTTTGCAATTATAGTTTAGACTAGCAGCAGAGCCCGCCGTTGCCCGAGGATGTAACAGTAAGAGATAGATCAAGTATCGACCATCATAAAGACTGAAAAATAAAATTGACAAATATTATTGTTTAAGGTTGAAGGAAACGCATGTATTAATTAGTTTTATTTTTTATTTTTTTTTTTTTTTTTTTTTACGAATTGGTCAAACCCAAACTCAAACAAAAACATTGTTTTCAATCGTTATGAGTCTACCGATTGAATAGAATTTTATTATAAACAATTTTCTTGTAAATGGAATTTTTAAAACATTCTGAATGTAAAAATAAAGAAAAAAGTGTGCAAGACAATAAGAAACACTACCTGCCCCAAAAAAGGTGAAGTTTTGTTGAAATCGGTTGAAAAATGTAGGAAATCCGATCCCATGTATAAACGAACACACACACACACACACAACCTGAGTTTTATAATAAGTGTGATATATGAAAAAAAATGGCGTCAGTTTAAACTGCATATAACATCGTAGAATTTGCACTTTACAAGGTATTCTAAATAAACATGTGATTATTCCATATGGCTTGTAATAAATTATATACAAAGGGTTTGTCTTTTTCTTTCTATGCCTGCAGTACTTTAACAGAATATAGACGATTTTTGTTACTTTTATCAATAATTTCTTCTTCATTACACCCTTTTCTCTGCACGAAATAATATGTTCTTGGGTAGATTAGTTGATGATTTCTTATGAGTGTCGAATTTTCCAAACCTTCTTCCTTCATTATATATTCTAAAGATTTTAGCTGTATATTTCTGGTTGTTAGCAAAATTTTCCTTGTAGGTTCCGCTCTGTTAAGAACCTCCTAATCAGTGTTATCCTCAGTTCATGTCATTTCAACATTCGTCGATCTAAGCGCTTCAATCTGTGACAAAATTGTTAATCATGAACTGCCAACCAAGTCTCATAGAACAATCTAGCACTATTTTATATTTTGAGAATATTATTTTTAGATTTCTTAGTATCAAACACAAAATGTAAAAAATATCGTCTGCGATGGGTATTTGAAGTCATTTAATATAATTTACTCTATTTAAGTTCAGGGTTTACGGCCAGATAACATTGAAATACCGATTCCCGTATAATCACCGAAGTTAAGTGACATCGAGCCTGGTCAGTAACTCGACGGGTAACCTCTTGGGAATACCAAGTACTGCAAATTTAGAAGTGCGGGTGGTGTACGAGATAATGGCTCGGAATTGTTGAGTTCCAATTCAAGTTGGATTCGTTATCTTCAAATGGTAAATGTTTTAATTCTTCCAGGTACACCACGGTTGATAAAATTCTAACACAATCAATGCAAAAGGATGCAGTCATTGTTGCAATATGCACAGAATAGAGCAATTTAGAAATGTTCAATTTTCTAAATATTTTAAGATCTTTTTTGTACACACAGATGACTTCGGAAGCCTCTAGCGAGAATATTTCAGCTGTACCAAAAGGAAAAGAAAAAAAAAACATTCTAAACTAACGGACAATTCAATCCATCTAACAAAATGTTCAGAATATAATCAATGATGACCCCAGAAAATAAATGAGGGCCATCGCCAAAGAACTTCATGTGTCAGAGTAGAATATGTGAACCGTGATGCACGAGGACATTGGCTACAAGTCATATGTACTGACGATATAGCAATTCATCTCCGCAAAAATAAAGGAAAGCCGTTTCATCTGTGGTTATTTAACAAGGTTAAAAACCGTCACGAACATGGAATCATCTGATGAGAAAGAAAAAACTTCGGCCAACACAAAAAGTTTAACATGAGAAATGAGAGACGGTCAAATTGCTGTCCCCAGAGGGATGCACACTGTTTTCAGCAACTGTAATGGCTTTAGGAGTGAAAAATAACGAAGGTCATATCATGTCACCTCTTATCTTTCCATAGGGACTTAGATCTAATTCTGCTAGAAAGGCTGAGGTGATGAAGACTACGTTCTGCCCGGGATGGATGAAGTACGCATTGGAAGGACATGTTTGTCTAAAAAAGACGCGGCATCTTCTCACAAAGCCTGCAGAAATAAAATCGATATCAGAAAATGTTTATGATTATGTAACACTAAACCTGTGGCCACCAACCTCGCCAGATGCACATCACTTGGACTTCTGCGTTTAGAACGATGTTGGAAAAATATTAATCGGCATTTTCACAGTATCATAGCTTCACTGAAAGCCAGGGTTTATTCGAAATGAGTAACGAGCATTTAGTGTAGGCATGCCACTAATTCTGCTTTGGATTAGTTATCAACGCTGATGGCGAATGCATGGAATAAACTCATGTGAAAACTTACCGAAAAATATGCATAAATCTTTTTTAAAATATATTTGGTTTCTGTGGGATTAGAGTTGTTTTTATTAAAATACTATCTCCTCAATCACGCTTTGCACTCAGTATATTTCGCTATTACTATGCATTTCCCTTTGTCTATAATCCAACTGTCCTCATAATTGAATTATCTAACTTGTTTGATTTTTAAGTCCACAATACATCCCTAATAGCTCTTGAAAATATATTTTCAATTGAGCACTGTTGAATGACAAGCTAATTCTAAAAACAACGGTAACCTGCGCAAATGCGAAACTCTTCAGTAAAATGAATGGAACACTATGGAGCCTTGGCGTTTGTTTACGTTCGTAAAAACAATACGCTAGATTTGGCCTACTCGTTGTTCGAGTGGAGATAGCTCAGCGGTAGAAGCTCCGAGTGACACCAAATAGGTTGGGTTTCGATTCGGGCTTGAGGCATTCGGTTGTCTAGTCGCACTGAGGAGCTGCGGTGTTGAGCGGTCTCTGACTGCGCGCGCATTCTGTCGAACTCTCTGCGTTAGCAGAGAGGAACCCGGACGAGGCTTTGCCGAAGGGCAAGGTTTCGTCCGGGGAGGTAGACAGGGCCTGAACCCGTCTAGGCGAGTTCAAAGGCTATATTTTTGGCCGAGCCTACGGGTTCTGGGATACACACATTAAAACCGGCCTTGTGCCATATTCGGTCCTCGTGGGTGGAGCGATAAATACTCTGAGGAGCTGCGAAACAGCACTGTCTGCTAATGACATAATATGGATGTACAATTTGGGGTTTGGCATACTTCACAAGTTGAAAGGTATGGTATTTCTGGGCGAACTTTTTAGATGATTCAGTCTTTTTTGTCAAATAGCGAAATGAAGGTTTTCTTGAATGGCCACTCTTCTAGATCCTTGTGCATAAATTCAGGTGTTCTCCAGAGCTCTATCCTTGCGTCTACGTTGATTTTAATTTTCATAAATGACTTTCCTGATTTCATCAGTTCTCAAATCAGTATTTATGATGATAACACAATTTAATTCTCTCTTAATAGTAAGTCTGATTGGTCCGATATAGTTAAATTGGCGATTGATTTCAATAATGACCTAAAATCTGTCGTTAAATGGCGCAAGGTGTAAGTTATTAATTTTAACGCCTGAGAAACAAAACTGCTCTCTATTAATTATCTGAGGGACCCCCTTTCACTTTACAGGCTAAAGTTAAACTCCAGGAATCATTTTACCTTCCATCAGCATGGCTTATATTAATCGCCATGACATTGACTCATCGAACCATCTCCGACTAAAGCTTTCAGCTGACATGATGTGGGAAAAGGATATTTAATTAAGCGCTGAAAGGATTAGTTCACTATGTCATGCTAGACACGATTTCTCGCCAGAATCTATCTTACATACTTAAAAGTCTACCATTCTTCCTTGCTTTGAATATTGCAACAACTTCTGGTCTGTTGCTTCTGCTATGCGTTTATATATTGTTGATAAAATACAAAGAAGAATCGGCTATGTTATTGGTCCTGACCTGGTGTCTCAGTTTTAGTCCCATTCCCACAGCCTTAACGAAAACTCACTGTACCTTTTCTATAAATACTTTCATGGTAATTATTCTGATGAACTTTCCGCTGTGGTAAGTTATCATTTTACAGATAAAAGGGTTGATTTAACCGTGAGTTCTATGCTAACAGTATCTTCGCTCGCCCTTCTCGCTATAATCATAATTTCGTCGAGGTATTATTATTATTATTATTATTCATGTGTATGGAAATATCGCTTTTACAGTTTTACTACATATAGTAACAATAAGTAACAACATTTTTATGCCCGTCTTTGTTAAATAAATACGAGGAGAAAGAACCAGAGGTTAGTATTCAATATGCACACAGGTACACACAAGCTGCTCAGCTAAGGATTAAAACGACATCTTGCATTATCATTCATTTGTTTTGACTACTATAAAAGCACAGTGAGCTTTAATTTGTCAAATGATACCGACTTTTTTACCATCAATAAAAGCATTTTAATCTATTATTACTGCTGACAGAAACCAAATCATTTAGGGACATGTTAGAGCACCAAAAATTAAAATGGAGATCACATTGTAAATCCAACTGAGAATACTGGCATAATCCAGAAGCTGACGTTTCACATTGCTTCAAACAAACGGTTAGGAACGAAATTCCCATTAACACTGGAAAGAAATTTAGTAGCTACTGAACTTGATAAAGTTATTTTTTTGAAATAATCTTAAAGCGAAAAATTAATTAATAAATTCCACGTAATTTCAGAAATGAATGATAATGAATGCTCGGGAATTAAATACCGGATGTTTGCTCATAAGAAAAAGGCTACTTTAAATATTACCCCCCGCCATATATATATATATATATATATATATATATATATATATATATATATATATATATATATGCGAAGGAGGTTTCATTCTAATGATTTCAACATCTCCGTGTTCACGAAATAAAATTATAAGCGAAATGAAAAATTAAAGTCTCCGTCTTCCCTATTATAACGATCTCTAGTCTACATTGAGCTCTCCCTGGGTTTATATCCTCCTCGGCAGTCTCCCTTCCAGTCACAAACTGGTAAAATGTATGTATCTATCTATCTATCTATCTATCTATCTATCTATCTATCTATATATATATATATATATATATATATATATATATATATATTAAAAGTGAACATTGAAGCCATCACTTAGAGGTGACAGGCTGTTTCATGCTAAGCACAATCGTCAGGCCACGAGTGTTGTTTTTTCCGGCTATTTATATACATGGGCCAGTGGTGCATTGTGGGTAGTCTATTTTGGCGGTTATTTTGCCGGAAGTATGTATGTATATTACAAAGAATATGTTTCGTCTCCACAAAAATATATGTCATCCATGATATTTCTGGAAGATGTTTTTAAGGTAATCAATTTTCTCAGTAAAACACTCACTACCAAGAGAGATTGCATTTATCTTTAATTAAACTAAATCTACTAAAAAATACGTTTGAAAATTTTACGGTTTTCCTATTTTAATTTTTCGATGAATCCGACTTCTTAAGTTAGTGACTGAATAAGGTCATGGCGAGTTCTACAGCAATGACATATCCACAGAAATTCCCTTATCATATCGTAAAATATTTGACCTTAAGAACTTTAGTACAATATTGCAATCACAATCATAAATATGGATGCTGTAAGTAAGGTTGCACAAATAAAAAGAAATTGAAATTGACAACTTTTTCGTTTTCACTGAGACAGACGTTAAAACACATCTGTTTATCTTTCTTTCATCTTCTCACTGAAATCAGGCAGCGTCTTTCCAAGCAAGCAAAATGGATTTGCCAATTATTTATTAGGGCGGCAAAACGTAGGTTCAAAGTAACGAACAAACGGAGAGACAAACAGAGTTATAATAAGATACTCACGTAATCACTACTCTGTCTTTCAAGGAGGTTATATCCACTCTTCAGGAGACAATGACAATAGAATCCATTCTCCTGTAGAGTGAACGTAATCTAACTGAAACTTACTGTAGTGATAAGTGAATATTTAATTTAAAATAATACTGTCTCTCTCTGTCTCTCTCTGTCTGTCTGTCTGTCTGTCTGTCTGTCTCTCTCTGTCTCTCTCTCTCTCTCTCTCTCTCTCTCTCTCTCTCTATATATATATATATATATATATATATATATATATATATATATATATATATATGTGCTAGTGACCGAGGCTTTAAGCGTGGTGGCTCTGTTGAGCATGTTGATCACAATAGATAACACTCCCAGAAACTTTTTACTTAGGTACAGTCAGCATAATTGTAGTATAAACCACAGGTTGGCTTTTAGGTGCAGAACAAACACAAATGCGCCTGAGAAAACGTCTGCAATAGGGATTAGCTAGCCGCCCTAGTAGAAGAGTATTCTTGATTACGAGTGGTCAGCCATTAACGTTAATATATATATATATATATATATATATATATATATATATATATATATATATATACCCGGGTTTCAATTCTCGGCAATAGATGTGGACTGCTGATGAGTCCCGAATACAGGACGAAACGGCCGTCCATTGCTTTCTGCATTCTGTTGAGGTTTCTTCTGAACTCGATGAATTACTTAATTATAATTATCTCGACATCTCCTAATAATTTGTATCACTTGTATATCATTGCTTGAATCGGCTTCTAATGCTCTGGATAGAGCAGCTTGGGGATAGGTATCGTGGCTCGTGGAGGCACAGTCCTATGGGTAAGGGAAACTCGGATGAGTTCCACTACGGAATATGTGATCGAGAGGCACTATATCGAATCTAATTCGCAACCTCTTCGTCACCGCGGCCCGTTGGTATAGTTGGCATGACGTTTACCTGATAGCGTAACTGTTCGGGTTTCATTTTCGGTAGTGGATGTGCACTGCAGATGAGCCACAAATACAGATCGAAACGGTCGTCCTGTGCTTTCTGCATTCTGTTGAGGTTTCTTCTAGATTCGATGAATTATATATAATATATATATATATATATATATATATATATATATATATATAAAAAAACACACGCACATATATTCTTATTTTATTATAATCATCCTTTCTTGTTCTCTAATCACATTTGATATTAAGATGAAAAATGAAGGAGTCGTAGTTTGTTTTTTTTCCATGTATATTTGATCTCCTCCGAGATCATCCTCAGGGGTAAATTACAAAGACAAAATTTTTGCGACAATGATCACAGAGATGGTGATTTTTTTAAACCACACATGAACGTGCTCTGTTAAAATTATTTTAATGTTTTTTCATTTATCCGTTTTAGCATTATGAAGTTTTTGTGAAACAATGGAAGAGATATACATAGAATCGGCAGTCACATACAATAGACGGAAGATCAATGAGTGTTAGTGAGGTGCACATTTCCGGTGAACACTACAGTTCTGACATGAATAGTGTTGTAATTTTCCGATATCACATTGTAGGGTAACGTTAATTTTAATTATTTTTTTTGTTTTGCTCCGAGAGGAAAAGCTCTTTTTTCCCTTGCAAAAGAGCTACTTCCAGTTGGAAAAAATGACATTGTTTTTTTGACTTCAGCTCTAATAAATTTAACCTCATAAAAAATAGAATACATTCTATTTCTTCCTTGGGCGTACCTGCCATTTGTCCAGGGCTCGAGTGAGCAAAAAAGTCCGTAATTTATTTTGTTTTTACCGACAGGCAAAATCCTGAACTAAACATTAAGTGACAATGGAAGAAAGAGTAAATAACTCACACCATGTATGTTTGAAAGTGAGTGCCTGTATATGTGTCAGCCCCCTCTCACTAAACATATTTTTCACCTAAACATATATTCCTTGCCTTTGAAATATATATATATATATATATATATATATATATATATATATATATATACTAGCAATAGAGCCCACCGTTGCCGGGGATGTAACAGTAAGAGAGAGATCAAGTATCGACCATCATAAAGACTGAAAAATAAAATTGACAAAGGTTATTCTTTAAGATTGACGGACACGCATGTCTTAATTAGTTTGTTTTTTTGTTTGTTTTTACGAGTTAGTCAAACGCAAACTCAAACAAAAACATTGTTTTCAATCGTTATGAGTCTATCGATTGAATAGAATTTTATTATAAACAATTGTCTTGTAAATAGAATTTTAAAGCATTCTGAATGTAAAAATAAAGAAAAAAGTGTGCAAGACAAAAAGAAACACTACCTGACAAAAAAAAGTGAAGTTTTGTTGAAATCGGTTGAAAAATGTAGGAAATCCGATCCCATATATAAAGGAACACACACACACAAACAACCTGCGTTTTATAATAAGTTTAACTCGATATGAGTTGTCCCCCTTTCATTTTGGCGACAGAATCGTGTTTTCAAATTGATTTCATGCAAAAACAATTGTGTTTTTCCAATTTTTGGCACTGTCAGAATCACCGCAAGGTAATTCTACGCAGTCCTGTGAAGTTTTTTTTTGAAATCGGTTGAAAAAATGTAGGAAATCCGATCCAATATATAAACGTACAGACACACACACACACACACACACACACACACACACACACACACACACACACACAATCTGCGTTTTATAATAAGTAAGATATTACTCGCATCGACAGTACGACTCGGAGTTTCATGCAACGCGCAATTGTCGATTAAGTATTATATATATTTATTAATATATACTTAATAGGTCTGCTATTTTGCATTAGGTAATGTTTTACTTACACCTAAGGACACACACACACACACACACACACACACACACACACACACACACACACACACACACATATATATATATATATATATATATATATATATATATATATATATATATATAGATAGATAGATAGATAGATAGATAGATATAATTTCTCTGTCCAATCAACTTCCCAACTCTGACCAAAATGACTTACCCTCTGTAAATGGGGAGGACGACATTCTTATATATATATATATATATATATATATATATATATGTGTGTGTGTGTGTGTGTGTGTGTGTGTGTGTTTCTTTCATTTAAATCGGCCGACAAGGTAGGTATTTAATTAATCTTTTATTAATAATTTTATTAATTTTTCCTGCTATCTAACATGATTCTTTTTTCCAATGTTAAGAATTGCCCATATATATAATTGTTGCGAGCGCTTTCGGCGACTTCTCTAGCCATTATCAAGAATGTGTTTTTAGATGGTGAAATTTTAAATTCATGAGGTAGGTGCAGTAGTATTTTTCATTTCTGTTATTTTCCAAGTATTTTCAGTCTTATCCAAGATCTTCTTCAGTGGTGAATTTTTAAGACAAGAAAATGATGGAATTGATAGACGTGATTTTTTTTTGTAAATGCGCATCAAACGCGCTTTGTTATGGTTATAAGTGCATAGGAAAATTCTCCGTTATAATCAATTTAAAAATTTAATGATTATGTTATCTAAGGGGGCAATTTTAACTTATACGATTCTTTTATTTTTTTAAAATTACAATTAAAGTTTTTTTTAAACATTAAGATTCTTCAAAACATTGTTGCTATACTGATAATTAACCTTTTTCGTTGTATCCTTTTTCCATGGCTGGGTTCAAGGATTTGGATTTTTTTGTTTTACATTTTCATGGTGGAGTATACTTGCATTGCTAATTAATAATTCCTTATATTATGAATGTAAAAAAGAATGTTCTTTTGAATCTAATATGTATAGTGTAAGTCTACACGATAATGTTGTTGTTGTAAAACCAACACACATACAACACACACACACACACACACACACACACACACACACACACATATATATATATATATATATAAAAAAATTGTTAGAGATACAGTTGCATTTACAAAATAAAAAAATTCACATCTATCAATTACATTAATTTTTTGTTTTAGCGATTCACCCTTGAATATGATCATGGATGGTCTTGAAAATATTTGGGAAAATAAAACAAATGAAAAAACTACGGCGCCATTCCTAACGAATTTAATAACAACACCAAGAAATTGAGTCATGAATTTGAGAGGATTAACATAAAAATAAACATGATAATCCCAGATTATCCATCCAAGCATGACCCGGAGTGACAACTCCTATTAGGGTCAGAGTTATGGCCAAAAAATTAACTTCTCAAACAAAATAAAACTCTATGGAGGAATAAAAAAATATATTTTTAAATAAAAATATTACGAACACTGTTTATATTAAAATTACCAAAAATACTGTTTTGAAGCAAAATGACCAAATCTGAAGTTGAAGCCATAAAATTGTGTTATAAATATTTAGGTTTCGGTATTAAATAAGCCATATAGGTTGATATACCACTAAGCAAATCAAGCAACCGACCCCGAATCTGTAATGCAGACCAAGATGAAACACATATTTAGCAACTGTGGCGATGTTACCCAAATCCGTTTAAAATACTAGCAATTCAAGGTGAAAGAACGATTTCTTGGCATTAATCCATCTAATATCCTACATTTTCTTAAAGAATTCAGACTATATTCCAAAATATAACTTCAAAAAAACTATAACATAAAACACATATATCACTGTCTCTAGTAATTATGTCCACACAACCATGCATATGCACAAAAACCGAGTATCAGCTAAGAGGTATTCAACTTGGAAAGCAGAATAACATATATTTTTATTACTTTAAATATCGCAGGAAAATTAAATTTCGGCATTAAATGACCCATAAGGATTTGATATACAAACAAATCAATCAATCAATCAAAACATTTATCCCTCTAAAGGCACACACACAGAGGTATATATATATATATATATATATATATATATATATATATATATATATATATATATATATATGAGATTGTATTTAGTGAATTTAAAAATCGAAACTTAAAAATAACAGTCTGTACTAAATTGAAAAGGGTAAACTTCCTCGACGTAACTCTAGATTTATCAAACAACACATACCAACCTTATAAAAAAACGAATACTAACCCCTTATATATACACCCGAAGTCAAACCACCCTCCATCCATAATTAAACATATACCCTCATCAATAGAAAATAATCAGCATTAACTCCGCTAATAAAGAAATATTCCAATAACACAGTAACTTTTATGACGCAGCCCTAACATCAATTATAGAAACAATTGTACTAACCAAAAAAAAAAAAAAACAGGAAAAGAAAAATCATTTGGTATACCCCTCCGTTCAACCAATTGGTTAGTATTAAGCTAGGGCAGAAATTCCTAGCTTTAATTGAGAAACACATACCTACCAATAGTAGACCTAGTAAAATATTTAATAAAAACACCCTAAAATTAAGTTACAGCTGCACTGAAAATCTAGAAAGTATAATAAAAAAAATACAATAATAAAATCCTGAACAAACCCCCATGCTTAAAGAATATTAATAAAAACCCTACACTTAAATTAGACAAAAATAGTGAAAAATTATGTGATTGTAGAAACCCAGAAGACTGCCCATTGGAAAATAAATGCCGCGTAAAATCTGTGGTATACCAATGTACTATCTCATCCATTGAGAGTCCTAATACTAATATGATATACATTGGGTCTACGAAGAATGAATTTAAAACCAGCTGGAGGCAGCATAAGTGCTCTTTCAACAATATAAATAAAAGAAATCAGACATCTCTATCTAAATATTTTTGGCATTTGAAGGAAATGAATAAAACACCAAAAGTAAAATGGAAAATTATAAACAAAACTAGAACTTGTAAAACTTGGAATGACCCATGCCCTTTATGCCTACATGAAAAACTACACATTATTAAGTTTCTAAATAATGAAAATTTATTAAACAATAGACATGAGTTAACGTTTTTTTGCCGACATCATCAAATTTTTGCATTGAATAATTAGCATAAAAACAAACAAACAATAAAATAATTTTTAAATTCCATAGTCCTAATAAACAGTTTAAATGCTCTACAAAAAAGAAAAAAAAAAAACCTTTATGAAGTCATCAAAAAACAAATGTTAGTGATTTACGACAGTTTTTATATACACAAAACCCTTTCAGAAAAAATAAAAAATAAAATAAAAAATAAATAAAATAAATAAATAAATCTCCATAGACACTTAACTAGACTGGACGATATCGTCTTCTGCTTTAAATTTAGACACCCCAACCTTACCCGAACTTGACATCTGTGAATGTAACTGAGATATTGATACAAATTATTAACACCTTACCCCCCTTTTTCTTTAAACAATTGCTCTAAACGTTACCATAGAAATTTTGATTTCAATAATGAATATGCTTATAAAACACGTAAATTTCAGAAATAAGTTATTCCCAAAAAAATTCGCTTGAAGATGGAACAGAGCTTAGTACTTTAATTCAATTTAATTCAAATAATTATATTGAAGTTTTCGGCTCTTGTTTTGAAACATGAGAACTCTTATGTAGCGTGTTGGAATCATATTTTTAAATAAATAATAATATATATATATATATATATATATATATATATATATATATATATATACATATATGTGTGTGTGTGTGTGTGTGTGTGTGTCTGTGTCTGTGTGTGTGTGTGTATTTATTATCAGACAAACCTCATGTTAGTCAATAATTTCTACGTAATGTTATCTTGTATGCCAAACTTACAAAAACTTCAAATCTAACATAAGATTTTGGAAATACTGAAAATGTCACCATAATGAGGTTCCTTAAAGAAATACGTATTTACCAACACATATAACACCTACAACATATTATGTACAAACCATACATCTATAAAATAATGGTTTGCCCTAAAAGTATAACATTATGTCCAAAATAATATATCTGTAGTTGAAAAGATAAAATTGCGTTCAAAATACATTCAGTGAAAGCCATGAAATTATGGACAAAATAGTTAGATTTACTAGAGCATAGAAGCTGTTATGCTACTAAACAAAATCAAGCAAATCATGTAACAGATTATATATATATATATATATATATATATATATATATATATATATATATAACGATATATATGCTCATTGAGAGAACGATCATTTCTCCATAAATCCCCTAATCGAACACATCTGGCTGTGAGAGAAGCACTCTAAAACATCAAGCTTCCAGTATTAATCTTACTTTATTTAACAATGGAAACAACGTGTGAAAGTTTTTTTTTTGTTTTTTTTTAATAAGTCACTAACTTGAAATCCAGTCATGTTCATTTCGCTGGGCTCGGAATAACCGTTGCTATCTTACAAAAATCTATCTATCTATCTATCTATCTATCTATCTCTCTCTCTCTCTCTCTCTATATATATATATATATATATATATATATATATATATTATAATTTTATCATAACGACAATAACAGTTTACTCACTACAAAGATGGAACTTCGTTTCGATGCATTTCAATTGCACCTCGACTGGTGAGAAATAAAAATGTTTATGAATAATTCTGTGAAACGTCACTTCCTTTTTCCATTTGTTTAAGAAAAAAATATACATAATGCAAAAAGGTGATATGACAAAAATTATAATAAATAATTATCGCTCTACTATCGATGTCGAGCACTCTTAAATTAATGCTTTGAACGTTAGAATTTATGTATTACTTTCGTTCTCATTGCATCCTGTATATATATATATATATATATATATATATATATAAAGAGAGAGAGAGAGAGAGAGAGAGAGAGAGAGAGAGAGAGTCCCAAAAATTTGACATCATTTCGCAGGCCAGTAATTCTTAACAAATCTTGTGGAAATAAAGTCAATTTTTCACAGAATGTATAGAAACAGATCAAGGTATACTATTTAATGTTTAATTTTGTTATCTCAAAGCCAGAGAAATGGATCGGGCGTAGTGGAGATGATGAAAGTTTTCTGATGAAATGGCCGTAAGGGTCATCGGACCTGTCCCCGTCTGATTTCTTTTAATGGGGGTATGTTAAGGGACTGGTCTATGACCCCCCCCAACTTTTCCTGCTACCATTGATGAACTGAAGTAGATAATCACTTCTGCACTGTATAATGTTACCGGAGACATGCTACAACGTGTTTGGCAAGAGCTTAACTAACGTGCGCCGTGCCATAGGCGGTTCACATTTTGAACACTTATGAAATCGGTCCTATAATAAACGTATAATATTCAACATCTAAATTGTTCATTTTCATTGAGATAGACTTATATAGTAGTTTTTAAGGTAATTGCTTTTAAAATAATGTCAAATTTTGGAGGACACCATATATATATATATATATATATATATAAATATTAAATGCCCTATGAAAATACGCACAGTGTATGTATTGGTGTTCAGCTTTTTTTGACGCCAGCTTACATTAATATAGCAACTATTTTGCATTAGGCCGTCATCATTAAGTTGCTTGCTATCGCTCAGGTGTCCAGGGATGTTAGTTTCTTTCGTTTTTTTCCAGTCTTTCCTTTTACTGAAAAAAAGCCACTAAATTCAAAGTATTTGAAACAAAAAGAAAACGGAGATAAAATAAACAGAACGTAAGCCCCAGAAAGACATTTTAAAACTAACAACATAAATGTGAGTGACGATTTCTAATCCCCCACAAAGTCAATGACGATACCTTAAACTGCCAACTGGCGGGCATAAGTAATAATAAATCGCCGACAACTCGTCATCTCCCGAGTATCAAATGATTCTTTTGTTTTTAAATGGCGGTCTTGCTTATTTATTCCAGCTGTCGTTTGACGAGAGAAAAAATACGTTTGGATTTTTTTAACCCAGGTGACAGCACAGTTACTATTAAAATAGAACTCAAATGAATGATTAAATAAATAAATATTCACTTGAAAAATGGGCTTTGCTTTCTGATGAAGAAAATCATGCCGATTGATTTTCGTTTGTCAAAGAGACAGAGCGGAAATATTTCTATCAGTGTATATTTTTTATACATTTTTTTTTCTTTTTGTTTTTACTGTTTTGTATCTTCTTGTTTTTCATTTCTTCACTGTCTTCTTTCATTTTTCACAATCTCGTTTTTTCATCACGTATTTCTAACGGTCCATGTTATTTGATTGGGTTAGTTTGTTTAACTGTTGCTTCCCTTAAGTTTATCTGCTTTTATATCTTTCTCTCCTCGACGTTTTCTTTTCTGTTATTGTCTTTCTTTAATTTCGTTTATTTATTTTTCCATCATTTACTTTATCTTGTTTATTTTTTTTTATTTTCATTAATCGTATTTGTTATTCGTTTGTATCCTTTCGTCTTAGTATAATTTATATCACGTTACTTGTCTTCTTTCTACTGAGATAGAGATCAATGGCCATTACTTTTAAAGGAAATGAGTAGTTTGTGCAATTATAACTGCGTAAATAACATAGAGAATAATGTTCTCCTTTATCTAATCCTGAAATGAAAAACTTTAGAATCAATAGATTCTCGGAATATGTTGATAGCAAGCTAGTCTCGTTGACTTTTAGTACAGCGTTCGATATTTAAGGCCTCATATGCTTGTGCCTTTATCCCAAACAAAATTAAGCTAACTAAAATAATAAGAAAGCAGAAAGTAGTGGAGAAGAGGGGGAACAATTTGAAGAAGACAGAATGGTTGGTTGTAGGCAAAAGGGACAGCCCAACTTTCAAATTACAAACTGGAGATGAGAAAATAAAGCAAGTACAAAATTGCAACACCGAAATCCGAATCTAAGCACAACATTAAGGAATATTTTATTAGAAACAAAGAATAGAGTACTGAACTGTCATGTAATATCAGTCCTTCTCTTTGGCAGTGAATGATGGACCCTCTCAGCACAGACAAAAAAAAACCTTGAGGCGAAAGAAATGTTGTTCTGCTGGAGGTTGATGAGCATGTTATGAACTGAACATGAGAGCAACAACGAAGTTCTAGAGATAATGCCTATACTGACATCAGAAAGAGGCAGTTGGCATTTCTAAGGAGTAAGGGTTGAGAAAAAATTGATATTCAGAGTCCCTATTCAAAGCAAAATTGACAGAAGAACACAGCGCATGGCCTACCTAACGAGCATGTGGAAAATGGATGGCGGAACAATGTTTAAGAGAGAAAAGTAGGCAAAACATGCTACGAGCTTGGAAGGACAGAAAATTGGGGAGAGCCATGATCGCCAGCGTCCTGGGGGGATACATATGAAAAGAAGAGCAAATTGAATCTAATTTTTCTAAGGTTGGTATTTTTTCTAATACACTTTGTCTATATTTAAGGGAGATTGGACGCATAATTTTCTTTTAATTTCTGGAAATCATTATGCTTTCATCAAATAGATTACCTTGCTAATTTTCGTTTGTTTGTTATCTTGTGTAAACGAATCAACTTAACGACTAGGATTTAAGTCAGAACTTATTCAATCGACACACTCAAGACCACGTCTACATATAGCGTTAATTGTAAAATCCTAAAACGAACCTCATAGACATTTCTTCGGTATTAATACATTTCTATGTTCATAATTGTTTTGTTTTTTTAGTTTTTATTATAGTTCTTTTTTTATAATTATCAAAGCAATGCATTTTAAGGATGTCGGTAGCGTAATGGGAAACTGATCAGTGTGTTGCATTCACTTTTAGACTAATACTCCTGGAAAACGTATAAATACACCTTTCTTCTCCCCACAGCTACATGTTAAATAACACAGTCAAATAGTCTCTCTGGACTTCACTGCACATAGTCTAGGAGAAGGACAATGCTGTATTTAAAATCGTGAGACTGTATCGACAAGGCTGGAATTTAAATTCGACTTGCCGATTCAAATTAGCACAGCTACGATACTTTGACTTTTTAGGCATATTTAAGCCAGGATGTCTGCTGTGGAATGGCGATATGACATAGTATCTATTAAGGATCTTAGTTTAAGTCTTCTCAAATATACCATTAGATAAATAGACGCATAGATAGAGAAGAATTGTACTTGCTCTCATTATCCACTTTTCAAATTAACTGAGTTGCGCATCTAGATTTGTTACTTATTAAGCAATGATCAGTTTAGTTTTGTTTTAGGACCACGATATAGAACACCCAGTGATGATCGAACTCACACAACTGAATCAACCAAACTAACTCACTATTAGTCCAAGCCGATGTTCACTGCTCTCCAGCTAGGGTTATTGAAGTTAAGCATTCGTCATCAAGACACTCTCGTCCTGTGCGCTAACAACAGATCCTTTCTTAGATGTTTTCGGTTCGTAAAGACATGCTAAAATCACTACACAAGCGAGCCCGTTACTGCTAAAAAAAAAACAGTGCCGCTTTTAAAAAGGCTAATGGGTTCTTTTGTTATGCTCCCGTTATTTTAAATGCTTGTATTTCCGAAAAACGGAAAGAAAGGATAAAGACAAACGGAGCATGGGACAAACATAGGCAGAGTCAAATTGCACCATTATATGTCATTTGCAAATAACTATTCATTGAAACTCCATTCAAGCTTGTGTCAACGCCTTTTGGTGTTTGTTATTGAAAAAACACGCAGAATGGATTCGCCCAAAATGGCGGATCGTTAGAAACATATATATATATATATATATATATATATATATATATATATATATATATATATATATATATATATACACACACACACACACACACACACACACACATATATATATATATATATATATATATATATATATATATATATATATATATATATGAGGGTGTGTATATGTGTGATGGGCAGTGAGAGGGAAGAGAAAGTTACATAGGAAGAATAATGACTACCTTATAAGAAAGGACAGGGCAAAAGATTTACCTCAGATGTATAAAGTTGACAAAATTGAAATACCATCTAGAAAGTTAGTTAATTTCATGAAACTACAAAATGATGCAAATTCGATTATTTATCACCCAGATATTGTATGTGTTCTAGCATACCGACGGACGATAATGTTCCCAGTCACATAAATGCAGTAGTAAATGCTGCATTTTGGTCGCCAGTCGGAGATTCGTCTCCAGATCTGCTGGTTAAAATATCTGTCTCCGGGCAGAGAGGATCCTCCAGCCGAGGCTATGTCGAAGGGCAGATTCTCGTCTCGGAATACAGCTACTCGACCCCGTTTTATACGTGGTCTACGGGGAATTTTGGGCCGAGACTACGGGCTCGGATACCTCGCATTAAATTCGGCTTTGTGCCACATCTGACTGCGTGGTGCGATTGGTAGATATCCTACAGTGCTGGACAAACTCTCTGCCTCCGGTCGGAGAGGATCCCCTGACGAAGCTGTGTCGAGGGACACACAGCTACCCGACCCCGTTTTATACGGGTCTACGGGGAATTTTTGGCCGCACCTACAGTCTCGGATACCCCCACATTAAATTAGGCCTTGTGCCACATCTGACCGCGCGGGGCGGTTAGTAGATATCCTGCAGTTAGAGATTCATGATGGAATTCACTTGACTCACTTCTAGCTGTTGACTACTTCTACGCGCCGCTGGCGAATCTTATATGCGTTGTTCTTGTCCTACTATTATCTTTCATTACCAACCTTCGTGTAATTATTCGATTCATTAACCTTCCCTTGGTTACATCAGTATTTTACTCATAATGTTCGAATTAAGCATAAATAAATGTGATTTAAATATTCCAAGAGCCTTTTAAATTTCAAATCAGGTGAACTCAAATATATGGACATCAGTTAACAG
>CAHIKZ030000338.1:492500-647500 GCA_903632075.3 Acanthosepion pharaonis | reverse complement strand
TATATATATATATATATATATATATATATATATATATATATTCATGAATTATTCACGCAAAAAACAAATTGTTTGCGACGATGGATTTCTCGCCAATTAAATCATTAACCTTTGCATTTGTTTTTGTGTGAATAATTCAAGAATTTGTAAACTGATTGCACGTTTATCGAAATTAAAATAACTGATCCAAGTGCGACTTTTGGATAATAAGTGCGACATTACTGTAATTATTGAACAATATAGTTCATGCCACTTTGACAGAACGTACATGAACGCACAACTGTAAAAAATTTAAAATCAAACTCAGCGTTGCTATTGCACGCTCCAAAAACAATAACTCGGATACAACAATACATATATTTTCGTTGTCCTCTTATTACTAAGAGAAATAAACAAGAACAACATCTATTCCATACCTGAAGATGTCTGTAAGAACAGACGAAAGCTTGTAGTAAAAATAAGAACTAATACGGCAGAAATTTATAGAAACAAGGATCTTTTCATTCATAACGGATTCGGAGGTTTTTGTATATTATTTGAATTGTTTGCGACGATGGATTTCTCGCCAATTAAAATCATTAACCTTTGCATTTGTTTTTTGTGTGAATAATTCATGAATTTGTAAATTGATTGCACGTTTATCGAAATATATATATATATATATATATATATATATATATATATATATATATATATATATATATATATATATATATATATGTATTACTTTAAACTTCGTATTTGGGGGTAGATGTTCCAATTTTTTTATTTATCAAAGTGTCTATTACGTCTCTCATCCAGTGAATTCGATAAGTCTTAGGGAATACCTTTGTAGGGGAAAGCAGTCATTGGCCCGCCGTGCTTCACAACTCAGACACGAATAACCTCACAGCAAACAAGGTTCTCTTTTACCTTGTTAAGGAATGCACACACTCTTCACTCAGATTACTTTCCCCAAAGCTTCATAACTGATCAGTTTTGTATGCGAAAGTTAAGCAAGGTCATTTCTAATGAATTATGGAATTTATTTTTAAATCGGCATTTGTATTACTTCAAACGATATCCATGTGGATACTTTGCATCTAAAATAGACGCCCTATTTTTATTCATTAAGCAGTTTTGCATTCTGTCTGTCGGCCAGTACATTCGAATTTTATTAAAGGAAATACACTGCCCGTCAGGGATCGAAACTTTTTTTAGAGAGAAAGAGAGAGAGACAGAGACAGAAAGAAAGAGAGAGAGAGAGAGGGAGAGAAAGAAAGAGAGAGAGAGAAAGAAAGAAAGAGAGAAAGAAAGAGAGAGAGAAAGAAAGAAAGAGAGAGAGAGAGATATTTATGCTTGAGAGGATCTTGTCCCAAGAAAAATGTATGCTAGAATTTTCTTTCGTAAATATTTAGGTGTAAAAATGAAAAACCACCTGTCTATACCTACAAACGCTTATACTGAATAAACCTCACCCATAAATATAGCTAATTTTAATATATATATATATATATATATATATATATATATATATATATATAGATAGATAGATAAATAGAGATATTATTATTATTATTATTATTATTATTATTATTATTCATGACGACACAAAAAACATAAAAGTTAATGCTGAAAAAAGCACACAGAGATACTTATCAGAGCATTGTGCACAAATATTTTCTTTTACAAAATTACCCTTACCACCGAAAACACATGGCCAAGATGAGCCAGATAATACACGCTTAGCTACGTAAAAACTCAGACATTCCCCCACGGAGGAACATCTACTTTAGCTTCGAAATATTTTTTCATTCTTTCTCTCGCATCAGTCTGCATTATGTTAGTCACGCCTCTTGTCGATTAGTTACATCAGAATGTTAAAAGTTCCCTAATAAACTCTTGCTTTCCTTAGGAATTTTCTTCATTGCTCTTTTTTTGTGTTTGACATTTTCTAAGTCCTGCTTTTAGGGACAATGGCGGGAATATTGACCTATAATGTATACCTTTTTTTTTTCTTTTCAGCTTTCGCGGTCTTTTTTTTTTTTTTTTTGCACGTATACGTATATTATTATTCTGAACTTACGCATTTAGTCATAAATGTTTTCTACCTTTCTTTTTCCACTTTCTTCTTCAGAAATGAAATAAAATTTAACTGATTCAGGATTATTTCCAATGGCTTCTTGAGTGTTACCAAGCAATTTTCGAGACATTTTGATGTAAAAATTATTTCTACAAACTCTTCAATATAGTTTTCAGATCAAAATGTTTAGCGGTGATCGAAAAACAGTAATTTAGGTGAATATTGAAAGCGTGATAGAATACGCTAACGAAAAATTTGATGTTCCTGAATCTAATACATATATATATATATATATATATATATATATATATATATATATATATATATATATATATATATATTTTATATATATATATATATATATATATATATATATATATTTTTGGTTGGATAGATGTGAGCTTGTGACCCTGGGTTTCACGCTTTAGCGATCGTCAGACAAACTGATTAATTTTTTTTAAAAATTGGGTTTATGTAGATTGCGTGTATTGGTGTTATTGTGGAAGTGGTGGGGGAAACATCGTCGTTTTGTCATCGTACTAACGCAAACATCGATGTATGCAGACACATATACATACTTGGTCGTCCGTCGGGACTCATACATATATAAACATATGTGGGCAGTTTCGGATATGACATATGCATGCATACGGGTGGTGTTGTGTCTATACATACGCATTTGTATGTTGAAATTTAAAGATTGGAAGTGTGGCGGAAATGTCTCGTGAATGTATACATGTCATATTATTTATTTTTCCGTTGAATAATATTTCCTCGCATGTATGTATAGACGTGTGGTGGGGGTTTGTGTAAAATTATGATAGGTAAAAATATTATTATTTATTTTTAAATTTTTGAAAAAAAATGGGGGTTTATTTGTTATATTTAAAGCTGGTTATTAGTTTGTTTTTGGTGACTGTGTATATGTAACAGGTATAAATTTGTAATCCTTATTGGTTATTTTATATGGTGATGTTTAATATTTAATATGCTGGGTGAGAAGTTAGTTTAATTTAATAACGGGTCTATATGATATGATGTGATAGCAATGTTGCAAGGGATTGGAGACTGATAATATAATTAACTAATAGTTATTGTAAATTGGTAGTAATTGTAAATTGGTAGAAATGATTGGTAACTGTGGTTGGAGAATGATAAAAGCATGAATGTAGTTATAGTGTTGGTAGCTAGTGGTGGTAGCTTGAACTAAAAAGTGGTTGTTGGTGTTTTATTTTATTTTGTTATATGTATTAATTTATTTTGGTATAAATCCTGATAATAGGTATTCTGTGTAAAATTATGGCAGTTGAAGATTACTATAATTTTTAATTTTTAATTTTTATTTGCCTACACGAAAAAGTAGCAATAATATCACACAAACCGCAAAAGAACTTACTAAACAAAAAATCAGAGATAATCTCCAAATGTAGGCATGAGAACAAGTACCAATTATCCGAATTCATACCTTAATTTTAAATTAATCAGATTGTCTGACGATCGCTAAAGCGTGAAAACTAGGGTCACAAACTCACATCTATCCAACCAAATATGTTAGCTCTATCTCTGATATTGAGTGCTTTCTAATAAATACCGCGCATATAATATATAAATAATTATACATATATATATTTATTTATATTTATATACACTTTTTATACACACACACACACACACACACACACACACACACACACACACACACACACACATATATATATATATATATATATATATATATATATTAAGCATTTCATTCTAAGCAAGGCTGGAAGCCACTAGCACGCAAGTCGTTACATAGGATTTGGAGAGTGAGCAGATATGATAGAGGAAAGGATGAATAGAAGGATAGTGGATAGATCCAGTCAACTGAAGATGTCGACTGAAATTACATTGAAATAATTGGAGATTATAGCTATCAGGGAAACAGGAAAAGGGAAGGGAGTTCCACAGGCGAGAAGTGCGAGACATGAAGCTATTGGAATAGAAGAGACGGCTACATTTAACAGTTTCAACTGTGAAAGGGTGAGAGCGTAGAACACTTGAATTCATGAAGTCTGGGAACCAGCGAAAGCAGCTCATCGGCGCAATTACCATGAAAGTATTTGTAAAAAAGATAGAGAGAGGCGACGGCACGTCTGTGAGAGAGCGACTGCAGACGAGATGCCAGATCAGGGCCACCTGCATTGCATATCTGTCTCTGGATCTTATCAAGAACCCCGAGGCAAACAGAAGGGTCTCCAGACAATATATGGCAGCAATACTCCATGCAGGGGCAAATGGTTGGTTTCTAGATTTGTAGGATCGATTCCGGGGAGAAAAATTGCCAAGTGCGGCACAGGGAGCCAACTTTTCTTGCGGTGGACGATGCAATTGACTCAATGTATTTGTTCCATTATAGGTCAGCAGACAATGTGAGAACGAGCAGCCGCAGAGAAGTACTCTCGAGAAGTTGACTAGCAGACATTCTAATGGGGTGGAAGGAAAGGTCTCTGTGGTCATTAATAGAGAGCGGTTTTGTTTTTGAGGCGTTAAATTTAACCAGCCAATTCCTGCCCCAGTTCACAACCGATTGGAGGTCCTTTTCGAGACAAACGGCCAGGTTAGTTTCGTCGGTGACACTAGATTTGTTTTTGAGGCAGGAGTAAATAGTAGTGTCGTCCGCATAGATGCCTACTTGGGAACCTATGACATCAGGAAGATCGTTAACGAATATAAAGAACAGAGTAGGGCCTAGGATGGAGCCTTGGGGAACACCTGCGTTCGTGGGATAAGTGTTGGAGGAGAATCCGTTGAGA
Organism: Acanthosepion pharaonis; assembly: GCA_903632075.3. Taxonomy (NCBI): domain Eukaryota; kingdom Metazoa; phylum Mollusca; class Cephalopoda; order Sepiida; family Sepiidae; genus Acanthosepion; species Acanthosepion pharaonis. The sequence continues at coordinate 642,643 of CAHIKZ030000338.1, read as the reverse complement.
ACGACCTTCAATACACGGTTTGACAGGAATTGTATTAAATCAAACAATCGACCTGTAATATCATAACCCTGGAGCTTGAGAAGAAGGCCGGCATGCCAAACCCTATCAAACGCTTTGCAGATGTCAAGAGCCACGGCACGAACTTCTCCTTAATTTCGTAGAGCTTGGTAGACAATTTCAGTGATGGTCGTAAGCACATCAGCTGTAGATCGGGCAAAGCGGAAACCATATTACTTGTCTGAGAGCAGATCATCGGATGTAAGATGGTTAACCACTTCGACGTTGATTAAAGCTTCGAAAACTTTGCCGAAGAGGGGTAAGAGACTGATAGGACGGTGATTAGAAGGGTCAGAAGGTTCGCCAGAGTTCTTAAACACAGGAAAAATCGACAGGGACTTCCAGCAGTCTGGAAAACAAGACTACTTGAGGCAGTAGTTATACAATTTGGAGAGGGCGAAAGGTAACAAATCCGTTAATATATAATTGATATATAATTCAAATAGATCCTAGTGATATAAAATATGAAAACTGATCCACAAAAAAGAACTCAATGTATTTCATTATTACAAAGCAAATAAATAATAAACAATAAATCCCAAATCACCTCATATGGGGAATAGTCTATTTCGGAAGGCGAATATATCGGTTGTCTGTCTTATCAAACCCAGTATGGATTGTGTTCGTGTCAGGAATAGAAATTTAACAGTAAAAGCCCCCCCCCAAAAAAAAACCCCCAAAAACAAAAACAAAAAAAAAAAAAAAAAAACACCCCAAAAACAAACACCCACCCACCCAAAATACACTGGATCAGATTTGTTAAATTTAATCCATTTCATATGTATATATATATATATATATATATATATATATATATATATATATATGAGGAAAAGTGTGCGATATTTATGGGATAAAGTGCTCAATATAAGAGATAGAGCGTGTGTAAATATAAAAGTGAACATTGTCGCCTCTACGTGTTGAATTCAATGTTCAATTATCTATCTATCTCTCTCTCTATATATATGTATGTATGTGTGTGTGCACATAAATGCATACGCACACACACACACATATATATATGTATATATATATATATATATATATATATATATATATACATATACATGCATATACATATAAATATACACATATATACATACGCATACACATACTCGCACATAAACATTCACACATCCATGCATAAAAATATATACATATCCATACAAACATTCATATATATATATATATATATATAAAGAATTAGTGGATTTATTAGTTATTAATCCGATAGATTTTATCACTTAAGACTTTAAGTTGAGTAGATGTTCCGTTTATTTTTTTACAGTACATCTACAATCATATTAAAACAGTATGCGCACTCTGCTGGTAATATATATTTTCCAAAAATGTATTGCTGGCATTGTCACTATAAAAATCTATTCTGACACTTTCATAGTTTTTTTCCACCAGTTTGGGGGTTACCTATTTGCTCATACATGGGACTAAAACTTATAAATACGTATTATTGTTGTTTTGTTTATTTTCTATATTTATTATTGTTTTTCTTATTAATATAGCATTTCTGTTATTGATTTCAGTGTTTATATATATTAGTATTGGTTTTCTTATTCACATTAGTCTTTTATTATGAACTACATTGTCGTTGTTGTTCACAAATGACATCAGTATATAAGACATTATACAATTTCATTTATAAATTTTCATAAACTCGGCATTTTATTGATGTTTAACAAGCAGTGTAAATGTACAAATCGACGTAATCATCTTCATCGACATAAGTGCTTAAATTTGAGTATATTCGAGGTCAATACAATTTATCAAGGAATTAACTTCTTGATAAGAGAGTGTAGACGACCCCATTGTGCGACAAAATTGGCAGACGTCTGAAAACAATATCACATCTTGGCTCAATCATTTTAACTGAAATTGGCTAGACGAAAGTGTTCGCAAGGCGTTAATGATCTTGCTTGTACGAAATGGCAAGTCATCGTGATCTTGTTATAAACACAGGCCTTATTCAAATTCTGATCACGCCAGGTTATGCGTTCTCTCCCAGAAAGATAGACCCAGAATTGTTTCAGGAGATTTCGCACAGTGGGTGTTGAAACAGAAATGGTTCTGAGCAAGCCGCAAAACAGACGAATATACACGGAAACAAGCAGAAGGTTAGTATTATACAGTATATGTTCGCATATTATTAAACCATCCGAAATACTTATTTTATTTTTTGTTATCATTTCACCCCAAACAAGGCAATAGTAAAACTAAGACGCAAGGGGTTACTGGGCATGAAAGAGAATGGGACGATTTTGTGAGGAGAAATGGCAATAAAAGAACAGGCTTCAGGAATACAAAAGATGGTGATTAGAACTGTATTTAAATTTTGGAAGACTGTAAATGGCATCGAAGCAAGAAACCGGAAGTTAGTCCCACATTCGAGATGTGCGAGCAAAAAAAGTAATCAAATAGAACTTACGGTTGCACCTAGTTATTTCAACACTAAAAGGAAGAGACCTAATTGCCAATCTAGTAATGCGCTAAAATTCACGCCATTAATGTTCCAAGGAGGAGACCTCATTGCAACAACTGTCGTAAAATATCTTTCGAAACGACAGAGGAAATTACATATTTTAATGTAAATGCGGAATATTTTCTTTATATTGATAATACTCTCCTTGGTCAATGATCAGTGTAATTAATCTCTTTATAAAAAAGGAAGTTTATCTGAAGGCACTGCCGTATCTTACGATTATATTCTAGCTGTTTCATCAACAAAAGGATGAGAATCTGTTGTCAATCTAATAGTACGCTTAAGTTTATGCAATCGATGCATAAAAAAGTAAGGCTTAGAACAGTTTCTATGAAAATGATTGTCGACAATACGGGCAGAAGCCATGTCATTCAATTGGGAAAGTCACTGAAGTCGTGATGCTAGGTCAGGGTCGATAATATTGCAGATGGATTTTGTCAAGAATCTGGAGATATTTAGCAGGAGCATCAGACTAGCTATGACAGCAATATTCAATGCATGATCAGATGATAAAGTTGCATGATGAATTCTAATAAGAAAAACGTTTGGCCCAACAGAGTGAGTCAACTTTCCTAGCAGTAGAATTAGCAGTTGATGCAATATAATCAATCCAGTTCCTGTCAGTAGAAATTGTGAGTCCAAGAAGTCGCAAAGATTTGCTATCCTGGATCTTTTTTAAGCAAAAGAAAATCCTCAAAATTTATAAAACAAATCATAATTAATAGAACAATGCAGTAGGTTTGTTTCCGATTAGATCTAGCATAGAACGAATGAACACTTTTCAGCTAGTATGAATAATAGGTTATGCGATAATTGATGTAAATACTCTTGAACACTGTCTACATTATCTGATGTGGAACAAAATGGACTGTGGAAAAATGTTGAACAAAACTTTGAGTTTTTGTCCTTTATCACTAAGTATTATTTCGTAATTACTTCTGTCTAGAAAAAAAAGGAAATGGCTATTATTGCCTTCAAACTTTGCTTTTGTGACATGGGCATCGATTTTTAAAGAAACACTGAGGTCAACACCGATTGGCGCAGTCTGTTTTATATTTGAACGCAGTTCTCGAACCTGAAGATTAGTTTCAAGCATGTGCCCACATTTAGATTTATACATGATCTATCACAGATATTAAATCATTTTACCTACTAATATAGCATAACATAAAACTATGTTTTTACCAGATATCGTCTAGTTAGCAAAGTCCGAATTACAGTTTATAAACACAAATTTTCAACGATTTTTCTCGATCGATCATATCTGCTCACGAAACATAACTTAAACAATGTCAACATATGAAATGAATTCCGACAAGTATTTAATATATTTTCGGTTTATACGTTATTTTTATAGATGTAATCTAATGGAGTGAATATTCGAGAAATAGAAAAGCGCATATTTTCTACGGAATTCTTAAAATTTCAGGCCGGTAAATGTAATTAATACTGTTGAATTTAGAAAAAGAAAAAAAAAGAAAACAAAAAAAAAAAAAACAGAACATTTACTTTAAATAATTGTCGGATTAAGCCATTTCATAATATATATATATATATATATATATATATATATATATATATATATATATACACACACACACACATATATATATGTGAAAAGTGTATATAAATATAAATAAATATATATATGTATAATTATTTATATATTATATGCATGGGTACTTATTAGAAAGCGCTCAATATCAGAGATAGAGTTAACATATTTGGTTAGATAGATGTGAGTTTAGACCCTGGGTTTCACGCTTTAGCGATCGTCTGACGATCGCTAAAAGCGTGAAACCCACATCATAAAGCGTGAAACTCACATCTATCCAACCAAATATATATATATATATATATATATATATATATATATATATATATATATATATATATATATATATATATATACCCAAGTATATAATTGTTATATACGGAATGAATTCCAATAACCAACAATTACTATTCTTAAAAGAGTGCTCAATACAAAATAGAGCAGATATAATTATTTTTTATAAAAAAAATTTATAACATAAGTATGTTATAAAATCACTACAAAAATAGCCATTTTGTTTCAACACACTCTGTGTCTTATCAAGTGATGATGTTGAAAATAAAATTTTATTTTCAACATCATCACTTGTTGTTATAAACACAGGCCTTATTCAAATTCTGATCACGCCAGGTTATGCGTTCTCTCCCAGAAACTGTGACTAAGATAGACCCAGAATTGTTTCAGAAGATTTCGCACGGTGAAATATACCGTATACAGTATTAATAAATAATGTCGGATTAAAAGTCCTTTAAAAAAATGATGGTTGTTTGTATTTCGAGTAAGAAACTGAAGCTAACAGACATAGATTCGTAAAAGTTCTAATGAGAACATGAGCCTTCCTTGAAAAAAAAATTATAATTCCAAAAATACCCTGTCAAGCTGTTGTCCGAGAGCGAACTTGACTGAAAATGTGGTTTATATCATCATCTATTTAGTCGTATCTTTATAGACGTCTGTGAAACTCTGTCTATAAAATGACCAGTAAAAACTGTATGTTTTGATAGGAGTCAGTACATTTACGAGTGCCGAATAAGAGCCGATTGTTTCATCCCGTTTCATTCCGATGTAACACAATATAGCTATGTTCAAATATTCTAACGTGAAGGAAATTTTTGACAAAAAGTAATACTTAAACCAGTTGAGCTTATATTTTTCTGTCGGGAATTTATTTCATTTTCTCCTATCATTCTGTTTTAGACACTTTTTTCTTTTCTTCTGCTACCTCAACTAATCTCGCGTCTATTTTCCTCGTTCATCTTACCCTTGCCATCGTCCCATACTGTTCCATATCAGTCTGATCTCCTCTCCTTTTGTCTGTTTACTTATCTCATGTCATCAGTTCGAACAATATCCTACATTTGTTTTGTTGGACTGGCATCTACCTCTGCCCAGAGTTATGAATGTCTTCTCTTATTGACAGCGAAAACAACACGCTTCTGCCTCAGCAGAACAACCCTTCATTATGTGCATCTCAGCTCTCCTTGCCGTCCAGTTCACCATCCGATCTGCGCATGTCCGACTGATTTTTCTACATATTTTTCACTCAATACTTTTCTATCTTTTCCCGGCTTCTTCGAAGCACCAATTGTGCATCAATTTTATCTACTTCCGTTCTTGTTCTCAATGTCACTCTTCATCCTCATCATTACTGGCTTCCACTTTACTTTTAATCTATCATCAACAAAATGACATATATCAGAAAAAATTCTGAGGAAATTATCTATCTGTCTCATTACTCATATCTATCTATCTATCTATCTATCTATCTATCTATCTATCTATCTATCTATCTTATTATTCACATCTACCTATATATATATATATATATATATATATATATATATATATATATATATCATTATTCACATCTATCTATCTATCTATCTCATTATTCACATCTATCTATCTATCTATCCCATTATTCACATCTATCTATCTATCTATCTATCTATCTCATTATTCACATCTATCCATCTATCTGCAACAATGCTGAGCAGACCTTATTTTACAGTCCCTGGGAAAGAGCGTGTTATCTAGCTTCTTTAACAAGTTGAATAAAACCAACACGCTCAAAACCTCGTCCATGATTACTTGTGACTTCTTGCTAGCACAGTTATCTCCGGCCCCAGAGGTACCATTAACCCAATTTCACACCCAAGGCTTGGGTCAACCACATATAAATCTCTCTCTCTCTATATATATATATATATATATGTGTGTGTGTGTGTGTGTATATATATATATATATCTATGTGTGTATATATATATATATATATATATATATATATATGTTTATGTTTTGTTTAATTCATCTGCAATAAAGAGCAATTGGATGATTTTTTCCCTCTCACCATTGCTTATTTGCGAAGACAGTCAGGTGGCATAAAATGATTTTAATCTGTTCTCGTACATATGTATAAAAACAGATTAAGATCGCTTGATCTGTTTGATATATATATTTAGATGTATGTGCATGTAGATTCGGTATATATATATATATATATATATATATATATATATATATATATATATATATATATATATATATATGTATGTGAATATATATTCTTCTTTAGGTCATATATTTTTGCACATTTTCACGTTCACTCGCAGAATCTGTTATTGTATGGCACTCTTCCGATTTATAGATATTTGACCTATGTGTCGTTTTAAGATATTTTTTTATTCTTTTTATTGTCATCTATTCATTTGTCCCTCCCATTTTTGTCTTTATTTTATTCATCTATAATATCTCCACCCATGAACTTTGTTTGATATTGTTTATTATTATTATTATTATTATTATTATTATTATTATTATTATTATTATTATTATTTGTCCCTTTTTCTCTTTCACACTTTAATCTCTTACTTTTCGACTGACTGTCCCTTATTCTTTGGGACATTTTTGTTTTGCTTCCTTCCTCTATCTTTTTTTGTTTCCTTCCTCCATTTTTAATGTCTCTTTCGTTTACTCCCCTATAAATTTCTTTCGTCCTTCCGGAAATCGTTTCCTTTTCTATCTTTATTCCATATTTTATTCTTTTAGTTTCTGATCTTATTTTTTCGTGACGTTCTTTCTCTTTCATCTTTATCGTTCTTTGAAGAAGAAAACTTTCGTTAGATGGTTTCGATTTTTTTCTGTCATTCAGATAATGTTTTTTTTGTAAATTTCTACAGAGATTATTAAGTCAAAGGGTCAATTCTGGGGGCAGATATTCGTTCAAATGGAGACATCCCGATTTCTAGAAACTCAGCATTCGAAAAATCGGTCATTTTTGCTTATCTAGTAATTTTGCCATTTATTTATCTCCTTTCTTTTTCTTCGTTTTTTTTTTTTCTAAATCTTTCTTAGTTTTCTTCATTCACTTTCCGTTTAGCTGGAATGTTCTTGTTTCGATTTTAAGTTTTCTACGTTTCTTTATTTTTAAATTCATCCATTCTTCAACTTTGAACTACTTCATTTTTAATTCAAATTTGATGGCTTCCACGATCTATCTATCTATCTCTATCTATCTATCTATCTATCTATCTATCTATCTATCTATCTATCTCTGTATATATATATATATATATATATATATATATATATATATATATATATATATATATATATATATATAATATGACTTTGAAGATGATAGAAAGCGTTCTTTTAAAGGAACCTTTTTTTCCTCCAACACGAAAAGGGACATACATTATCTAACACAATAATGGATCTTTTTCTTCTCTTTAGAAGATATTTTCTGTCCTTTTCAAACCTGTATTGAAATTCTGTGATACCAAATTCTTATTTACACACACGCACACACAAACACACACACATATATATATATATAAATATATATATATATATATATATATGTGTGTGTGTGTGTGTATATATATATATATATATATATATATATATATATATGTGTGTGTGTGTGTGTGTGTGTGTGTGTATGTGTGTGAGTTTGTGCGTGTGTGTTGGTAATAGCTAGCCACTCGTATTCGAGGATACCCGTCTATTGGGGCGGCTTGCCAATCCCTATTGCAGACGCTCGGTCAGGCACTTATGTGTTTGCTCAACACCCACAGAGCCCATCTGTGGTGTGGTCTATACTGAAACTATACTGAGCAGACCTTTAAAACAGTTTTTGGGAGAGAGGGTGATATTTAGTGTGATCAACAATTTGAAAAAAGCCATCATGCTGAAGTCTCATATATATATATATATATATATATATATATATATATATATATATAAACAAAATTGGTGTTAATGGATTTTAAATTAGTCCACTTAAACTAGAGACTGATTATTATATGAATGTGTGTGCGCGTGTGTGTGTCTGTGTGATTACATATCTGTATATATATGTACATACATACAGTATATATGTGTACATACATACTGTATATATGTGTACATACATACTGTATATATGTACATACATATTGTATATATGGACATACATACCTGTAAATATGTGTACATACATACTGTATATATGTGTACATACATACTGTATATATGTGTACATACATACCTGTATATATGTGTACATACATACTTGTATATATGTGTACATACCTACCTGTATATATGTGTACATACATATTGTATATATGTGTACATACATACTGTATATATGTGTACATACATGCACACCCACCGAGACGTGTAAACATATTCTTTTTTATATTTGTACATACATGTACACAAATAAATGTCCATTTATATATACCTGTGCATACATACACACACATATACATACATGCGCGTACATACACACTATAAAGTATTTTCATTATATACTTGAACACATATATACATACACAAAATTTCCATTGATGTTTTTCGGTGAATCATTCAGAAGCCTAAAAAAAACATTATATGAACACCGCAGCAATATTCTGCATACCTACTCTCTAATCACCCTTTTAGGTCACCGTAATAGACACAGACTGTAAGAGGTAGCCAGTTGGAAGGAAATATTATGAAAGAAATCAAGCCAGAATGACTCACATAGACACATTGGATTACCGAAAGTTTCCTTTCAAAAGCTAAGCAAAGTATTAAGGAACAAGACAATTTCGTGAAAAACTATGAAAGGAGTACTTAAATATTACATTATATAAGTCCTCCTATATGTCAGTAAATGCTGGGCAATCGGCTCACAGGTGAAAAAGAGACTTGAAGCAACAGCAATATTGTCCTACAGAAAGATGTTAAGAATACCATTGACTGAACATGTGAGCAATGACAATGTTTTAGATAAAATATGAACAAATAGAAGGAACAGATGGAATTTTTATGGCACATAATGAGGCAAGATGGCTTGGAGTATTTGATACGCACAGGATTTACTCAAGGTAAGACGAACAGAGGAAAACAACATATAACATACATAGCGTTTGTAATTGATCTATTCGATTTTTACAGCTTATCAACTATTTGCAGCCAGAAAATCTTTTTAGACTGTAATTATTTTTTGGTGAGATAATCGTGGTTTAGTGATACAAGACTTACTAATTAACCCATAACTGGAAGGAGAAGAGATGGATTCATACTTTTCCCAAGGGGATTTGCGTGTAATTGAATATAACATACACAACGATTCCGAGCCATTATCCATTACACCAGCCGCGCATTCAAATTACAGCACCTGTTTAGAGAGTTTGATCAAATGGAATAAGGTTTACGAGAGAGAAAAAAAAGACAAAATTTATTAAGAGCTATAAAGGTCACGAAAATGTGGAGAGCCATGTTCACCAACATCTTGAAGGAACACGGCACATGGCAGAGTAAAGAATACAGCTAATCAAAATATTTGTCATGGTATCAATTATAGACTGAGCAACAGCTTTTAACGTTGCATTTTTTATTCTAAAGACATTGTAGATCTTTTAATTTCTGTGTCGTAGTTATATTTGTTTATCTACATAAATATATTTATTTTCGGTATCATATATTTTTTTATTGAATTTAAAATTTGAAACTGGTTAATGTTATGGTAATTTACCCACGCACGTATGGACTCTCCCAGCTATAAATAGGAGCAGGTACTGCCTTTTGGAGAGGGAAGTTTCCAGCAGTCAGCTCTGACATTCTTGCTGTAACACTCTCGGTTGTATATGTTTGTATTACTGTTTCTGTTAATATATTTGTTTAACTCAATTCCTCTCTTGTGTCTTTATTTCTGACCCTAACAAGCTACAATCAATAAATATTAGGCATTTTTCTATATGTCTACAAAGAGATTCTACTAATATAAGACATAAAATATACATTCAACCAATCAATCAATATATATATATATATATATATATATATATATATATATATATATATATATATATATATATATATATATATATATGCTATGGTAATTTACCCACAAACGCATGGACACCTCCAGCTATATATAGGAACAGGTACTGCCTTTTGGAGGGAAGTCTCAGCAGTAAGCTCTGACTGGGACCGAACATTCTTACTTTAACACTCTCATTTGTATATATATATATATATATATATATATATATATATATATATATATTACTTTTCGGTTTATATATTTGATTAACTCAGTTCCTTTCTTGTGTCTTTATTCCTGTCCCTAACACCCCCACAACAATAACTATTAGGCATTTTTCTATATGTCTACAAAGAGATTCTACTAATATAAGACATAAAATATACATTCAACCAATCAATCAATATATATATATATATATATATATATATATATATATATATATATATATATATATATATATATATATATGTGTGTGTGTGTATGTATATATATATATATATATATATATATGTTAATTTACCCACAAACGCATGGACACCTCCAGCTATATATAGAACAGGTACTGCCTTTTGGAGAGGGAAGTCTCAGCAGTCAGCTCTGACTGGGACCGAACATTCTTACTTTTACACTCTCATTTGTTTATATATATATATATATATATATATATATATATATATATATATATATATATATATATATTACTTTTCGGTTTATATATTTGATTAACTCAGTTCCTTTCTTGTGTGTCTTTATTCCTGTCCCTAACACCCCCACAACAATAACTATTAGGCATTTTTCTATATGTCTACAAAGAGATTCTACTAATCGAAGACATAAAATATACATTCAATCCATCCTAAAAAAAAAGAAAAAAAGTCGAATCAGAACGATAGCAAAAGGGATCTATCATTCTCTTGGCTGGACCCATTCATGACTTTAAATAACATTTTCACCTATGTAGCTCTTAATGTCCTCTGTTTATTATCGTTCCGCTGAACTGATCGGACATCCATTTACACAAACCTGTTACTTACTTGAATTTTTTTCTCTCTGTAACACAATATGCTTTGTGAGTGTCTAATTATCCAAACCCTTTATCTTCGTATTGAACAAATTTCAACTGTCTCTTTCAAATTCTAAGTATAAGAGTCCTTTCCGTTTGTATTTTCCTTAAAATTTATTTTGTTGCTTACGTCCTCTATTCATGGTAATCTCAGAATTTTTATGTAGAACTATATCTCAGTTGACGCTCCATCAGTCAAATTGTCCAGCATTCACTTCAATATAGCGGAATTGACATGATATAGCTGTTCAGCCTGATTTTTCTTGTTGCTAAAATTGTTACCAATTAACATTTGGAAGACATTTTTTGAAGTTCCCATGTTGGATTTCAGTGTCATTTTTTCTGTCATCCTACATAGATACATTTTTGTTCTGGGTTGTCTTTGGCGTCTCCAATTCATAGGTCTGAAACTGTTCCTCTTGCTGACAATCAGAAATTCCATATTCATACAGTTGATGCTTTACCCTCTCTTCCCGCTTTTCTTTAATACTGTGCCGAGGAGATCTTGAAGTTTTATTTTGTCTCTGCCCTTAACACGGTACCATCTGCATATCTTATGTTTTTAAGTTTGTACTAACCAATAATATATCCTAGTTATATTTTTTAGGATTGCTTCGCTGTAAATGTTGAATAAATCCGGTGAGAAAATGCATTCTTGTATTACAATCCGTTCTATGTTTCTGTAATTAATTCATTTACTATCCGTATGTAGCTCTCTCTTTCAAGATGTTCAAAGAAAATCAAACGGCTTACGACCACCTGACATTAAAATATAGGTTTCCATACAATCAATTCGCCAAGCCTGTTCAGTAGCTAAATGGGTGACCAATGGGTTGTACCAAGTGCTGTAAGCTTGGATATGCGGGTGGTTTAATGAATAATGACTTGGAATTGTTAATCGATGATTCGAGTTCCAATTCATGCTGGGTCCGTTATGTTCACTTAAGCGCAAAGACCTTTGGGAAAAGTACGAATTCACCTATTCACCCTCCTTATTTAGGTTAATTAGTAAGATTTGAATCACTAGACCATTATAAACTTCCCTGAAACAGAGTCAATCTAAAGGTCTTTGTTCGCTTTAAATAACCTGCAAATAGTTGATGAGACGTAGTAATCGAATGAATCAATTAATCCCCACCCCCGCAAAAAAAATACAATACGACTGAATGGGTGAACGCATCATTAAAAAACTCATAAAGATGAAAAAAATGATTATTTTTAATTATTCTCTGGTTCGATTCTGATTATTATCTTCGTTGTTGTTATTTTCAAACCCGTTTGACATTTCATCCTTTTTTTTTCTTTCTACGTTTCTAAGAATTCTGAATTCAGTTTGCATCTTTGACTGAAAGAACACCGGTCGTTTTAATTCACCGAAATTTTACACAACAGTAGACTATACTCAAAGGATTCATGATGTAATATTCATGTGAGGAATTGTCAAAAATACATCGGTCAAAACTCTTCGGCTGTTAAATGGAGACGCTAAAAGCACGCATCTGATGTCAACCAACCGTTCTACAGCGTTGATGACATCAGATGAGTGCTTCTAGTGTCTTCATTTAACAGCCGACAAGAAAGACGCAGATGTGAGTTAAAATATATTTTCAAAATAAAATCACATATTAAAGGATTAAACAGGGATTTGGGTTTACTCAGAGAATATAGTTTCCACATGAATCCCTCTAACCACAACAACATTTCACGTATTTTTCTTTTTTTATTCCTCGTCTCGTTGAAAAAAGACACAGGCGTGTCCGAAAATTCCAACTTTAAAATCTTACTCTTCGAGTCAAAATTCTAATATATAATAAATAACATTAATTTTATTGCCAATATTGTTAGGATTTTGTTGTCTTTCATTATTCAAATTCCATTAACGTGTGTGTTCATTATTTTAGGAAATGACTTTTTTTCCGCTAAATTGTGAATCACCATAAGTTAGTAACTAAGTAAGCAGTAGTCATAGAATGGGAGTTTTATAACCGTAAAAATATGAACTTGTCGTTAGAATTCTTTGGAGAATAGTTGTAATAGAAAGCATAGCGTGAAGTGGGCTCTTGTTGAATCAACCCATTGATGGCTGTATGTACATGCTACGAGGAATCAAGGCTTATTTCGATCGAATCTTTTAGGAAATCTCCAGAATATATATACCTTTGTGATAGTCACACAATCCATTTTGCCCCGATTTCGCAACTCCAAAAATGCAGAGATATCGATTTTATCGACAAGTCTAACAAAAATATCAGTAAAAAAGAAATCAGTATAAGAATGGCTGAAACTATTCAGAAAGCAAGCAGCAGGGAAAATAGTGAGATTATGCACAAAGAATAAACGACTATGTACAGAATATTAGTGATTGAATTTCCGATAAATAGATTTAGGTATTCTTCGATTAATTCGCATGTTAATGTGGAATTCTGAAGACATAAAGTTATATTATGAGGCATAAGTTTGGACATTGGCTGTTTTAAGTGGGCGTCTGCTACATAGCATTGGCTAAGAATCCCGAAGATCATTCGATATCGAAATGAATTCCACATGGCCTTACAATTAGCAAGTCTGTTAAAATAAATACAGCATTACTAAAGGACTTTGATCACTTCAAAATTTTCTCAGCCAAGTCTTTCATGATCTGAGCCTTTCTTTTTAAATCTTATACATACATTCAGAAAGTAACAATATCTGTCAGTTTCTACGATGACCATTTATCTTTATTTGTATGCAAACTGTTGGGGCGCACCCACCTTCTGACTGATAATGGACTTACCCCTCTACGATATAAGTCAGTGCTAGAGAGAGTAGATGTGTTGTGAGAGGATCAGGTTACCATTACATACCGTTGGACTGTAGACTTTTGCTATTGTTACTTACTAACCGGCGTTCCTTATTACTAATCTCTCTGTTGTTAATTACCTCTTACAAATATACCAGCATTTATCCCTACAACTGCGTTTGTCTTTATTCGTATACACACACGCGGGAACACTCCCAACAACTCAACACAAACTCTTGTGTCTCTTTTTGATTTTGTAATCACAACGTTTCGTTTTTCATTAGCAGAATCGGATGAAGGGCACGACAGTCGAAAAGTTGTGATTAAATCAATAAAGACGATTAGAATAGTCGATATGGAAAAATGATTTAACTCCAAAGAGAGTAAATAAGTAACCGACAAAATAATATAAATAGAGAACGAGACCAAATAATGAAAATAAAGAAATTTCTGGAACTAAACAAAGATTGTTTTTTACGGTTTATCAACACTTTGCAATTTAATTAAAGCTAGAAAATATATTTTCGTAGAATGTAAATATTTTGGGGAGATAATAATAATTTACTAATACAAGACCTACTAATTAACACATTGCAGGGGGGGGAGAATAGGTGGATTCATAAATTTCGCAAGGATATTGCGCGTAAGTGAATATAACGTAGCTTACTGGAATTTGAACTCGGCTCAAAGATTTCCCATTCTAAACTGTTATTACACCACCAGCACATCTAAGCCTACAGCAAATGCTAATCCCAAGCGATCACCCATCTATTTACTGAGCAGGGCCAGTGTTAGTTAACTCCGGTGATTGAACGAGAACCAATATTTGAACGTGTTAGGGCCGTAAGCCACAACATTTTGAAAGAAGGTCTGGAGATATTAACATTCATAGGACATATTGACAGCAAGAGAAGCAGAGGGAAACAACGATTTTGTGTGAATCGGCAGTAGGAAACGGGACAAATTGTGATGGTAAACGGTCACAAGTTAATTCGAGGCACAAAAGATAGGAAGTCGCGGTGAGCTATGATCTTTTACATCCTAAAAAACATTGACGCATAAAAGAAGGCGGTTTATATCTTTGTACATACCCATATACAGTATATTTCCACACACAAAGTTAAATGGTGTGTGTCCGCATATACGCCTCTCTCTCTCTCTCTCTATATATATATATATATATATATATATATATATATATATATATATATATATCTTTATGT
This sequence comes from Acanthosepion pharaonis, assembly GCA_903632075.3. Taxonomy (NCBI): domain Eukaryota; kingdom Metazoa; phylum Mollusca; class Cephalopoda; order Sepiida; family Sepiidae; genus Acanthosepion; species Acanthosepion pharaonis. The sequence continues at coordinate 627,170 of CAHIKZ030000338.1, read as the reverse complement.
GTGTAATAACGTTTCTGTTTGCTGATTTTCGTATGCGAGACACATTTTGTTGACACATGTCCAACCACTTCAGCAATGAACTTGAATAAATATTATTACCGTTAAGTCAGTTGCGGAAACTCAAAAAGGGCTTTCGTCACATGAAATAAAGAAGGAAAGAAAAAAGGAACGATTAAATCGTAGTTGCGGTAATGTCAGGTAAGATGCCGAATTTTCCCAGTGGAAATGTTATTTACTCATAGAAGAACATTTGTAAATATACTGTTTAAAGTTTGCGATATTAATTAAGGAAGAGTACTCAGTAATGAAAGTACATCGGTTTTAGATATATACAATGTGGACTGTAGGTTGCGTCAAATGATCCTCAGATCTTGTATTACTACGCTTTAAGTGTTTTTTTTTTATATAGGTTCTTAAGTGATTGTGTCAACTTTGGGAAGGATGAATTTGCTTTTCTCAAGTTTTGTGTTTAAAGTTAATGTCGTAGATTATTCATAACCATGTCCTCTTTTTTCTTATTTTGTTTATTTTAAATATATTATTTAATTCAAGTTTATATGTAATGTTTTATTTGTTTTGTATATTTTTTGGTTCTATGTATATGTATTTTAAGTAAAATCTGTTGTATTTTCGGTTATGGGATTTTATTTAGACTTTTCGGTTATATAATTTTAGTTTGAGTAGTGGGAATTTGTTTTCGTATCGGCTTTTCTTAGGATTGTTGTTTTTCCTGGGAAATGATTTATCACTATTTAGTGATTTAGGCAAAAGTTACATCATTTTAAAATGTGAGTTTTCTTTTTTAATCGGAATCACCCCAACCAAGACAGTAATGTCACTAAAAAAAACAAGGAGTTACAGAGTGTGAAAGAATTAGGAAAAGAAACGTTAATGATTAACAGAAAGAGAATATAGTAATCAGGTGAAAAAAAGATGGCGCTTGACATTGCATTTAAATTTTTGCAAATTAAAATTGGCTGGAAGCATGGTACCGTAAACGCTTTTCACAAACGAGAAGTGCAAGATCTAACCAGATCAACTGTAAATTCATGAAATCTGTCCTAGCCTAGTACTGCCCTTCATTTAGGAAAAAAAATAATCTAGGTAGCAATGCGAAGAGATCTTTCAAACAATTACCATGAAAGTATTTATAGAAAAGACATAGAGAGGCAACGTTACGGTAGTGGGAAAGTGACTGGAGCTGAGCAGCCAGATTAGGACCATTAATATTGCAGATTCTTCTTTGGGTCACATCAAGGAGGTCAAGGTAAATACTATGGACACCGGACCATATATGAGCATAATATTCTAAGCATGGACGAATGGTAGACTTATAGATATGTAAAATAGATTCTGGAGAGACAAATTGCTTTAGTACAAAAAAATCTAGACATGTGGACGTTTAGGATAACGTTTATGAGTTGCTGCTTTTTTTCTGATTTCTCACTTATTTTACGTTTAATTTGTTTTGTGCATTTGGTTTTCCATACATCATTTGGTTGTTCTATTTGAATATTGCTTGCTCTGTTTTCCAGGTGTATTCTATTATTATTATATATTTTTCTAGGTTTCCTTTGAATCATAACAGAGCTTGGTATATTAGGTAATGTTTAGACAGTTACCATCTAGTGGGCATTTGTAATTTGTTCAGTTGTTGAGTTTATTTGTTTCTGGTGTACTGAAAATTTATATATTTTATTTTTTCGTAATTCTTTGCAGTTATAGTTAAGTTTTAATATATATTTTTTTTAACATTCTTTACAGTTTGCTTGATGTGAGTGTACGAGTATCGATATGTTTGTTATTTACCTATATTTTATATTATTTATATATGAGAGGTTGAAATGTATGATATTTTTCATTTCTGTATTTTTTCTGGTAAGTGTAAAAGCAATTATCCCGAAAAACCACCGCCTTGTACTGCCTTAAATATAATTTAATCCGATTTTTTTGTTAAAAGAAGTGTCATAATTAAACAGCTATTTACTCTTTACTCCAAAACAATTTGCCTCAAAACAAAAGTTCAGAGATAATTACAAAATGCAGATAAAAAAGTAAATTCCTATTACATTACCTAAAAACACATGATCAAATTGACTAAATAAATTCGTATAAACTATAACCTAAATGTAAAAAAAAAATATTTAAAATAAAAATTAGAACCAAAGGAAATATATAAAAGAAATAGATGAAAATATATATGAATGAATAAACTAATAAAGTTTGAATATAATAATTAATGAATTATGCTAAAAGTACATGACAATATATAACCCAATGCATTAAATCTAAACAATACAATTCGGAAAATCCAGTTTCCTCCTTTACACTTTTCCTCACCGACCAATGTCGTACACAGTATGCGATGGGTAAATTGTCATTATTTTATTTTTTTTTAATTCCGCGCATGCGCGTTGGTTTTGTCTGATTTTGTTGACTGCCCAGCGTAGAAGGGACAGTTGGCTAACGTCTGTGAGAAAAAGTGCACCATGACGCAATTCACTCCGTCGGAAATTTAGAAACGGCTGTACTGAAGAGATACTGAAAATTCCGAAGCCGTCGAGAGGCCGTCGTTGAAGACAATGTCGATTTTATTGAATAGATTTACTCTTTCGTATTTGAAGGTATTTTTGTGTAATTTTCGTAAATATATCTGTTGAAATCAGATGTCAGTATTATTTTTACATTCGCTTAATTTAGGCGATAATTTATCCGGCGGTAGAAGTAGTTTCGCACAACACCAAGAGTTGATGCAAAACCAAAATATTAATTTCAACACTAGAGTCATGTCTTCTCATTCGATAGAAAGGGTGTCATGCATGAGGTCTAACCCGTTCTGATAAATCTAAACTGTGATCCGTACACAACAACTCTCTCAGAAGGGCGCCTTTTAGTGGATGAAATCTGCAGGCATCAATGACGACCATTTTTCTTTCAGTCTCCTGGAGTGGTGCTGCAATATTTCAAACAAAGATCTGTACCAAATAACAGAAACTACATCACGTAAAGACATTCAATACCAGCAACAACTAAAATGGACAGCTCATAATCTAATTACAATCTAGATGTTGACGTTTCACACTACTTCGAACAAAAGTTTAGGAAGGAAACCCCCATTAATACTGGAAAGAGCAATAATAATTACTTGGTAATTATTGTAACAGATTTTACAAATTTCACAAGTAAGTAGCGTTGGCTGCTCAGCCAATGACTGCCGAATGTTACTATTACAATTACCATTTTTGTGCTGAAATGACTTTAACACACTGTATATTATAAATCGAATAATGTAATGTTCCCGGCAACTTTTTCTAATCCAAATAGGCTCCTTTCCTCTTTTCCTATCGATTGAACCTTTTATTGAAGTGTCTGTGAAGTGCAGGCAACAGGGTTGTATCTTAGAAATGCAATTTTTAACTTCCACTTGCCTTGTACATCTAAAGGCTTCAGAAAGCGATGACAAATGCGTTTTCTTGTCAGCAGTAAGAAGTAGAAGAAAAGCACGTGACATCCGTTTAGAAGAAGCGGTGGATGTGGTGAGGGAGAGAAGTGTGCTTTCGATAGGATTCCAGCTTTTCGTTGTCATGGTTTCGTCGGTGTAGAACACAATGCCCCTAACATCGGCAAATCTCGTGAACTCTTTCGTTCGTTTTCGGATACGATGGGTGAAATTAATAATTAGAAGTCAGCATTCGGATCCTTCAGGCTAAGTTGAATTAGTGTTCAGAATATGTTCTGATAATAACAGGGTAATTGGCTAATGGCAATATTTATTAGCTTTCTTTGGCCTTTATTTATACATAACTTTCTTTCACTTGTCCCCTTTCCGTTGAATCTTCTTTCTTTATTTATTCATTTCATTTTTTTTTCTCTTTTTAAATAATCTTCTTCGTTTCTTTATTCCCTTCCTGATTTTTCTGAAATTCTTTCTTTTTGCCACCCTTTTCCCGCGCTGTTTTGTCCTTTCCATTTTGTTATTTTCAGGGCAACTTAATATTTTTCTCTTGTTTTTTTTTTTCTTCCTATTTTTAATGTATCATTTTATTTGCTGTAATCAAAGATATTCTGTTTTACTTATATATATATATATATATATATATATATATATATATATATATATATACAGTGAGCCCCGCCTATTCGCGTTTTTCAGCATGCGCGGCTTCACACATTCGCGGATTTTTCTTTAGAACATATGTACTTGCTATTCGAAGGAACCGTGAATATTCGTGTTTTTTTTCTGAAGAACATATGTACAAATCTTTCGCTGGAAACTCCATTGATTCCCGTATTTTTTCGATAGACCATATTTAAGATATTCTTGTATTATTTTCCTGTTATTTAACTGAACTAAAACATATAACTGTCCATTTGTATGGTAAAAAAATTTTCATTGTAAAAAAACAAACTCAAAAACATGCGTTGTGCTTGGGCGATGTCCTTTGTTAGTGGCTGCGGCTGGGGTCTTAAATGTGAAAAGTGTCTGAAAATCATACCACGGTTTGACCCAAGCCTTGTAAATGAAATTGTGTATCTACAGCACTTGGGGGTCATAGACACCTGTATTAGCACAGAATCAAAACTCATCGTGACCGAGGGTTTGCGTGTGCTGGCCTTGTTCAGATTGTTGATCACGCTATAACCCGAATTCTCCTATAAAACTAAGAACTAAAGAACTAAGGGTATCTTTGCATAGTTGAAGTATAAACCACAGTTGGGCTCTGTGGGTGTTGAACAAACACATATATACCTGAACGAGCGTCTGCAATAGGGATTGACTAACCGCCCTAATAGACGGGTTTCCTCGAATACGAGTGGACAGCTATTATTATATATGTATGTGATACAGGATACTCGTAATTGAATAGACCCTCCTTTTATTTTAAATATTGCTTTTTTATCGTCTAGGGGCCTGCACACTCGAAAAAAAATTATTAAAGAAAGATTACCAGTAGGATTCTAATTTGTGTATCACTTTGCATGAGAAATTGCGATCGGACCAGGCGCGCTTTCGCTACTCAGCTACTAAAGTTTTCACAATTGGGTAATTTTTATTAGAATTACATCCCAAGCAAGACTGTAATGCCACTAAGACAGTTGGGATTACTGATTGTGATAGAATATTAGAATAAAAACCACGGTGATGGACAAAATCACAATGAAATCATGTTCTAACGTTGGAAAAGTAGATTTATAGAAACTTTTTATTTATTTGTCGTTAAAGCACATTTTATTATTTAGATTTTCACGAAAGGCATATCTGCAGTTTCGTTTATATATATATATATATATATATATATATATATATATATATATATATATATATATATAGGGTGCTTGGCAAAAGTATAACTGTTAAAAGTGTCATTTTCATATTTGTAAAATGACAGGCATGCTCGACTCGAAAATTCTGAACGTTGAGTGCCATAGTTGGTCCTCTTTTACATTTTCTATTTTATCTTCTACACGCACACTCATGCAAACACACACACAATACACATACACACACAGACACACACACACACACACACACACACATATATATATATATATATATATATATATATATATATATATATATATATATATATATATATATATATATATTATTACCAATTTGAGACTGTTAGGGATTATTTCAAGGGGTATATTAATCCAGGGACTGCTCAATGTAGACTACAGCGTCTTATAACAATAGCAATAATAATCAAGTAGTAAAACATAAAGATTCATTTTGGTTATAATATATTTCGTGAATATTTATATATTTATTTCTCCAGACCTAAATCTCGTAGTAAATTCAGACAATACCCCGGACTGATAAAATAGATTGACAAGTGGAAGAGAAAGCAAGAGAGATGAGAAGAGAGAAAAAAGGGAAGAAGAAAATTGACGGAATGTCAAGTTATTTTCAAAAAGTGAGTAGGAAAGTGGGTATGGAAAGGAAAAGGAAAAATTCCCCATTTACTAAGAATTTCCGATCGAAAAATGAATATACAGATTCACGATATAAATTATAACCAAAATGAATCTTTAAGGTTCTCTTCTTGATTATATATATATATATATATATATATATATATATATATATATATATATATATATATATATATATATATGTATATGTAAAAATATATAGAAAATAGGAAGGAACTGGTATACCAATGCACTATTTCATCCACGGAGAGCCCTAGCACTAATATGATATACATTGGGTCCACGAAGAATAATTTTAAAGATAGATGGAGGCAGCATAAGTGCTCCTTTAATAATATAAACAAAAGAAACCAGACTTCACTATCAAAATATTTTTGGCACTTGAAGGAAACAAATAAGACACCAAAAAGTTAAATGGAAAATTATTGACAAGGCTAGAATATGTAAAAGCTTGGGATGACCCATGCCCTTTTGTTGCCTTCATGAAAAATTGCACATTATTAAACTTCTAAATAATAATAATCTATTAAATAATAGACACGAGTTAACGGTTTTTTGTAGGCATCATCAGATTTTTGGTTTGAAATAAAAAAAAATTATATAACTTGTTTAACAAATAGCTCAATCATCAGTTTCATAGTAGAAATTATTAACTACAAACTTGCATACAACATAACACCCTTCATAATCCATAGCCCATATTAGTAGTTTAAATACCTTACATAAAAGATAACCCTTTATGAAGTCGTCAAAAAACAAACGTTACGAAAGTTTTTCTTTTTTTTATATGCACAATTCCCTTTCATAATAAAATAAAATAAAATAAAATAAATAAATCTCCATAGACAAGCCAACTTGACGAAAGCTTAATACATCTTCGTTTCATTTTTGACACCTTGACCTTCCCCCGACTTGACACCTTGAAAGTATCTCTATACCGCTACTTATCATTAACACCCTACACTCGCCTACCCATTTTAGACAATTCGCCCTAGCTGTTACCATGGTGATTTTGATTTCAATTTTTAAAACAAGTAAATTTCAGATATACGTTATTCCAACAAAAATTTCGCTTGAAGATGGAACGGAGCCCTTTTTAATTTCAACTCAATTTAATTTAAAGGATTATATTGAAGTTTTCGGCTCTTGTTTTGAAACATGAGACCTCTTATGTAGCGATTTGGAATCATATTTTTAAATAAATAATTATATATATATATATATATATATATATATATATATATATATATATATATATATATATATATATATATATATATATATATGATCGAAATAAAAAGTATAAAATTTAATATTACAAGACATATTAAAACAGTATTAAATAATTAAAAAAACTCAACAACAATTCAATTGTTTACAAATACGTTTGTAGTTGCGGAGCCAACTACATAGGGAGAACAACTCAGCGCTTAGACACTAGAATAAAGCAACACGTTCCTACTAAAATTAGAAACCACACCTTTCCTTCGAGTGGACTCGTCCCGAACACCTACAGTTCCGACATATGCGAACATCTTTTAAATAGCAGAGACTGTGCCGCCAAATTTAGTGTCGACTGGTTCACCGTGTTGGCCCAGTCACACTCTGTATTTCATCTGAAGGTTCTGGAGGCACTTTACATCAGGTCCCGCAAGCCTTCTTTTGTGCAAACAACGTGAGTTTTTGCTGGGACTCATGTCATCTGCCTCTAGTTCCTTCTTGTATATATACGAACATATATATATATATATATATATATATATATATATATATATATATATATATATGTGTTTCCAACCTATTGTACATTTCTCTGTTTTAATTTTCAATCTCCCGTGGAAGCCTGACGAGCAGGAGCGAAACCAATTCCCCCCCTTGTTGTTGAGTTTTTTTTTTTTTTTTTTTTTATTATTTAATACTGTTTTAATATGTCTTGTAATATTAAATTTTATACTTTTATTTCGATCATTTAATTTTGTACCTACAAAAATATCTTTATATATATATATATATATATATATATATATATAGCATTTTTTGGTAGGTGGAAGGTTATTTCATCTACACCAACCTTGTTTTCGGATATATACTCCTATTATTGTTGAGCAGTATCTACACTATTTTTATACTATGGGGAAAATAAGTTTCGGAATATCTTTTCGAAACATTCTCACTGCAAACTAACGGGATGATTCCGCCAGATTCTGCAAACTGAAGATCTTATTAAAAGAATGCGGTGGAAAGTCTATTTTTTCTTCTCGACAAAATCTTATAAATGTGAAAATGATAGCCAAAACTGCTTTCATACTTTAGAAAATTATGGCCTTATGAGTTTAAAATCTGCAACAATAATCGAAGTGTTATTCGGTTTCGAAAAGGATCTATAGGAAATTATTAAAGGATTAAATTTCCATAAAGGCCCCCCCCAAAAAAAAAACTTTTTTCAAAATCATCTTGACAACATTGTCAATGATATTAATATATCTAAGAATATATATGTTAAATCAGAGAAAACGAACAACTATTACAAGTTATCGCCTAAGCATTATGACATCTTAGTTAAAACAAATAAATGAAAAACTATAAGAAAATTGACACCACTTCTTCTAAGATAACAAGATTAACCGTGAATATATCACAGATAAATTGAACTTTAGTGAACGAGTCGACATGCTACAAGCTAAGCAAGCCTACATCCTTTTAAGGGACCAAAAACCATATTTCCGAATCAAATCATCTTCACGTCTGATTAATCCTACAAGACTCGAAGTTGGACGAATTAGTAAAACCGTCTTAGAAAGTGTTAACAAGTTCATGAAACCTACCATCGTACTCTCACAATGGATAAATACCGCGGACCTCATCAAATGGTTCAATGGTATAAAAAATAAAGTTAAATGTACGTTCGTACAAATTGATATCATTGACTATTATCTGTCCATCTCTAAGGATTTATTTACCCTGGACTTGAATTTTGCACAAGAATATTCAAACCTTTGATGATCAATGGACTAAAAAAAAGAAACGTCAAACGACAACTTTGACATCACCATGGGTTCATTGGACTCCGCTGAATCTTCCGATCTGGTTGGATTATTCGTTCTGTATAATTTAAGTTCCCATGATTGTATTGATAACGATAGCATAGGACTATATACAGATGATGGACTGTTAATTGTCAAGAACTCTACTAAAATTAAGGTAGATCGTATTAGGAAGATGAAACATAGAGAGCTGAAATATTTAGGCCTTAAAACGAAGTTAACAACCAAAATCAAACAAGTAGATTTACTTGATATAACCTTGGACCACGTGAATAATTCTTATCAATATTATGTGAAGACAAACTCTGATCCTGTATACGTAAATCCAAATTCTAACCACCCAACGTCAGTTTTTAATCATATACCTTCCTCAATTGAATTTAGAATCAGTGCTAACTCTTCTAATGAAAAGATCTTCAATAGACATAGAGAGTTTTATAACTCTGCCCTGAGTAAATATTGTTATAGAGGGCCCAATATTATATATAGAAATACAATTAATATTGACCATAATAAAAAGCAAAGATCCAGAAAGAACATCTGGTTCACCCACCCTTCAACCTCATGGTTAAAACTAAATTAGGACTAAAATTCTTAAATCCCGTTAATGAACAATTCCTAAAACAAATAGGCTTTGTAAAATCTTCAATAAAAATACTTTTAAACTTAGCTACAGTTGTGTGGATAACATCGAAAAAATAATTAAAATGCATAACAATAATGTATTTAACAGATATAAAAACTCAAAGGGCATGATGAAATGTAATGATACATTAAATAATACTAAATATCACAACACCAATACTAATGAATGTAACTGTAGGAGTCCCACTAATTGCCCAATACAAAACAATTGCCAAACACGTTCCCTGTTTTATCTGAGTACCATTTCCTCACTTGAAAATCCAAATATTAAAAAGGTCTACATTGGTAGTACTAAAAACACATTTAAACGCTGTTGGTACCAGCATAAGATTTCCTTCAAAAATAGTTGCCATAAACATGCTATCTCACTGTCCAAATATCATTGGATTTTAAAGGAGAAAAACAAAACTCCCACCGTCAAATGGAAGTTAATTGGAAAAGCTCTTACCAGTAAGTCTTTACACGCTCCATGTTATCTTTGTCTCAATGAAAAGCTTGAAATCGTTAAATTTAAGGACAAGATAAACCTTTTAAATCAAATGAACAAACGCACTAATTACTTTTTAAATGGATTATTAGCTTGATAGAATATTGTATATAAATATGAAATGATATTGTAAGTCTATATTTTTTCCTTAAGTTTCCGATTGTTAGCTAGCCTTATTTGCTAAGAATTCAATATAGAGTGGATTATTTAGTTAATATTTTAATAGTTGTAACTCTTATTGAATTTTGACGGTTAGTTTGCGTTGTCTCTGTAATTATGTTGGAAAATTGATTTTTAATGAATCTATATGTCTTTCGTATATTTGCGTGCTCATATATTCAGTCATATTAATGTGTTTGTCTTATATGACGTAATCTAGCCACAAATTAACCTTTTCCCCTTGTCAACTAAACCTATCACCACTACCTTATCATTGTAACTGACTGCGTAGTCATATATTATACCACTTACCACCGCTCTGATTCGGACGAAAAAATTCAAACCATTTCTAAGGACAATACATGAAAGTTAACACATATTTTCTCCGTTTTTCTATGAATATCTTTGTTATTTTCTAAACAAGATGCATGGTTTCATTTAGAGATTCATATGCGCAACTTTAATTTTTAATTACAAAAGATTGGAGATTAATCGTTTATCTTGATTTCCCATAAACTCTAATTCTTATTTTAAAATATTAATAAATTATATCTAAGATCTGTTGTCGAGTTATTTGAATTACCATATGCTTGTAATTTGATTGGCCATTACATCTTACGTAATAATTTTTCCCCTTCTGGAGGTAATTGTTAGTTTTTGATCTCTTTATTTTACTTGAAACACCATCACTTGAAAAGACACCCAAAGTACTGAAATAAATTGGCTATTTTTGTAGTGATGTTATAACATGCATATGTTATAATTTTCAAATAAATATTATTCGCTCTACTCTCTATTGAGCATTTAAAAAAAAATAGTTTTTTTTGGTTACTGTAAATTTATCCTATCTACACCAACCTCCTATTCGTGTATATATATATATATATATATATATATATATATATATATATATATATATATATATATATATATATACAAGTATATAATTGGTATATAATTCAATGAAGAAATGAATTGAATAAACATATATATTTTTTTTTCTTTTCTCAATAATTTTGTAGTTTTTAAACTTAATAGTGATTAAATTTGGATTTTAAAATTGCCAGTTTTTAATTTTAATATGAAATTTTATCATATAATTTTATAATTATTGGTTAGTATAAATTATTTTTAATATTACATGTATTTTAAAGATCTGAATAGCTATTATAACATGACTTCGTTGTCAAGCTTTTGAATGTTTCTATACTTGGTTTCTGATTGATTATTCTAGCTTTTGTAACAATGTTTCCCCCTAGTGTAGGATCGTTAATTAATCTGAAACTTTTAAAACCATTTATTTTATTTTCAACATCATCACTTGATAAGACACAGAGTGTGTTGAAACAAAATGGCTATTTTTGTATTGATTTTATAACATACTTATGTTATAATTTTTTTTATAAAAAATAATTATATATATATATATATATAATAATGTTTTTTATGAAAGTATAAATAAATAAATAAATACTTTCATAAAAAAATTATTATTTTTTTTAATTTGCAAGTTTATTATATATATATATATATATATATATATATATATATATATATATATATATATATATATATATATATATATTATAGACTAGATGTCGGTCATGCGATATAGCATCATTTTTATGAATGGTACCGGGATTTTCTAGTTTCACAATTTTAGTCAGGTTGCTATGTACTTGTTGGCGAAAACAATGTTTATGTTGATAAAAATCGGTCATTTTTACGCCACGCATAAAGAGAACAATGTTTATTTGTAACAAACATTCATTAGTATATACCAGACAATTTTCGTTTTCCATCCATCCCGGAAATATATTTATAGAAACCGATGGAATGACTATGTATTAATCTATCGCTTCACCTTTTACCATATATTTACAAAATGAAACATTTAAAGACTCCACTTAATCAACAATTTACAACATTTATTTTCATGATATATTTGTATTAATTAAAAATATGAGCGAAGTTCAAAATTTACGAGCCGCTTTTGAAAATAAATCACTTCTAAAATTCACATAGGAATTTAATATCAGTAATAAAATTTCCGTTTTAGACGTCTTAATCGATTTGAATAATAATAAATTTGAAACATCCGGTTTATAAAAAAAGAACGCTCAAATAGTGAATATCCATAGATTCAAAATAGCCGTCATAATGTAACATATAAACAGATTTAATGTATAATAAATTCTTTAGTAAATTGTGCATATATAGGATATTCTATATGCAGCATATTCTATAATGAACTCAAGAGTATAAAACTGGCTTCCTCTTCCTCCTCCCCCTTCTTCTTCTTCTGCATCTGCTTCTTATCTTCTTCTTCTTCTTTTTCTTCTGCTTCTTCTTCTTCCTCTTCTTCTGCTTCTTCCACTATGTGCCTCGTCTCATCAGGACATGGGCAACCGTGACTTCCCAAAACATTCAATATATTGTGAACCTTAGCATTTTTTTCTCGCTTTCCTAAGGCTCACGGCCTCCTACCGTCATCCAAACCTCAAGGTGGTTCGTTGCATTCCATTTTCGCTCTTGCCCTCAATATGTCATGTAAGTTTAACGTTTCCAAGCCCTCCCTCCTCATTATGTGTCCATGGAATTTCAGTTGTCTTTGGAGTATAAGCGTTTGTGTTTATTGCCAATTTCATTAACACTTTCCGTTTGTTTACTCACCTTGTCCAAGGGATTCCCAATATCCTTCTGTAGAACCAGATTTCTTTTGCCACATTTTTTCTTCATCTATCTGAAAATTGTCCCGCATTGGTAGACAATAATTGTTTAAACCATGTGTTAGATATGAACTCAATCTGTCTTTAACAAAAGAAAAACAACAACAACAATAATAATAATAAAAATAATAATAATAATAATCTGCTGAAACTAATTACAAAATATTTAGAAAGAGGATCAAAAGATAAGACACTTAATACACGAGGATAAATCAAAAGTTATCTGCCCTTCTACTCTTACATTGTAAACATGTTCGGGGTGAATCTTAATAAAATCGAAAACGCTAAGAATTTTCGAAATAATATATGTATATATATATATATATATATATATGTGTGTGTGGGTGTGTGTGTAGAGAGAGAGAGAGAGAGAGAGAGAGACCCAATATTCATATTGCCTAAACTTGATATTGATAATACAAAGGAGACATTTATCAGTATCAATGGGTGTTTTTAACGCAAAAAAATTGTCTAACGGAGTCTATCTCTAGGTCAGTTGTGCATTCGGGGTGTCCTTCTTCTAAACAGGTTGTCCGATCAAGTTTGGAAGGTATGAGAAATATATATTTTAGTAAAAGTGTTATAGAAAACGATGGTGTGCTTTTTGAACGACTGTAAAAGAAATCACTTTTTTTATTATACTTTGAGTAAAGGTGGAAAACATAACTTCCTAACAGCTTCCTCTAGCTTTCAAAAGTATTAATAATCCGTCAGTCTCTGAAGAATATAGCCTTATACTCTAGATCAGGAGTCGGCAACCTTTTGACGACTTAGTTTTTTAAAATCATTCAGTGTCCCAACAGCATACGTAGTTTTATATAAATCAAGGTCAATTTACTTGTTCTACAATATATTTTATATAGTAATATATGCAATAATATTTAAATCACATTAATAGAAATAAACTGTTTTTAAAAGTTTTTTCGAAGTTTTTATTATAAATGGGAGTCCATCTAGTGAGCAGATTTGAAACAGCTAAATATCTTCTTTATGTTGTATTAGTTATTGGTTTGAACGTCGTGATGTCATTTGCGGCTGTGTGCCTTTGGAAATTGCTTGCCGTGCCACAAGCGGCACGCATGCCGTAGGTTACCAACCTCAGATCTAGATTATGTTTCAGAAGCAGCTTCCGTTGTAGCTGGATATGTCTATTCGAGAAATGCAGTCTCATTTTGTACAGACGAATTTGATACTGCTCCGTTACATCTGCCAGATTTTCTCTTTTCACTTCTAACTATTTAATAAATGTCATTTTAAACTTTCCACCTCAACCTGATAATCGTTCAATTTATCCTTTATATTTTATGCGTTGATTGACATCTTTGTAGCTTAGTTAGGGTCTGCATATGAAGCTCTGTCTTTGAAACATTTTCAAAAAGGGTGTCCCTGGGTATTCAATCGTCCATTCAGAGCCATTGTAAGCGCTTTTGTTTTAGGAGGGTGTTTGTACATAATGGAAATCTCATCCATCAGGAATGACAGCGTTGTTTGAGATTTTGTCTGGGCAAGAGATGTTCAGGTTTTGACAAGAGATGAAACCATTCTTTATCTGTTTCCTTTCTTGGGATTTGAACACAAAATTCATACATCATATTCACTCTTACTATAAACTGTATTAATTGATGTGTGTGTATTTGTGTGTGTGCGTGCGTGTGTGTGTGTTCAAAGATTACTTCATTGACTGATGGAAAACTGAGAATATATCAAAGGAGGAGTAATATACTGACCTGTTCAAGATATCCTGCGGTTAAAAATGGTAACAGCAATATTAAACGTTTCCTTACAAAGAAACTTTTGGCATTCTTGGCCAAGGGGATTGTGCAACTGTTGGTTAAAATTTATAAAATCTATATTTTAAAAGAATTTTTTCAGGAATCGCGCTAAACATTATTGATAGGGGTTTACTATCTAAACTTTTATTTAAAGTAGTTTGAAATGTCAACATTTTATTATTCTCGCTTCGAAATACATGTGATATCTATTTCATCTGTTGTTGCTGTTGAAAGTCCACGTGTGGGGTTTTGTTATTACTGTTAAAGTTCCTTAGTTTTTGATTTTGTAGTTCCAGTCCACAAGTGAGGTCTTTACCAAGATCTATAGGTTTCACTTGCTCAAACCCATTTTAATCATTGATCCAAGGAAAACAGTTGTATATAGCTGACAATTTTGATATTTCTGATCAGGTTTGGTGCCTTGCAAGACATCTGTATGAAAGACATGATCTGACGAAGCTATTTAAGAACATAACTCGAGCTAGCGGTTTAGTGTTTTATAGTAATTTGCAGAGTTAGTCGAAACTACAGGGTATTCCGAAAGTCTTGTCACCCCTATATAATATAATTTTCTATATTTAAATGCTCTGTGGGGTATTATCGAAGGGAGAGTTTCATATGAATGATACCAGAATACTCATCAGTTGAAGGTCGCCGTTCGGAGAGCCTCTTCAACAATTAACAAGCCACAGCTTCGTAAAATATCAAACAGGACATTTTGTGCCACGAAAATGATGGATGTTCATACAGATCTTTTCGTCAATGAAAGTGAATAAATTGAATGCAGTATAGTTATGTATCACTGTATTACTCGTTCTATTATTTGCCTTAGTTTTTGGTAAGGGCTGGGAATAATTGTGGACCTCCCTGTACAATTCTATGCCTTGTTTCCTTAAATTTTTGCCATGCAATCTGCAACTGATGAACCCACGGAAATAGGCCTGACATAACACTATGATTAAAAAATATCTACAAATTAGAATATTACAATGGAAAATGTATTTCGTAGCAAAAACACCTCATCTCGGAATTTCACTTTGAATATATAGCCGAAAAAATCGTATTAATTTAGTTTTCAGAAAACGAGTAAAATGGATGATAAGTTATAAATCTAAACATTATAATGAATTTGCAACTGTTCTTCTTATTGACATAATAATTTTCGATGTTGTCTTCTCACATATAAGGCACAGCATTTTAGGTCAAATGCAGAAAACAATGACCATTCCATTGCAGCGCTGGCATGTGTCCGATGTTACAAAAGAGTGACACGCCAAGGGAAACAGGTTATGAGGCTGTAAGTGTGACAGTTACACATTCACCAATGACACTATCTTATCAGGCATAAGAAGTGTTCATTTTTTACGATGTGTAGGAATGCATTTCTGCATTTATCAATAAGGGAAAATGGAAGTTAACAGATTGAAAGGACAATAGATGCGATGGCGGAAATAAGAGACTGACAAAAAAAAAACAAAAAAAACATTGAGAATGATGATGAAGAAACGAAGACAATAGCTTCCAAAACATTATCAAATAATACTGAAGAAAATGAACGTAGATATACAATTTAAAGTCAATTTGTTTCCTTCAAGATCCAGGCGATAATGACTCTCCAGAGCTTCCTTTTCTTTATTATCTGTCAATGGATATGATTTGTCGCGAAAGATAATGGAATCTTTTCCTATTGCTTTCTTCAATGTTCTTTTATTCATATTTATCTTTCTTCTAAACCGTTTGCTCCCAAAGACAGTCAATTCCAGCCACTCTGAAATTTAACTCATACCTAGCGGCATATGGGATGCTTAATGCCGAAATCAGAATATCAGAATAATAATGGTTTTAAGGATACAAGACTTATTCTTTAACTCATAGCTTGCGGGAGAAGAAGTTGATTTATATTTTTCCCAAGGGTATTTGCGCGTAAGTGAATATAACGAACCCGATTGGAATTGGAACTCTGCTCTCCGATTAATAATTCCAAGCCATTATCCATGACACCATCCGCACATCCATGATTACTGCGCCTAGTATTCCCAAGTGGTCACCAATATAGGTATTGACCAGGTTCGACGTTGCTTAAATTCGGTGATCATACCGGAATCCGTGTTTCAACGTGAGGTGGCTGTAAGCTCTAATGGAAAAAAGAAATGGATTCATGTCTTTCGTGCCCAAGGTCAATATATTAAAGTGAACAAAACATTATGGAACTTGAACTCTGTTCGCTGATTATATTTCTTTTGCTGTTAACAGTTACGCTACATTTCTGAAGGTAAATTAATAACTTGGGTAAATTATTAAATTCAGAGAATATTAATGAATAAATTAAATATCCGCTTGTCAATATAATCTCTTTTTGTCTCAATAAAAGACATGTTAAGCATGTTGATCGAACTCGTGTTTGGCTATTATAGCCATTGTTCCATAGTGGACCGTATCGGTTGAGTTGCTATGTGACTCTCCACAACTGTCTTCAGGCGAATACACAAAAAATTGCACTGTCTCCGTATCTTAATAAAAAATTACTAATTGCCTTCTCACCAGGAGAAGTTTTTTTGTAGTATAAATAGCATAACGCATATATATATTTTGGATACATTTATTGTCTCCAATTCGGGAATTTTTCTGACTAGTTGTCAGTGACCAAGAGGGTAACGCGATAGAAAAAAAAAAACAATTCTAGCATTGCAGCCCTATAACATCCACGGCGAAAATCTCACTGCAGACTTTTGGAGGGAAAAACTCCTTTTTCATCAAGTAATTTCACATTTTGATGGTTACTGATTCTTTGGTTCACGAAACAATTAAAAAATACATCCATATCGTGCGTCTTTTTTATATTTTTACGGGGAATTGCAACCGTCAACTGACCTTGTGAAATTTACTGTCTTTTAGAAATACACTTTATTTATAGCAACCAGTTTAACAGTTATTTTAGTTCGAATCGGTTTTTCTTTTAATCCTTACCTTTAAATATTCTCCAATAAATTACGCACACAATATTCCATCTTAATCCAACGCTTCTCTGTCACTTACAGAGAAGGGATCTAATAGTTAAGAATAACAATCAAAATTTAGCTAAGGACGTTGTTGGGATTCGGACATATTCGTTTATCTATTGTAAAAAGTAAAGACAAAATGTTAAAAAAAAACAGAATATATTTTCTGAGCCAAACTTAGCATGAGAATTTTAATAATACATAGCTGTAAGAAGATTATGTTGCTTCATGTATCCATTTGTCTGTAAAATTTCAACCTTTTGTCTAGTCTCAAATAATGAACTTTACCACCGGTTGAAGATATAAAATATTTTTTAATACAATAGCCCTTAAGTCCGCAGTCGATAATGCCTTGACATACATTTCATTATCTTTCTTGTCGGTGAATTAAAATGACGTCTCAGTATAAATAGCAGAGTTATCTTATGTTACATTCTGCCCGGATTTTAATTTTAAATGCCGTCATTTTTTAAGCAATGAAAAAGTATTAAATACAATGTAAACTAAAAGAATACCTACTTAAAATTAGAAAGAGACAATAAAGTTTTTGAAAAGAAAGAGGGTTTGTAAAATTTAATACTTACAAGGCATAATGAAGGCAATAGAGATAAAGGGAAATAGCGTATAGCCTATATAATAAATATGTATGCAAAGATGGCGGGAAATGGAGAAAGTGTAATGTCAAAGAGACAAACTTTGCTCAGAGCTACAAGTACAAGTAAGTTGTCGAGTGGCATTATAGTTATCATTCTGAAGGGACTCTGAAAATAAAAGAAGTTTTTATCATAGTATAGATGCAGCCTGAAACTAGAGAGACCTGTCTATTTTGCTTTATAGCCATACAGAAGAGTTAGATTTACGCTTTTCACAAGTGCATTCAAGCAAAATTAAAAGCAACCACCGAGGATGGAATTTGATCTCGGCTTGCACATTCCCCTGTCTCAGCCGCTAACTGTTACGCTGTGCATACATGAAAATAGTTATTTACTTGGTTAATAAAGTAGAAAAAAAGATTAGTATAAAAGACGAAATGCAAAATAAAAATGAGCAATATTAAATGGGAGAACAAAAGATGAAGGAAGGAATTGAAAGAATAATTCTTTTAAAAAAAAAAAAACGTGGTCAGGGATGATAAAAAAATAATTCTGTAAAAAGAGTAGATGAAGAAAAATCGTTGGAAGAAATAAATTTAAAAAGTAAATAACATGGAGAAAGAGAATGAAAATATGTGGAAAACTGCTGTGGATTAACTGCACATTTCCACAAGAGGGACTGCTTTAAGACTATTTAAACAGCACTCTCTCTTACGGAGCGAGAGGAGTTAAGGACAGGTTTTCTTTTCTCTTTTAGACTTCCTGCTTCCGGGCAGAGAGGAATCCAGACGACGCTATGCCCAAGTTCAGTATCTCCTCTGGAGAAGTTTACTACAAGCCGACCCAGTGAATACGCGGTCTATACTGAATTTTTACCCTAGCCTAGGTCCTCGGAACGCCCCACGTAAAAAAAAAAAAAAACGGCCTCATGCCACATCCCGCTTGTGGGGAGGTCCCGCGATATTTGCCAGAGATCACCCCACAACTCCCGACAGAGAGAAACCCAGACGAGGCTATGCCCGCCGTCGTGTATGCTGGGTCTACGGGGAATTTTTGAACGAGCGTACGCGCTCGGAATACTCCACGTTTAAAAAACGGCTTTGTCCCACACCCCGCTTTATCGGTAGGTCTCGGTAAATAACAAGGAGTTAACGATTAACTGTTCATCACACTAGTCTGCTTTATCAACCGTGTACCATATTTATTCTCTGGAATAAACTACTACTTATTTTGTAAGAGTAAGGAACTAAAGAGGAGGGAGAAAGATATAGAAATGTATATATATATATATATATATATATATATATATATATATATATATATATATATATATACATATATCCCATCAGAATGGCTGATGACCAACTCCATGAGAGCGCCTCTCTGTGCCTGCTTGGTCTCACGGTGTCTACTGACCTGAGTTGCAACAAATACATTGAATCAATAGCTTCATCTACGGCAAGGAAAGTTGGTTCTCTGTGTCGCGCCAGAAAGTTTTTCTCGTCTGAGTCCATCCTTCACATCTATAATTCAACCAATCGTCCTTGCATGGAACACTGCTGACATATATGGTCTGCAGCCCACGCTCTTTGTCTCTAGGTCCTCGACAGAATCCGGAGACGGATATGCAATGTGATGGTCCCTGACCTGCTTTCTCATCTATAGTCACTTTCTCACAGACGTGCTGTTGCTTCACTTCTGCCTTTTCTACAAGTATTTTTACAGCAACTGCTCCGACGAGCTACTTTTACTGGTTTCCAAGTTGCATGAATTTAAGCGTGCCAATAGGTTGGCATCTCGATCCCACATTTTCACTATCGAAACGACTAAAGGTAGCCGTCTCTTCTACGCCAACAGCTTCTTACCTCGCACTTCACATCTATGGAACTTTTTTCTTCTTAATTACTTCCCTGATATCTACAGTTTTCAAATATTCAAATGTAATGTCAATGGACACCTTCTAATACCTTGATCTTGTTCCCCGTCTTTCTGTTTATCCTTTCTTCAAAGACACCTTTTTACACTTACTCTCACTCTCTGTAACCCCATGCGTGCTAATGACACTTCCAACTTACTTGGGGGTGAATAAAATTCTTAAAAAAAAAGAAAAAAAAAAGTGAAAGACAGAAAATATCGAATAAGGGTCAGCGAAGAGAAGTTAAAAACAAATGGCAAAGAATATGATACAAGCAACATAGAAAATCAGTGTGGAAAGTACTGAAGTTTTAATTCAAGGAAAATAAAAAAAAAAAACATTAAAGTTTTATTTGTATAATAAAAAATATATAATATGAGTAAAGTGATTAAGGAATTTCACTGTTTTAAATTTAATAAATATATAATTAATTTATACCGGCCAATTTGCTAAAAATAAAAAATATATATAGAGAGAGAGAGAGAGGCGGGGAGTGAAAGGAAAACCAATGAACGAGAGCATTTTCCGAATATGCCGTAAACAGAATAAACTACAAACTAATCTTATCGAAACTACATAATTCACTTTTGAGTGTTATGTCAGTTTGAATTTAAGACTTGTTGGGTTAAGTATAAAAGAATATTAAATTGTCATGTAATATAGGTCCTCTAATATGAAAACCAATCACAGATGAAGGAAAGACACGAGGCAACGGAAATGCAATTCTACAGAAAGATGGTGAGAATACCATTGACTGAACATGTGAGCAATTGATTCTAACGAGATTTTGTTGTTTCCTAATATGCATAACTTTTGGAAGGCATTTTTCGCTATCCCAATCCGTCTTTTGATTTCCTTGTCTCAATATCTATAATCCTTTCTATATATCTCAACAAGCGTCGAATTCTTCTTCTTCTATGCGTCTCGTCCGTTCAGCACGTGGGTGATCATGGCTCTCTACAATAACCTGTCTTTTGTAGCTCTTTGTAAAATTTGTGTTTTTGTTATTACTCCTAATTCCTGTTTACACCAGCTCATTAGGTAGGTTATGCGTTCCTTTCTTCTGTCCCCCCTCCATTGACATCAATATGCTCTGTGAGTGTCAAATTCTCCAAGCCTTCTTTCCTGATTATGTGCCATAGATATTTCAGCTGTCTCTTTCCGATGTTATGTATGTATTCTTGCCATTTCCATTTTCTCTAAAACTTCATCATTGCTCACATGTCGAGTCCATGGTATTTTCCATATTTTCCTGTAGAACAACATTTCTATTGCCTCAAGCCTTTTCTTCATTTGTGGTGAGATTGTCCACCATTAACTGCCATATTTGAGGACCGATATCACATGACAGTCCAGTACTCTTTGCTTTGTTTATAACGAGATTTTCCTGTCCTTTAGATTTTGAATGGAATTTTTCGTTATGCCAATTCGTCACAATTTTCGCCCATTGTTGAGAAACTTGCTTGATATTTAAATTTCTGTACTTGCTTGATTTTGCTATCTTCATTTTGTAATCTGCCTGTTGGGTTTTTCTTTTTGATAACAGGTCCGTTTTATTATATCATATATTATTATATAACAAGAAAGAACAATTTCACCATTAAGCAATACAACACATGGTGATATCTGATGACATGCCGTTTTTATTATTATTTTATTGTTCATATTAAATATTATTCATTACCATAATGGTTGTGCAGGTAGAGAAAGGGATAGGGAGTCAGAATGGGATATCGGAGAGCAGAGTTCGAATTACAATCCAGTTTCATTACGCTGACTTTCGCTTAAAAACCAATGGAGAATTTGTGATTCCATCTTTGCTATAGGTTTAATAGAATGGCAAGTTGAATTAATGTTCCGTGAAACCATTCGGGGTGCATGATATATATATGTATATTCAGAAAATACATTCACCGAGAAGGCGGCGTGCGCTAACTTGCAAAGCAATTGGCGATTGTTTGAACAACAAAGCAGCAGGTTTTTTTCTCGTGGCCATAGCTGCATGATAGAAAAACGGTTTGAAATTTACTTTCTTCCAGAAAACAATCTTTTCTTTTAGGTTGTGTCGGAAAGCGTTGCTCTTTTCAAAAACATTTTAAGATAAGGAGTAAAGATTTAAAAAATGTTGAATTGATTACAGCATTTTTCTTAGTTTCCCCCACATGTATTATTCTAAACACTCCACCCCGCTCTCTCTCTCTTTTTCTCTCACACGCACTCATATATATATATGCGCCCATGTGTGTGTGTATATATATATATATATATATATATATATATATATATATATAAAGACATTTTTTTTGTCGGACTTTGTCCATTTTCTTAATGTATATATATATATATATATATATAAAGAAATGGACAAAATCAACAAATTATTAATAAAGACATTTTTTATTTATGTTTAACGTTGTTATTTTATAGATACAAGTATTTAAGCAAATTATCTGTTTAAGATAAACAGTATTAAATAACATTTACCGGCCTGAATGTCAACATAATTTTCATAGAAAATATTCGTTCATAGACAGTTTCGAACCTGCATCCTATACATGGAACTGTCATATATAACAGTAACCACTCAGCCTTGTGAACCTTATGGTAGACAAGGTCAATTTACTGGTATAAACTACAATCTTCCATGTATATGACAGTTCCGTATAGGCTCTGGGTATCGAATGTAAACAAATGACGAATATTTTAAGAAAATTGGACATTCAGGTCCGTAAATTTATTTAATTGTTTATTTAAACAGAGCATTTGCTTAAATAAATGTATCTATAAAACCTAACGTTAAACATAAATAAAAATGTCTTTTATAAATAAATTGTCGGACCTTGTCCATTTCTTAACATATGACGTCATTTGTTTACATTCGATACGCCAGAGCAGTTATGAATGTACGAGATTCATGGAAGATTGTAGTTTATAACAGTAAATTCGACCTTGTCTACCATAAGGCTCATGGTGGCCGAGTGGTTAAGGCATGTCAGCGTATATGACAGTTCCGTATAGGATGCAGGTTCGAATCCTGTCTATGAACGAATATTTTCTATGAAAATTTCTCGGACATTCAGGCCGGTAAATGTTATTTAATACTGTTTATCTTAAACAGAGCATTTGCTTAAATACTTGTATCTATAAAATAACAACGTTAAACATAAATAAAAAATGTCTTTAATAAATATATATATATATATATATATATAAATAATAGGTTGTTTAAAGAAATTTCAGAGAAAAAAAACAACAAAAAATAACAACATTTATAATATAACTAATAATATTTATTGTTTATTTGTAGGCCTTTTGACCAAATGGAAACATGATGGGAAAGATTTTAAAATTAATAATTTTCAAACACAAGTTTGTCCTTTCTCAACGAGACGAGAAATAGAAATATTAAGTGGGACTCTATTTTCCGGGAAATTTGTTGCTGTTGTGTTGTTGTTTTTTAATCATTTGTTTTGTATTTTTTCATGTTTTTCAAAATGTCGATAGTTTTTGGCTACTTGTTCTCCACGGATAAGGGATTTGAAAGGTTTGCATATGGCTTTCTCTGCAAAGTGTATTCTCTGAATACACCTAAATTCCTGTTTAATCCAAGAATGCGTGAATCTATTTTAAAAATTTTAACTCAGACTTCCTGCGTTCTTGTTGGCATTTTAAATGAAGACGCTGAAAGGACGCAGCTAACGTTGATTGAAGTGTGCAGCTGTTGAATAATAGTTTAGCAAAATATTTTTTTTTAGAGAAGTCTTTTTCTGTTCTGACTTCCTCAGTTTGGCCTTTGAGGTAAGATACAAGAGTCTAACCCGTCATACAATGTAGACGTGTTTCCTTCGTGTCTGGGCAGCTGCTAGTCGGTGGGGTGAGAAAGCGACCCCACTGGCTAGTTAGAGATGTATACGACGACGTAAATAAAATAGTTAAGTCTAAATTATAATTGTTGATGTCTTTCATCTCCTGACTCAAAAAATTATCGACACCTGACCGGAAGAAGAGAGAAAGAATACAACACAGCCACAGTTACACTGATATTGTTGTCTTTGATGTTTTTTTTTTTATGGTTATTAAACCGAAGACGGATTTTAGAACCTTTTTCAACGTGTTCGATTTCTTTTTTTGCTTTTCTTGCAAAAAAGTAAATATATTATATTTGAACTGTCACAAGTTAAACTGTTAAAGTTTGAGGTCTGCTCATTTTGTGTGTGTCAGATGGCGTAAAAATACTATCGATGTTTATAAACGTAAAATACTATCGATATAATATGTTTTATAAACTTGGCATAGGCGTTTACTGCACGAGACGTTACGTTCGTAAATTGGTGATTTTTGTTTGTTTTGTTTTGTTTTACGGCATATCAAACCCAATGGATCATTTAATGCCGACAACATATTTTTTTTTCTCTGGTAGTACTTTGGTTTTGTCAACAATTTATTTTTGTTAATATTTTTTTCTCAAAAAAGAATAGCTGGTAATATTATGTTTTGGTAGCAGTTTTTACAAAGTATTTCTCGTATTAAAACTTATTTTTACACTTTTATAATGCTTTTTACCTCAGTTTCGGGGTTAACTATTTGCCCATAGCTGGGACCCTAACAGGTGCTACCACCCCGGGTCAGTGTGGACTTGGAAGACCAGCAATTAAGAGGTGGTTCCACGCTCGTTAAAACCTCCTGATCATACGTCTGGCTGTTGGAAGTAGTTTATCGTTTTACCAAGGGTGCGGATGCAGTTTATCGTCATACCCTGGGCGGGGTGATTTTTGTATTCTAGATGATGTAAGGTAGGTATGCAGAAAAGTTCGCTAAAAAAAGACATACCTGATGAAAAAATCCCTAAACTTGATTAAAATAATTTTTTATTGTCTAAATGCTTATGTCATTATTAAGAGAAATGACCAAAGTATTTTTTGAGAAGTAAGAAAAGAAAATATCCTTTCTACGACGTCCGAAAGTTTAGCTAAAAATCTTGTTTGCGTCATCAAAATTGACGTAAAATCAACCATGGAACTCATTATTGGCGGTTTTGTAAACAAAAATTAAATTTTCTGTTTAAAAATATTGTAAAATTCAATTATAATTTTCTCAAACGCTATTTTAGGAAAATTAGAACATTTAAAGATATGCTTAATGTAATTTGAAAGAAATATTAGTTACCTTTTAGCAGAAAAACAAAATTAAGAGAGAAATGTCCAACCGTGGTAATTGATTTTTCGGAGGTGTGAACAGACATATATCAACATATCGACAACTTACGTCAGGAGAATTTATCAGATGATAGGACAGAAGTGACAAATTTTTTCTTAAAATGAACAAGGTTAGTAGAGTTAAATAAAAAAAATCAACTTCCATTCTTTTTAACCTTACGTTTGAGGGAGAATTCAGGAATACAAATAACATTTAAATTACGAAAAAATACATTTAGAATTCAAATTTTATAACTGACAAAAAAGAGTAACCTACTTATTGCGTTCACCTATTATAAAACTATATATTTTTTAATTAGGTTTTATATAGCCTCAGTTATTAAATTTTTTCCTGAGACAATATAAAAGTTAAATAAAATACCATTGTATTTCATAAATGAAACAGGTAAGTCATTTATGAAATTAGTTTATATTTCTTTTTTTTTCAGCAATGTGCATCCATAGTTCTGTCGGAGACGATTTTAATACGTTTTGACATAATAAAAAATATTTTAAAAATGAATGCTTTTTATAGATTTTAATAAGTTTTCTAATTTATTATCTGTAAACATAGATTTTTTTAATAAGAGCATTTCCATAACTATACAGTTTAAACTTAATTTTAAAACATTTATCAATTCTATCACTTTTTTAAATTTAGAATTGAAAAAAAAACAATTCTTGTAAAAATTCATTTTTGAACCTAAAAAAATTTTGGCCTCAGACAAAAACGTCAATAATATATATTATTCATAAAAGCTATTAAAAGTTTTTTCAATTAAATAATATTTTAGTTTTATAGAGTTTTGTATTTTACAATTCAGAGCTAAAGTTTGGGTTGTTTCATGTAAAATCTTACAGAAAAAATTGTTGATTTATATTTTTCACAGTGCTCTTCATTTAATTAAAAAAAATTACAGAGTTACATAGTTATTAGTTTTAAAGTTTTCATAAAATTAAATAAGGAGGGTAAAACATGTCAGAAATATTTTTACCATGACTTTCTAAAAAACAAACATTTCTAAAATAAATTCATTCAATTTTTAATAAGTTCTTAAAGTTTCATTAAATTCCGACAATTAATTTATTTTTGCAAGAATTTATAAATATATGTGTTTTTCAATTGAAAAAAGGCGCTAAAAACCTATTGCTAAATAATTAGATAACATATGACCTAAAAAAATGAATTTCAACTTAAATTTCAAACGTGCTAAAAATGAATAAAAATTTGTTAAAAAAAATAATTAAAAATAATTTTGTTTATCCTCTAATTAATAACATAAAATTTTTCACAATAAAAATTTGTTTTTATTAATTTTGGGGCCTTTGTCAATTAGGGTATGCCCACTTTTTAGCGAAAAAGTGGGCATACCCTATGCCTATGTTGCAAGGAATGAAGATTTGGAGTTTGTCGCCTGACGTTAAGCGGGTTCTTGTTAAATTTTTCATTAATTACGTGGTTTTATGCACTGAATATCTTTTACTAAGATATGAGATAATTTGTTAATATTGTAATTGAAATAAAACCCAAGAGAATTTTGTAATTTTTCTTTTGAAGAGATTTTTCTATTGTGTTTGGAAGCCTTAGTGACTGATTGTTTTTATAATTATCAAAACATCATTGACTGAGTCTTCTAAACAAAATAAAGCAGAAAAAATAAATTTAATTATGTTTCTGTTTTATGTTCAAGCGACAAGGTCTGTCTACTTCATTTTTACTGTATTTACAATTGTGGATGAACTGTTGGAAGTTAACGTTTTGTTTTTGATTTTGTTTGAGTACTTTCGACTATCTACGTTATTATATTGTACTTTCGACTACGTCATTATCAAATAATTTTGACTACCTACATCATTATCAAACAGTAAATTACAGTTAGTATGTCAGACAAAAGTTTTTTCGCATCGTTGTGGTAATATTTAGAACGCTATATTTCAAAGTTAAATATACATGCAAATTACAAGTGATGTCATATGTAAAAGCATTGCACAGTATGTGAAAGTGTCAGAAAAATGTAACAAATATTTTAGTCATATTTTATTCATACGGTTAGAAATTATTTTAAACACACTTTAAAATCTCGTCTTCTTTGTTGAATTATATTTTATTTAACACGATATGATTAGTTTTTTAATACGCCGAGTCTTTTTTTTTTTGTAGATAGTGCTGTATATTGTTATTTTCATATTATCTACTAAAGTGACACTATTTAGGGTTGCGTGAAAAAAAAAGGCGGGAATTAAATTAGGTGATAAGAATCTATCACGAAAAGACGATGTTATTTTTTCTAACAAAGAAAAGTGGTAAAGATTTTATTTTCCTTAGCGAAGCAAGCAAGTTCGTGGACCTGTCGAACTCGCATTTGATTTATATTACGGGGCGGCGAATAAGATATAGCCATCTGCCCATGGCAATAAGGAAAGTTTCAAATTGACCGAGTGGCCTACGGGACAGAATACTAAGAGATAAAAATTAATTAGGCACTGACCGAAAAACAAAATGACCGTTGGACCACCCAAGTTACAAAGAGAGAAAGACTGACCCATTAGCTATCTGCGGAGATGTCGTTTGGAAAAGGCGCCTGTTTTATGTCAAGAGCTGGCTATGATAGTAAAATTATTTTATCAGAACGAATAATTGCAAAGTCGCCAGATGACCACCCACTTGATGCTGGCGAGAAGTCTCGATTGATGAACTCCAGATGGGATTCGGTGAAGATAAGAGTCTAAGGATTTGTTGTCGAGAAGAAGAAAAAGAAAGAAAAGAAAAAGAAAAAAAAAGATAATTTTTTTTTTTGAGCAAGATTTTTTAAACCGAGGCTAGTCTAGCCACACCCACCCTGCTGGGCGTCCATTGGCTGAATGGTGGCGTGAGCGGTAGGCGAAGGTAATCATGTGAAGTAGGAGGGGAGGCCTGTTGACGCCACTGTGAAGGGATCGGTGTGAGATGCCACTGTGAGAGAGAGGGGAAACCCGTTGACACCCTCTGAGGGTATGAGTGGGATACCAATATGAGAAAGGAAGAATTTGGGAGGACAAAAGACTTCCAAAAATGGAAATTAATAATTCTTTCTGACCGAGAACAAAGAAAAAACCCTTAATGCGGATTTAGAATTATCAAGGAACCTCAAACCCTGACAGGCCCACACCGGTTTTGGTCGGCGTCCATCTAAGCAGAGTCGCAGCGAGCAAGACGGCAGTAGGCAGTTCGCAGTTCGCAGCTGAATTGGGTTGGAGTTGCAGAGTGAGACCGCCTCGCAGAAAGCTGACTAAGATTCTACGCAATCACGATCTCAACTTCTAACCAAGAACAATTTATTTTTGAAGAACGACTTAGACTCACAACACCAAAACAAATTTTACGAATATCGCCTGAAGATACACCAAGAACCAGTTTCTTAAAGAAAAAACAACTTAAGAAGTTAAGACTCGCCTAACAAACACAAAGAGTCACAAATCCATATAAGCGCGTTGGAAGGAAGACACAGTCCTGTATTTAGCAACCAGATATAAAATATTGTTATCCTTTTTCAACACATTTGAACTTTTCGAGTTATTACTTTATTTTCTTTTACATATACTTGTGCGGTATTACCCTTGTTCGGACTCGACTTGCATTACGGCCCGGCGGCTGATTGATTTCGTCTACCTAAGATCAAATCACAAAGTGGGTAGGTTAGACTAGAAATCAAAACAGTTACTTCGGTAACCAGACGTTGGAGGCGAGCTGGGAACGAAAAGGCTGATACCGAATCTAACCAGATTCCCATCCGAATCAGCAAAAAGGTTAGAACGGCACATTTGGTGACGCGACCAATACCAAGTCACATTGGTCGTGACAGGACAGGATATGACGGCGACGGTGCGGAGACAGACGGGGTGACGTCATAATTGGCGCGGCTAGGCAGACGTCACATTTGGATTAAAACGTTGTTTCATGAATTTAGCAATTGTTAATTCAATCCCTTGTTTGCGCAGTGTTACTTGGACACAGTGAAAATAATAACCGAGCAATATTAAAAAATAAGAATTAGATGAGGTATCCCTAGACACAGGCAGTTGAACGAGAACAATTTACCTCTGTAGATTAAATTCTCTACTTGAATCGATATAAACCTGATGAAGGTCGGAGGGTACGGCCCCTGAAACGTTGTGATAATAACAAATAAATGAGGACAATAGTCCGAATGCAAATAGTGTAAATAAATATTTTTTCTTGTCAGAATATTAATCATAAAATAGGTATTATATTCCTCTACCGGACGGTTGCAAGCTGTAATTATTACTACAAATATTTTTTGGAAACAGAAAAAAAAATGATAAAAAACCCTTTCCTCATAATGAAAAAATATATATTTTTCAATCCTTCATCTAGGTATATTATCTATGTATACATAATTTAAGAGATTTACACGAAAATGTTTGGTTGAGTATAGTAGGAATAATCCCCACCAAAATTTGCAATAGTCGTAAAATTTGTTACTAATATTACTGTTTTGATACGAAACAACTTACGGTAAGTAGTTTAGTTTGCTTAATACTAATTTTTGCTTTCTTCAGCGATCGAGTACTGCTTCTTCTTCTAATTAGTCGCATTCCTCCAGGAGATGGGCGATCATGGCTCTCCACAACATACTATCCCTCGTGACCCTCAGCAGTTTTTCTCCTTTTGCTAAAACTCCTGACATCCGTTCCGTCATCTATTCACATAAGTTCGCCAGATAAATGTCTCGCTGTTTTTCCCTGTCTCTTTGTCCTCAATATGCACCGTGAGGGTTGATTTTTCCAAGCCACCCTTCTTCATTACGTGTCCAAAAAATTTCGGCAGTCTATTCCTGATTCGGTTAAGAATATCTTTAAGACATCATTGTTGATTATTCGCTCCGTCCCTGGAATATTCAATATTCATCTGTAGAAGCTCAATTCTGTTGTCTCTAAATTTTTCTTTCTCTGTAGGGAGATTTTCAAGCATTCACTATCATATAAGAGGATCGACATCCCATAATAATCCAACGCTATTGTTTTTTGTTTTTTTCTAATGGAATTTTTCCGTTTTTCAGCACTTTGCTTAGATTTTGGAATACTTCTTTCGCTAGTCCAATGCATTCACATTTTCCATATAGTGGACAAAATATTTTCTACATATTTAACATTCTATACCTATTTGATTTTGCTATCTCCAATTTGTAACTAACAACTTGGACTTTTTCTCTTACTGATGGTCACCCTTTCTGTGTTCTTTTAGTTGAAGGTTATTCCTTTTTTTTCTTGCTTTTTCTGCTAGCCTCTCTAGGCGGTTCTGTCCTTTTTGCGGAGTCAGTCTTCGAAGAGTGTCATACCCACTGATCTTGTTAGGGTTAACAGTACTTTTAGTATAGCACCAATTTAGCAACTGATTAAATCTAGAGAGAAGACACAACCTTGTCTGAAGCAGCTACAATAAAAATAAATTAAAATAATTTAAAAGTTTAGTTAAGAGTCATAAGATAGAAATTAAAGATAAAGAACGAAATTTTATGAAATAAAATTGGAATTGAAAAAATATGAAATAAACAAAAACCCGGAATACAAGTAAAAAAAAAATCTGAACTGAACAAGGAATGAAAGAAAAATCTTTAGATGAATAGAAATAGGAAGAAACAAAGAAAAATGAATGAAAAAAAAAACGACGGAAAATGAAATATTAAATGAAAAAGAAATAAACATGACGTTTACTAATACAATTCATTGAAGAACAAAACGAAAGAATATTCTGAAGAATAAAATAAAAGAAAATCTAATAAAAGATAAAACAGAATATGAAGCAGTAAACACTGAGACGATGTCAATACAAAGTCATAGACTGGCATTTGCTTTTCACTGTTAGTCCAATTAGAGTCCATCTGTAGAACGAGCAAAGTCCGAAGTCCCTCATGGAATTGGTGTCAGTTTCAAGACTGGCACCATTCATTGATTGGTGCGTACGTCTTTGAGAACGGTTTATGTTCAACGGACATTTCCATTGGGAAATCGACCGTAATATTACAACACATCACCATATGACATGCTGTCGTCATATTGGCTTCACACGAATCATACATCTCGTTTTCAGGCCAGTCTATATCATTTCTTTCCATTGCCCACACATTTGCGCACACAATATTTGTATTATTCGCTAGTTTCTTCCATTCATTTTTCAGCATCTGAACACAATTCTTATTACAAAGATGAATATTCATAAAAGAGATTCTGCTGGCCATTGCCGAGAATAATGTGGCAGCAAGTCTCTTACAGCTTCAACGATGCTATTACTAACTTCCTTAGAACTCTTACTTTTCCATTTTTACTCAAGTGTCTTATGGAACGTTCACGATCTTTTCCTATTTATAAAGACGGGCGTATATAGTCTACAATTGTGCAGGGCAACTCGAGGCGGTGTAGTTGTTAGCAAGCTTTTCCTCGTTAGAACAATTACGACTGAGTAGTGAGTTCGATCCTCACTGGGTGTCTTTCTACTTTTGGTCTTGTGTCGCATCTAAGCTACGCTTTGAAAATCACGATTCTACAATTGTGGAAGATCTACCATAAAATATGTATTTATAATGATACTAACAGGTCTTATAAAAATTCAAATAGTACTTGTCTTGAAATAAATGCTCTTATTTACATTATACAAAAACGGAATCTTCGTCACCCTCAATCTCATGATCGGGTGTACACTTAGGCTCACTCAACCTGACATTTCCTCCACATATATGTGTTGAAAGCCGGAGAAATATTCATCCATGCCTATCATATCTTGAGCAAGTAGATCTGGTGGAGGCCATCCCTCTTCAGGTAAAATACACAACTGATGTCTTCCAAAATTATGGCTCGATTTCTTCATGGACATGTATAAGTTAATTCCACGGAGGAGTCCGTTGACTCCAGTCTTGGAAGTGCTCTGTCTAGTGATGGCTTGTCAGTATCGCGGGTTTTGCGTACATGTTTATGGAGCCCAGCCTAAAACATTGTGCTGGATGCCCGATGACCCTAAGTGAAGTTTTATCCGCTCTTGAACAAGTAGATATTAATCATGCTAGCTCTCTAGCTCCCCCTCTTCTCACCAGAAAAATGATTGGGATAGCCAGTTTATTCACGGATGAAACGACAATGCAAGAGGTAACAACGAGTTACATGCCACTAGTAAAACTCGTAGAGTAACTTGAAAAATCGTATAAAAAATTGTTTTTTGTCCATGTTATGATTTTTATTGTTTGTATGTTTGAACGTTAGGCTTTTACATCTGAGTGCCACAGTGTTCGATAATTCGCTCATTTGAGCTGCAATCAATTACGCCTGACAGCATTGCTGGTTGGATATCAAGAAAGGAATGAACGAAATATCCAAAGATAATATTGGAGTAAAGGTATCAAAATTAAGATACACTGAAATCTTTTTGTTATGGTCCGGTTCCTTGTACCACAGTGATAGTCCAAGGTACAACCAATAAAGAAGAACTCGAATACGGATATGGAATAACGCAGATATATTACAAACAGGAATATATACAGAGAAGTAGAAAATGTTAGTACGAACAATCAGGTTTAGTAGTAATTGTCTGAACCCGACTCTGTTTCGGACTGCCTCTGACTCGACTGACAGACTGACAGACTTCTGACGGACTTCACTCCAGACTGATCTTTAGACTTCAGACGGCACTCTAGACGTCAGACGGCACTCTAGACGTCAGACGGAACTCTAGACGTCAGACGGCACTCTAGACGTCAGACGGAACTCCCTGCTTCCTCTTGAGGCGCAGTATTTATTACGTATGGAATAGTCCATTATGTTATTATGGGTAAGGTCCCCTAACACTTTTATAGATAGATATAGCAAAGGAAAGAAACTAACACAGCAGAAACTATTTCTGTATTCATCGTTCTTTCATCGTCTATGAAACTTGTACTTTTGCATGACATTTACACGACAAAAACAAAGGACTGGGGGAAATCAGATCGAAATGGATAAGGGAAAGATTTAAAAAGTAAAGCGAGTCCTCTCTTGGGATAAAGTGATATCTTCTCATGGCTTCAAAATGCCGCATAAGGCTTCTTTATTTGTTAAATGTTTGGATAGTGGAAAACATTGCCCTGCTAAAGTCCTTATTTTGTTTCCATCCTTGTTACTGCAACTGGGTGGTGCTTCCTAAGAAAATGATTTCCAGGAACGAGGCTTCAAATCACAATCACAAAATATACACAGCGAAAAAAAAAAAAATAAATAAAAGGATCAATTGAAAGTAAGTTTGTTTACTAAAGCAGTTACCATTTTATGAATTTTTGCACAAGTGGAATCTGCTTGTTTTGTTTGTCCTCCCCCCCCCCACAACCAAACTGGGGATCAAGTAACAAATACACGCATTCCAAATCTGAATCTCTTCAGTATCGTCTATCGAGGTTAACAGTGGAGTCGGTGGGTCGCCCAATGTCCCTTCACTTTAAAACTGTACCCTCTAAAAGGTATGCCCCCCTCCATTTCTTATGTACTCCACTTCCAGCTACCGTAAATAGTTAAATAGGGTCGGTTATATGCCGTGCGTGATACACGCTTAAGCGATCATCTATCTTTTGATACATGACTGAAGGAGGCAGGGGTTTTTTTCCCACAGTAGGTTGTCATTTCTTTCTGCGGTAGACTAGTTGCTATCCAAGCAACCCGGTCTGTTCTGCTACTTACCCATAGCTGGAGGGGGAGAATAATTGATTCATACCTTTCTCAAGGATATTAGCACGAAAGTAAA
Organism: Acanthosepion pharaonis; assembly: GCA_903632075.3. NCBI lineage: Eukaryota > Metazoa > Mollusca > Cephalopoda > Sepiida > Sepiidae > Acanthosepion > Acanthosepion pharaonis. The sequence continues at coordinate 592,934 of CAHIKZ030000338.1, read as the reverse complement.
TGTAATGGATTTGACGGGAATTCGAACTCGGTTCTCCGATTCCTCAATCCGAACCCCCGGGATGGTAGACATTCTTGATAAACTAACCTGAATTCTAAACCATGGAGAAACTAACAAGAACACATTCCATTATCTTTTCCTAGAAATCATAATTAATCACAGATAATAAAGAAAAATGAATCTCTTTTTGATTTGTTTACTTCTTTTGACGACTTATTAAAACATTGTAGCCCTGCTGCCATATCACGTTGAAATACCGGCTCTCATACGATCACAAAAGTTAAGTAACGTCGAACCTAGTCAGTACCTAGATGAATGACCGCTTGGTGCTGTAAGCTGGGATGTGCTGGTGGTGAAATGGATAACGGCACGGAATTGAAACTCGGTGAGCCGACTCAAATTTTCAGTCAGGTTCATTATATTCACTTACGTGCAAATAGTCTTGTGCAAAGGTATGAATCCACCACTTCTCCCTCCAGCTATAGGTTAATAAGTAGGACTTGTATCAGTATATTATTATTATTATTATCTCGAAAAACTTTTTCAAACCAAAAAGATCTTCTACCTTTAAATAAGTTGAAAATCGTTGATAAACCGTAAAAATAAATCAATCAAATCTGTGTACTATTTAAAGCTGAACATATTGTGAATTATGAGAATAATTTTCTTTTTTTGGGTAAGTGAATATTCCATTATCAATTGTTGTTAGAGATAACTGTGATTTTTCTAAATATCTATCTATACTATTTAACCCATAACTGGGGATTAATGAAACGGATGTATTTGTTTCCCAAGGTTATGTGTGCGAAATTGAATTTAACGAATTCGCGCGGAATTCGAACATGACTTTCTGATTTCACATCTCGAGCCGCTATCTATTCCACCACCCAAACCTGTGTGTACAGCCATGATAAACTAAGTCTGAAAGCGAAATGGCGTTTAAAAAAGAGTCGGAATAATTATAGTTCTGATTCTCCAAGCCATTCACCAAATATGAAAATAAAAATCATTTACATAATTTGCATAATTTTTGATCTATGGCGAAGTTTCAATAATTTTTCCTTCTAATGTATTTTTAAACTACAGGATACGACTGGTAAATTGTCGCCATTTTATATTTTTAATTTTACGCATGCGTGTTGTTTTTTTATTTTTTTTTATTTTGTCACCTGCACAGTATAATATGGTCAGTCGGGCACCGACTGTGAGAAAAAAAGAGCATATTGACGCAATTCACTCTGCCAGAAATTTGGGAACGCTGTACTACTCGATATTTGCACCGGAAGCTTAAATACAAACATTTCAGGTTGTTTGGGTGTCAATCTGAGGACAGAGCATAAGATTCGGAAAGAGTTGGGGAAGTCTAATGGGGATTACGAAAGTATAGCAGCTTGGTAAACTCATTCTGATCGTTCTGATGAGAAATGAACTCCCGAATTTGATGGCGAGGACCTCAGACTCAGTACGGAGTTGTGCTGTCCTGGGTCAACTGGGTAGCTGCTGGAACAACCTATATCTGGCAACATGACTCAGAACCATGCAACACAAGCAGGAGAACCCAGTGGAAGCGATCAGACAATTTCTGCGACCATATCAACTCTTGTATCTGGCCAACTAACTCCCCAATCTGCAACCGCCTTGATTATTATGTGTGGAGCGCAGTTGAGCGAGAGACCAACAAAACTCCTTGTAACACCAAATATGAACTGAAGGCAAGGATTCTGACAGCATTCGCCAACTTAAACAAGGCAACCTGCAGAAGAGATGCAGGAGAATCCAAAGTCGTCTGGAGGCCGGGGTTGAAGCCAGTAGCAATTTTATTGAATAAATTTTCTATTTTTAGATATTTTTGTGTAATTTTGGCAAATATATCTGTTAAAATAAGATATCAATTTTATTTAATTTTTTTTTTTTTGCGTAATTTAGACGACAATTTATCCATTGCGTCGTGTATTTCAATTGTCAATGCTAACAGTGGGTATAAGAGATTCCGTAAATGAAACTCAATGGATCAATCATAGAATTTCATGGCATATGACAAACACTTTAATTTTACTCTGGTAAATTTTGTAACAAATATTACTTTCATAAATTTTGTAACAAGTATAACTTTCATAAATTTTGTAATAAATATTACTTTCATAAATTTTGTAACAAATATTACTTTGGTAAATTTTGCTACAAATATTACTTTGGAAAATTTTGTAATAAATATTACTTTGATAAATTTTGTAACAAATATTACTTTGATAAATTTTAAATAATAGCACAAAATCTTGTTCTGGAGTGGAAAACTAGGTACCTGTCTGAAGTTTCAAATGTATAGTTCAATTATATTTCTTAACATATCTGTCATGTCATCTCCATTTCAATCACTTTCCCCAGCACCGTCACGTGGTTTCCATGCGTCTTTTATGTATTATGGCAATTGTTCTGATGAGCTTTCCATCTTTGGTACCCTGACTTCATGAATTTAAGTGTTGCACTAGAATGGCAGATGGGTCTCATTATTTTACTGTTGGAATTGGTAAATGTAACGATAAATTATATTCTAATAGTTTCTTCTCTCCTGGAAGTCTCTTCTTTCTTTTCAATCAACTACAATCTTCCACAGTTCAAATTCAACTGCAATCATGCTCCCTTGAATCCTATTCTTTTTATTGCCCTTTCGCCTCCCTAATGTTTTCTCATATTCCTTTACACTCATTAACTCCTTGCGTTCTTGTGTCTTTATAAACTTGCGTGAGGTGTAATGATTAACACAAAATCCCCGCTGAAATGGATGTTCTCATATGCATTGGTGTTATCAGTTGCTGTATTCTGTAATGGAGGAAGAGTGATTTACTCAGACACCTTTATCTCTAATAAATACTGTTGCATACGCGCGAGAAAAAAAATATGACGCCATATCTGGGCATAGACATGAGAAACGTAAAGTGTAAGAGTTCTGAGGGATTTATTCGAATGGTTTCCGACGTGAAGCACTTATGTGATTATGAATGGAACAATGTGGTTATTGAATTGTGGTTTCTGCTTTTGAATTTCTCCAAAGCATTGTCAATCATCTACTTCAAATGCCGTCAAGAATGTAACTGTCATCAAGCAATTCTAGTCTTCCATCGGCTTCATCATTCTCAGCCGGACATGAAACCAGGAGAATTTCCCGTTCTTCTGCTCAAACAAGCATTTCGGATAAATTAAAATTTTCACGTCTGCGAGATATCTCTAAAAACAGAGACAAATATTTATATTTCTTTAATTCTAGCGTGGCAAGCATAGTTCGAGGAGTCATGTAAATAAAATCTAAACGACGCGGTTTCTCAGAAGATACATATATAAACGCTCTTTTAGGATTGAAAAAGTAGCTAAAAATGTCAGTTTTATTACAAGACATTTTTCGCTACGATGTGCAGTTGGTGTAATGAATAACGGCTCGGAATATGAAATCAGAGAGCTTAGTTCAAATTCCAGTCGTGTTCGTTATATTTGCGTATGTCCAAATATATTAGAGAAATATATGGATATATCTACTCCTGTCAGCTATGAGTTAAATAATAGGACTTGTATCTGAAAAAATTTCTCAAAACAATCTTAATGCAATCTTATCTCGTAAAAGAAAGAATTATTCTTATAATCAAAAATATAAGTTTTCGTTCAGGACATCAGTATATGAATTTCGAGGACTTAAAACTTGATGTCTCAGCAACCGTTTTTTACCAGAATTCATATTGCAATTTTGTTGTTATTATCGCTTTTCTCTCGCACGCCGTATTACTAGTTCCCATAGTGGATTCATTTCTATGCCTGGCCGGCTTAGGAGATTTTTACAGCCTAACATATGTGCTGATTCATTAAGTTTTTCGTAATTTCCAGTGATGCTTTCTGACCTATTATTTCAACCTCATCCCATAGGCAGTAGTGATCTGAGTTCTTCGTCCATATTGGCAGCTACGGCACATTTTTTTCAACATTACCCCTTGTGTTAAGTTTTAAGGTGTTTTTGCAGTCTTACCTTAACGGGGCAGTCTGTTACTTCGTTATATTTCTTACCACAGCTGCATAGGATGGCGTACACAACCCTTAGTCTTTAGTGGGTATTACTGCGTAACGTCGATCCAATTTTGAAGGTCGTTCTTATGTTATATAACCCACAGATCTTTTGTATTTTCTCGATAATCCCTTCACATAGGGTAGGCAGACAGAAGCTGTTTTCTGAGTGTCAAAAAGTCTTATATATATATATATATATATATATATATATATATATATAAAGTTACAAATTAGAAAATAATAATGTTTTATTTATGAAAGTATTTATTTATTTATATATATTTGATATTTCAGATCGACCTCGATCTTTCTTCAGAAATAACTATTATATATATATATATATATATATATATATATATATATATATATATATATATATATATATATATAAACGTCTTCTATATATAAAAAGTTGTAGCCTCTGCTTTCTTATTTTTTGTTATCAAAATTCTAGGGTTTTGAAGATAAACCCCATAACCATATATATTATGAAACTACATTACCCAGGGTACTTGGATAAGTATATATTCATTTTCATCAAAGGATCCCCGAGGGACACCCCTGCCGCGCACCGAGAATGTTTTCCCTTTGATGTAAATTAAATTTAAATTTGAACAAAGGAATGGCTCCTAGGGTACTTGTTTAAGTATATTTAATTTTGATCAAAGGGGGTCCCCGGGTGACATAAAATCCCAACTGAATTCTTTTTCCCTCTGACTTAAATTAAATTTTAATTCGAACAAGGAATGACTCTTATTCAAAATATAGAAAAAGAATCCCAGAAGATGGATGTCAAACGGCAAGAGCATTGAGTTATACAGAAATGCATCATTTTTCACCAAAAATTACAACCATGATTTAAAATCAATCATCGTTTTCTTACAAAAAAAATGTGTGACATGCAGCAAGGCGCAGATAATTCGGCTAGTACATTAATAAAATCAAAAAGGAAAGAATACTTGAATGGGATGGATAAATAATACGCTGGGAAATGTGCAAATGTATCCTTTTACGTTAGAATGTATATCGTAAAAATCGAAAAAATATATTATTTTTCAGTTAGGTTTATATTTGAGAACGCTTTGAAAATTCAGTCTTTTACTTAAAATGATATCTTTAAGCTTGCGCATTGAAGACCTATTTGAATTTAATGCCAAATATCCGGTTTCGAATCAGAGCAACATATTTATTTTGAAAAATGAATTTTCCAACGGGAACGGAAATACAAAGTTGTGAATGATTTTGTTGAAACATTAGAAAACGTAACGAAACATTTTCTCATTGATGAACAATTAATCAAACATCATTCAGGCTTCATTTATCAATGTTTATTCCTGTTTCGCAACTTCCTTTGTGTTGCCTCCTGGTTGTTCTTTATCTTCATTGTAATTTTTTATGATATTTTTAGGCTTCTTTTCAATTCTTTCCTTTTTTTTTTTCTTCTGTCTTGAGTCTTTCCTAATTTCATCTTTTATTTCTTCTTTTTGCATTTGCTTTTCCATCTTCTTTTGTTTTTAGTTTCTTATCTTTTTCTCTTATCTTTTTCTTTTGCATTTTCTTTTTCATTTTCAATTTTTCTTTTTTTCTTTCTTTCCATCAGTCGGTTTTTTCTCTTTTTTCTTATTTGTTTGTCATTCTTGTCTTTCTTCTTTTTCTTTTTAAATTTGTGTTTCTTCAGTTATTTTTCGTGGCGTTTCTCTCTTTGCATTTCTTTCTATTTTCTTTGTCTTTTACTTTTTCTTTGTTTTACTTGTATTTCTTTCTTTTTTTATTTTCTTTCGCCATTCGTTTTATCTTATATCATTTAATTTCTGTTTTCTTTCTTTCTACTGTCGTTTCCTTTGTTTTTTGTTTCCCTTACGTCACCTTTTTTTTTTTTTGCTTCGTCCATTTTTTCCCTTGTTGTTCTTTTGTCTTTTCGCCTTTTTTTTAAAATTTGAATCGTCTTTAATTTTCTTCTTTTACTTTTTATTTTGACTCTTTTCTTCTTTCTGTTCATCTGTCTTCATTCGTCTGCATTTTTTTTTCTTCTCCCCCAGGCTCTATTTGGATTCATCTTTTTTTTTTTTAAATTCCGTCTCTCATTTCTTTCAAACTATTTTCCCGCTAACTATGTTTCGGTAAGTTTTTAATCATTCTTGGTTTGTTTTCAGGTTTTTAATTCTTTTAATTATTTCTGTTTTAGTCTGTGGTTTTCTTCCTTTTTTCCAGTTACATCTACGCCAATTTCTGGCATCCGCAAGTCATTGTAACTCCCACTTTGTTGTTGTCGTTGTCTTAATCTCCCTTTTGTCCACGCTATCATATCTTTCCACCTTTTCTATTAACAACAAACAAGAACGAAACTGATTAAACATATCATCAGTAACAACAACCACGATAAAGAAGAAGAAAAAAAGAGAAACGCTTAAATATGGGAAATAAAAAAGAAATGCATTCAAATAAGTGGCGAGAATGAACTTTTTAGTAAGTTAATTAACTAGTGTGGTATTAGCTTTTTAAATTACAATAAATGGATTGGATATTTTTATTTTTTTATTTATACGAACAGAGAACAGCGAGGAATAATATTAGCACAGATAAAGTGGCAAAATGTTGTAATTCGGCTATAAGAAATACGTGCGTTGTAAATTGGAGAGATAACGAACTACTTTTTCTCGCGTTGAATATTACCAGAGGTAACGAGCAACAAATAACAAACATTGTTTACTTGCCCGACACTATGAGAGAGTAAACTAAGCAAAGACCGAGAAGCAATGGTTCATTACCAAAATCAAATCAAGCGTAAAGTTACTGAATAGAGCAGAAAATCAGTTTGTTTCTATAAAAGAAAGGTTTTGATTACATCTGTTAGGCAACCATTATTTTTTGTTTTCAGATGCGTAGAATATTTTTGTAATCGCCATTGGCTTTGTGATATAAGTTACGGGATAATTGGTAATAAATTTTGGCAACATTGTTTTCTTGTTCTTGATTTTGCTTCTCAGCAAAATTAATTTATTCATTTACAGTACAACCTACTAAGCGAATGATTAACAGCCAAACTTTAACCACTTTCTTTTAAATCTATCTATCTATCTATCTATCTATCTATCTATCTATCTATCTATCTATCTATCTATCACATCTCTCTCTATATATATCGATCTATTGGCAACAGTTCAACTATCTATCACAATTCATCTATTTGTTCTTATCTATGGCGATCTATCTACCACAGTTCAACTTTCTATCTATCTATCTATCTATCTATCTATCTATCTATCTATCTATCTATCACATCTTTCTATATATATCGATCTATTGGCAACAGTTAAACTATCTATCTCAATTCATCTATTTGTTCTTATCTATGGCGATCTATCTACCACAGTTCAACTTTCTATCTATCTCCAAATTCATCTGTTTCTTTCTATCTATATCGGTCTATCTACAACAGTTCATCTATCTATCTATCTATCTATCTATCTATCTATCTATCTATCTATCTATCTATCTATCTGACTATATACACAAAAACACATCCACATATATATATATATATATATATATATATATATATATATATATATATATATATATATATATATATAATAATGATAAAATGTTATAATTTATGCTATATTTATGGATTAAAATGCTCAATATAAGGTTAGAGGATATGTAAATATAAAAGTGGACGTTGTGGTAAACACGCAGAGGCGACAAATGCAATCATGCTAAACGCATAACGATTGTATTTAGCATGAATCTGACTGTCGCCCCTGTATATATAAATGTGCCAAGCATCTTTTGCGCAATCATCTACATATAGATATACACAAGAGATTCACATATCTGCCTGGGTACTTGCACACATGTCAATACAAAATCATACGCATATGTACTTATGTGACTAGATAATCTTATACATAAATAGATATATGTGAATTCACAAGTACGTATATGACTGTATATATATATATATATATATATATATATATATATATATATATATATATATATATATATATATATATATATATATATATACACAGTGGGGGGTTGAAACAAGTATTCGTACACATACAAATTTTTAATTTATTGTATTTCCAAGTAATTATTAAATAAAAAATAAATGTCTGATATTACTGTCAACATTCATTGCTGAGATTTATATATATATATATATATATATATATATATATATATATATATATATTAAAAAAAATAATTTTTACTCAACAGTTGGTGACGTGTACAATGTGATATTTCAATGATATAAATTATAATCTCAACAGTTGATGTTTTAGTATTACAATACTGAAATTAGGGTTCAACGATTTGGTGATTCCAGTGAAAACCTGATTTTATCCGTCAAATCTTCTTTCAGACACAGTTTGCAGTAATTAAATGTGTATAAGGATGACAAATAATTAAATAAAATAGTAAATTTTATGTTTCATTATTAAAATAGTTTTCATATAATTAACTTTACACATATGTATAATAACTAAGTATTCTTAGAATAACTAATTATTCTTTTTAATAGAAATAAATGCCATTCGTACAATACAAAAAATAATATATAATCTTCATTCAAATATTTGTAGAATTGCCATTATTCATTCCTACAGAAGCCAAAATCTTCTTGTAGTTCTCAATTAACGATTTGCAAATTTTAGTTGGCATTTTGTGACATTCTTCTTCGCCTATGTTATTCAGATCCGGGATGTTTCTTGGCGATCTCGATTGGATTTGAATTTTCAAATAACGACACCGATTCTCGATTGGGTTTAAATCTGGGAACTTACTTGGTCATTTTAAGATATTTACATTATTGCAAGCCATTTCTTCGTAGATTTTGCATTGAGCTTAGGATCATTATTTGTTGGAAGATTCAGTCAGGAAGCATTTCAAGATTTTCAACCAAAATCATTAAACATTTTTCCAAAATATTTCGATATGCTGCGGTATTCATTCTGCCATCTGTTATTCTACCTTTTTCTGAAAAACATCCCCAAACCATGATGCTGCCACCACCAAATTTCATTGTTGGAACTGTGTTCTTGAGTTTGAACGCATCGTCATCTTTCCTCCATACATTATTTCTAGAATTAAACAACTCAAATTTGGTTTCGCCTTTACATAAAACTCTTCCCCAATACAATATTTCCTTATTCTTATGTTGACGAATGAATTTCAATCTGGCATCGCTGTGTCTTTTCAATAGTGGCGCGGGACTTTAGATTGTTCCTATGAATTTTATTGCTTATTGTTCGTTTACTGACACAGATTCCTGATGGAAGCAAATCATCCTGCAACTCTTGACGAGTAATGATTGGATTTTGTTTAATTTGACGCATTAATTCCTCGAAGATCTTGCATAATTCTTCCGTGGAGATCCTGTTCTTCTTTGGCTTTCAACAGGTATGAGTTTTTTGAATACCTTGCAATGAAGGAACTAATTGTAGTAAAGTCAATATCCGGTTTGTCTGTGATTTCCCTGTATCTTTCACCTTGCTTCCAGAACTTAACAATCAGTTCTTTTTGCGAATTTGCCAATTCATTACTTCCTGGCATTATGAAGACATTCTTGCACGAATATTTTTTAGGTTAAAAATAACTACTGATAACACTGAAACATTCTAGAATATTCCACTTGAATAATCTAGATTATTAAAGCAATTTAAATGTTTTAAAATCTTAACTTTACATTGTATGAATTAAAATAAATGAATGGTATTAATGTCTATTAAATCAATATTTTTCTGTTTTTTATGCATAATTATTTTTTATGAATCAGTGTACAGATAGCTATATGAAAATGTATTTTATTCATTAGTTGGAAATAAAATAAATTAGAAATTTGTATGTGTACAAATATTTGTTTCAGCCAACTGTGTATGTACGTATATATATATATATATATGTAGAAATTTTGAAAAACAAACAAAAATCCATATATGTAGTTAAAATGAAAGAATTGTCGACGTCAGACGTTTCGGTTTTAATAAACCATTTTCAAGACAAAATTCATTAAAATACAAATTCAGTTCAATATGACGAAAACGATGGACATAAAAACACAAGTCTTATCCAAGAGTAAAACAGACAACTGACAATTTTTAAAAAGATCAGCTTTCCGTTTAACGTGGTCACGCCGCAGTCACATGGGCGACGCCTTCATAACGTATTCCTAAAAGTTCTGTCGGATTTATATCCATTTACACTTGCTTATATACTGTCTACTGAAAACACAAACCTAAATTCGTTTTTTACAACATGGTAGATTGCAGGCTTATCCGGAAATACAGGAATTTTAAAATAATGACGATAAGATTGGATAAGACTTGTGTTTTTATGTCCATCGTTTTCGTCATATTGAACTGAATTTGTATTTTAATGAATTTTGTCTTGAAAATGGTTTATTAAAACCGAAACGTCTGACGTCGACAATTCTTTCATTTTAACTACATATATGGATTTTTGTTTGTTTTTCAAAATTTCTACATTCTGTCGGATTTATATCCATTTACATATATATATATTTATATATATATATAATATGTGTGTGATGTTACTTTTTAATTAAAAAAATATTTATCTTATGTTAGTTTGTACAACCCAAACAAGGCAGGAATACCACTTGTAAGTAGGGGTTACAGGGAGTGAAAATGAGAGAAAAGACTGAATATAGGGAGGGTTGTTAAAATGACAAAAAATGAACGGGATTCAAGAAGATAGAAGATGGCGATTGACGTTGAAATTAAAATGTTGAAGATTATAGTTATCAGGACAGCAAGTAAAGGGAATTCCACAGGTGGGAATTGCGAGAAAATAAACTGTTGAAGTAGATGTGGTGGTTAGCTATTTTAACAGTAATCGTGTGGGTGCTCGATGCCAATTGACCTTATTATTTGGAAAGTAATTATAAGAAAACTCGAACAATAGAAAAAATATTTGGATCCTTTACAAAAAAAAATATCTTTCTTATTTTTTTCAATAGACTGGGAATATATAAGAATTCTTTTCCTTTTAAATTTTATGATGATTTCGCACAGGCACGTCGCGACGACATTTGAAACCAAAAGCTTCCGGAAGAAATATATTAAGGGATTAGTAGAACTCGAAGAATGAAGAAATTAGGAGGAAAACTAGACAAGAAAGACGGCGATGTTCTTGATATTATTGGGGAAATTCTGTCAAGTGATAGTTAGCGTTCTCTAACTTTGCTTTTACGTCCAATAAAAAACAAAATAAATGACTCAGAAGAACACGCAAGATTCAAAAAATACAACTGACTTAACTAACATTTAATTGATAAATTTTAACGAAAAGAAAATTATGCTGCTTATACATCCTGTCATGGTTAGGCTACCTACAAAATCTACGCAAATGAAGAAAATGAAATCGCAAATGAAAGGATGCTTAAAGTACAGATAGAAACTTCGGACATGGATCACTATGGCTGAGATCCTAAAATGGCAGCCCATACAAAAGGGGAAGATCAGATTATTCTGATATATCCGTGGCTTTGGACAGGGGAGGGGCAGTATATGTAATTGCATATACGCGCAACACACACCATTTCAATATATCACTTCCGTTAAGTTAACCGTCTAAATAGGTCAAGGTCTGGTCACTCCTCCTCCCCCAATACTAAGTATGATTGAGAGAGATATGAAATTAATTCCTCCCTATACTCTACCATGTCTCTTTAACTATCCCTTTTACACTCTTTGTTAACTTATAAAAACTTACACTACCCATCAATTTTAATTTCATTTTTCGTTTCATTTCATTTTTGAAAGTGGTATCTGATGATCCGGCGTCATTTAAAAAGGATCTGGTGAAATAAATTATGATAGTGGTACCTTAAAGTGGTCTGTTTCTCTTTAATAATTATATATATATATATATATATATATATATATATATATATATATATATAATACATTTTCATAAGTAGTAATACAATCATTTGATAGGGAGAAATTCACTTTTGCCAACAGTCCAAAAATGAGATCAAGGCTCAGTACAAATACAGAAAATGAGCAATGAAACATTAAACGGCCATAAGGAAAATTTATTCCTTTAAAAATGATTACTTTAATTTGCCTGGAGAAGGTCACGAGACCGGAAACATGTGTAACAAAAATATGAAGACTAAAATATAATATATACACTAAAATAAATCGACGTTTGCGGTTTCATTCTTTTTTTAATATATATATATATATATATATATATATATATATATAAACTAACACAAAAAATGTCAACTAATTAATACTTCTGGAACTTCTATTGCAGAACATGTTATAAAAAGCATGAAGTGTGTCTTTGAATTTACTGGGGAACGTTTTTCTATCTTATCGATGTCCCACTCCTCATATCACCTCAAGGTTCCAGAGTCCTTGTATATCTGATCCCGTGGCCCTCCTTCTGTAAACAGAGGGAATGCTTACTCGGTCGGAATGTTATTGGACTCTAGATTTCTTGAGATTCATTTTTTCCCTCCAGTGGTTATCATTAATATCAATTAAATTTACACGTTTATTTTATATCGGAGAAATAAACTTGATAAGGCTGGAACAAAACCGGTTGTTTTTTAGCTTTTAAGTATACATAAAAATGCCATATAAATTATGCTTATTTCTATCTATCGTTAAATTTTGTACTACAAAAAACTTATTAAACACACACACACACACTCACACACACACTCACACACACACATATATATATGTGTGTTAATGCATATTTCATTTAATAATATGGACAAGTTTTGTCAATTTATTTTAAGTAAGTTCCTTTCATATTGTCTGATAAGCTTAATAGCATTATCATTGAAAGACGAAAGGAAATCACCATATTGATATATGTTTAAATCCAATCTTTGGTTTTTCAATGATAATGTTATTAAGCCTATCAGAAAATAGGAAAGGAACTTAAAATAAATAAACAGAACTTATCTATATTATTTAATGAAACATGGATAATTGCTGCGTAAATACACACACACACACACGTATATATATATATATATATATATATATATATATATATATACGTGTAGATTGTTTAGACATTTAGATTTATATCAAACCATAACCCCCCCCCCCAATATGCCATATATTAAAGTAATGCGAATTAACAGTGTCTAAGAATTTGAATAAAACCTGCCCTCGTGGAATGTAATTTATTAGGGTTGTTGTAGCTACTTCCTTTAATGTCGGTCTTCTCCCTCACCCCTTACTCATCTAGATCTAGAGACAATACGCGTTAAGTTTAAGCGACGTCTAGCCGACACACAGTGGGGTTAAGAATAAGGAATAGAAATGGTACATCGAACTCAGTCATGTCTTCTCTCCCACCTCACTTCCTCACTTCATTAATTTTACATATGCTTGATGCGGTCCGTCAAAAATGTGTGGATTTCTTTTCATTTTTCATTTCAACCTTTGGAAGTAAACTCTGATGATCCAGAACACTGTTAAAGGGGTTGTGGTGAAATAACTTATTATATGGAACCTTAAAGTGGTCTGTTTTTATTCAAACAAATATATATATATATATATATATATATATATATATATATATATATATATATATATATATATATATATATATATATATATGTATAATATATATATATATATATATATATATATATATATATATATATATATATATATATATATATATATATATATATATATATATATATATATATATATATCTGTATATATATATTTATGTAAAAAGCGTATGAAAGAGAGAACAATTGAGAGATGTGTTGATCTAGGTAGACTGGATAAAATTTGACTGTAAAATCAGCAGCTGACTAAGAATGACGAAGTAAGAAAGGTGAAAATGTAAGAAAAGAATGAAGGATGAAATATATACAAAAAAATCTTAAGGAAAGGTTTCAGATGACGCCATAAGCAAAGAAAAAAACAAAAGAAATCTGGTGGGAAACAGAAGAAAAATTAACGGAGCAGCGATGGAAATGAACACAGGAAATGGAGAAAAAAATGTTAAGTATTGTCAAACTTTGGAGGAAACAATCCAAAGTTTACAAGTAAAGTGAAAGGAAAAAAAAAGAAAAAAAAAGAAAAGGCGACCAAAGTTTCGCGCTGAAACCAAACAAAAAATAAAATAAGACGAAAAAAAGTGTTTAAACGTGAGGAAGAATCTAGTAATTAAGCACAAACTGTTTTTGTGTTTGGTGAAACTTGCAATATTTATACCATTTCTTCTTAAACTTTTCAAAATATCCTATTTTTTCAAAGTACAAACATCGTTGTTTGCGTAGGCAGACCAGCTGAGATAAGAATTGGTAATTATAAGTTAATATTTTCTACGCAAACTTTGCACAATTCTTGGCATATTTTTCTTTATCATTTCACCCCAAGCAAGGTAAGAAAAACAGGGGTTACCGAGTGTAAAAGAATATGAGAGAAAAAAAATTATTAAAGAGAGAGAGAGAGAGAGAGAGAGAGAGAGAGAGAGAGAGAGAGAAATGCAATGAAAGAACAAGAATTAAGAAGAGAAAATGATGTTCAGTATTTTGAAATTTTAGCAGTGAAAATTTAAAGATGAAATTTTCAAAATTAAAATAAACTAAAATAGTTTATCAGGAAATTAGACACATCAAGTCCATCAAATTTCCTCTGTCTTTGTAGTAATTATGGCAGTTTTCTTCCAAACCTTGTTTTTTGGTAGTGTTGAATGTAAATACATTGATTATATACTGTTGTCGTGTTACATGCTGCACCAATTATTGTTCCTTCTGTTGTAAGTGTCAAATGATGTGCCTCGTTTTCATTTGCTAAGTCTGTTTTTGAATTCGCTAGTCCACTATATATATATATATATATATATATATATATATATATATAAATATATATGTGTGTGTGTTTTGCGTGTGTGTGTGTTTGTAACACAGTTCAATAGTAGTTGGTATAAGCCAACTGTGATAAAAGTCCTCAAAACAGAGAAGACTCTGTAAAAAGTAGTATATGATCTTTAATGATTGAAGCTTCCCTGACGAGCCTTCAAATTTGAGGATGAAACATGATTTGACTCGATTTTAATTATTAAGTCATATATATATATATATATATATATATATGGTTTAACAAAAACCTCAACACACGTGAAATAGAACATGGTACTTCTTCAAAGTACCTTAATATATCTAACTATTATACTGTAACCAG
Organism: Acanthosepion pharaonis; assembly: GCA_903632075.3. Taxonomy (NCBI): domain Eukaryota; kingdom Metazoa; phylum Mollusca; class Cephalopoda; order Sepiida; family Sepiidae; genus Acanthosepion; species Acanthosepion pharaonis. Next base: position 577,677 of record CAHIKZ030000338.1, on the reverse strand, counting down.
ATGCATGCTAACTACAAACAGGATGAGAAAAAAAAACTCATTTGTACAAATATATCTCCCATGGCTCCTAATAAAAAAATAAAATTAATCATATATTATACAGGATACAATACAATCAATTTAATTATTCCCAATTGCTCCTCCTCAGCAATCGGGTGTATTAGACAAAACCGACAGCACATATAAATGTCCTTTGGGAGAATATATCTCTAACTGAAAAACAAATATATATGTTGGATATACGAAAAGTACATTATCAGTATCAACATCTATATTATCAAGACCTCTTACCATTGGTTTTCTTAAATAGCTTCGTCAGATCTAAATCTCATACGGATTTCAATCATGGCGTCTGTATCATTCAAACATGTCTAGACAATAAATTATCCCAAAACATTTCATTACATCAATGCATAAAAATCACTTAAAACGAATCAATGCTTGGAATCCTAAATATGTCGATCTTTCAACAGACAATATATATATATATATATATATATATATATATATATATATATATATATATATATATATATATATGAAGAAATATAGTCTTAAGGTGTGCTATATTTATGGGATAAAGTGCTTGATGTCAGAGATAGAGCGTGTGTAAATATAAATGTGAACATAGAAGTCAACACTTAGAGGCGACAGTCTGTTTCATGCTAGATGCAATCGTCAGGCCACGTGTGCTGTTATTTTTCTCGGCTATTTATACATATACGGGTCAGTGGTACATTGTGGGTAGTCTATTGTGGCGGTTATTTTACCGGAAGTCGTTTATTTATTTATTTGGGTTAAATTATTTTGCTTGTTTTTATTTAATTTTATTTTTTGTTTCTTATTTTATTTATTTATTTATTTGTTTACATATTTTTTAATCGGTGTTTTTTATTAACATAGTAAAAATTTGTTTATATCACTTATTTAATAGTTTTGTTTTGGTTTGAGAATTTAATTAAAGCTATTTGTTCGGTTTGGGGGTTGGTTGTTGTAGTTTTATTCTAACTATTATTTTGGCAGAAAAAGTTTTTAATTTGTGTTTATTTGGGTTGATTATCTTTATTTGTTTTTTCTAATGGTAACTTTATCGGGATTGGTTTGTTTATTTATTTACTTGGATGAATTTAGGTCAATTTATTTTACTTCTATATTTTCTCGTTTCGGTTTTCGATTTTTAAGTAACGTAGTATTTATTTATTTGTTTTTTATTTTTATTTTATTTTATTTATTTGTTTATTTATTTATTTTTTATCGTTATATAACAGTTATAGCTATTTTTTCGATTTATATATATATATATGTAGGGGCCAATGTCGCTGGCTGTGGGTGTGGGCGTGACTGAAGCTCGAGTTGTCTCAATTTTGATTTATACTCTTACTTTATTAAGTGTTCTATATTATTATATCGATGCACTTCGATTTTCATATATGTATATATGTGTTTGTGTGTGAAACACGAGTTGCCTTGATTTTACTATTTATTTGTGTTATATATATATATATATATATATATATATATATATATATAATAAATAAAGAAAAATAAAATATTTATTCATTTATATATATATATATATATATATATATATATATATATATATATATATATATATATATATATATATAATACTATTATCAGGATTTATACCAACATAAATAAATATATGAAATTCGTATAATACGTACTTATTCACGAGAAATTTCGCTATACATCCGATCTTTGAATTTCAACATACAAATGCGTATGTATAGACACAACACCACCCATATGCATGCATATGTCAAATCTCATACTCTCCACAATTTATATCTGTATGAGCCCCGGCGGACGAGCAAGTGTGTATGTGTGTATGTGTACCTCATCGGGTCTCCGGTCATGCACCTATGCCTTCGTTAGCACGAGTGACATCACGACGACGATCCCCCCCAACTCCCATAATAACACCAATACACGCAATCTACATGAACCCAAAATTTAAAAAAAATTAATCAGTTTGTCTGACGGTCGCAAAAGCCTGAAATCCAGTGTCACAAACTCACATCAATCCAACCATATATGTTAGCTCTATCTCTGATATTGAGCGCTTTCTAATAAGTACCGCGCATATAATATATAAATAATCATATATATATATATATATATATATATATATATACACACCATTCACCCCCCCCATATATATATATATTTTAGGTATGTTTGATTAAATAATTTGCAAACATTATGTCTGCTTATTTTTAGCCTAATCCATTCATATTCAATGATATTTTTCCGTGTATAACAATCAAATGATGCAAGAAATGTATTGTAACAGTGAAAATCACTTCTATTTCCCAAGTACTTTCCATCTCTATCTGAGATCATCATCAGTGGTGCAACTCGTAAGGTAATATCTATGTGTAGCTCTCCATCACTGATTTTTTTTTCTTTTTGCGTTTAAATGCAACGGCTGACAGTTTTACTTTAGCGTTCATTAGAACGTGAAAAAAATTATCCATTATAGATTTTTTTTTCTTTTATGCTGGAATGTCACGGTCAAGCGTGCATTAAAACGTGTAAACGGTTATTTTTATAGGCATTTTAGAACATTATTAGAGTATTTGTACCTGATTCTATTCAGTGTCGGCTTCAATTTTTTAATGTAGATTGCTTCGAGGATCTGTAGTATTAATTTGTTATTTTCTTGGTGTAGCATATTTGTATTATCAATCAGTATTTTTCTATACTTTGAATGTGGGCAGGAATGTTGGTGTAAATATCTCGCAATGGACGAATTGTCGATTTTATACTATATAACACTTAATAAAGAGTATAAATGAAAATCGAGACTGCTCGAGTTTCAGACACACCCCAACACACAGCCTTCGACACTGGCACCTATATATATATATATATATATATATATATATATATATATATATATATATATATCGTCTATTGAAGGATCGACATATTTAGGAATCCAAGCATTACTTCGTTTCAAGTGATGTTTATGCATTGATGTAAGAAAATGTATTTGGATAAATTATTGTCTAGACATGTTTGAATGATACAGACGCCATGATTGAAATCCGTATGAGATTTAGATCTGACGAAGCTATTTAAGAAAACGGATGTCGTTTTTAGTATAGATCAATATTTCATGTAGTATCTTACGGCGTCAGTCAAAAGTGACTGTGTGCAACTTATCCTGCATTTAGTAAATTTGTTATAACTGATCCATTGAAAGCGGAAAATTTTATACACCATTTGTCTCCGTTGTTAGCCTTGACTCCAGAATGTTTTTTTCTTGAGTAACAGCAGGAAAGGGTACAAAGAGCATGTTAATTCTAGAAATATAGAAATAACAACTAAAATTCCGAGATCGACTGATGAGGCAAAAATACGACTGTCGATGTCTATCAAGGCATTTAACATCTCAACGAATGCGATTATTGTCTCAAAAGACATCGTAATCAAGCGTGGCTGACTCTCAAGACATCATCCAACACATACGTTTTATGTGGTTTCTTAATCATTAAGCAACAAGGATGATATTTTTGAGAATACAACGTCAAAATCTGCATATCAACGGAACCAGAGAATGTAGCCATTGCATTTTGGAAACGACACACTGTTTTCCCTTTTTTTTCGGGCAAAACGGACGAATTCGGAAAAAGAACTTATGCAATATATATATATATATATATATATATATATATATATATATATATATATATATATATATACCCAAGTATATGATTGGCGTATACGGAATGAATTCCAATAACCAACAATTACTATTCTTAAAAGAGTGCTCAATACAGAGTAGAGCAGATATAATTATTTATTCAAAAAATTATAACATAAATATGTCATAAAATCACTACAAAAATAGCCATTTTGTTTCAACACCTCCGGTGTCTTATCAAGAATAGTTGCCAGTTGAATGTAAAATAAATGGTTTTAAAAGTTTCAAATTAACTAAGGATCCTTCGCGAGGGGAAAACTTTGTTACAAAAGCTAGAATGACCAATCAAAATACCAACAACATTTTCCCCTTGCGAATGATCGTTAATTAATTTGAAACTTTTAAAACCATTTATTTTACATTCAGCATCATCACTTGGAGGTGTTGAAACAAAATGGCTATTTTTATATTTATGTTATAATTTTTAAATAAATAATTATATATATATATATATATATATCTTAAAACAGTGTAATAATCAATAGATTAGCTTTCCACACTAACTTAAAAAAAAGACTAGAAAAAAATCCCCGTCAGTACTAGAAGTAGCATAACAATTACGTGGACGTGAGAAATCGACATTTCCTGAAAAAAAAACTCTTTTAAAGGGAATAATTAATAAACGGTGTGGGGTCTTTCATGTTTGAGTTCTCAGAAGATTCTGGCGAATCTGGAAACTGGTTGGATAGGTGTGACGATGTGCGATTTTTCTTGAATGAGTTCGTAAAAGATATCCACAAATCAGATATAGGGTTTAATAGTTGTGACAGGATATTTTGTAAACGTGTGGGATTTGTCTCGAATATGTTTGCATAATGTAATCACGAATATGAAATCTGGTTTGATAACATACATACATACATACATACATACATACATACATATATATATATCGTGTTGTATTCAGTTTGCGTTCTCGCTATTTTTAATGATAATTTCTTCCAGGTCTACGCTACATCTCCGTAATAACTGAGTAAGTAACTCTACGAAAATACTGATGATATCACTTTTGCTTAATTGTATCCCGCTCTCAACAATTTTAAATACTATCAACTCTCATGTGATTATGTAGAATTTGTAAAATTCCCATAACCATATATTGAAACGTGCGAACAACTTTACCTACTCCTATTTAGAGAAAGGTAAGCATTGCAATTATTAAAGTAGTACATATTAGGCGCGTGCTCGTGTGTTGGGAACGTTTGCTTGCCGAACATGATACCCTGGTTCGAATCTCAAAATATTCGATTTACAGGAAGGAAATTTTTTAATGTTTTCGTTTCGGGGTGGGGGCATCTCAGCGTACAGCACATTTGGAAAGTGATTCAAAATTATAGCCCAGTTCGACCCAAATATTGTGCCTGTATTTATGCAGTCGAAATTATTCGTCAGTGATTAATCGTGGCATCGTCTGCGAGCGTTTGAGCGCACTGGCCTTATTCAAACTTTTGATCACTCCAAATTAAGCGCTTTCTCTAAGAAACCGTAGCTAAGGTCAGCATAGCATAGTTACAATATACAACAAATGTAGGCTCTGTATGGTTTGAACAAGCAAAATATGCCTGAGTAGGCATCTGTGATAGGGATTATATAGCTACCATAGGGCACAGGTAAACTCGAATACGAGCAACCAGCCATTAATACATAATTGACGAAGACCCTTTTCAAAGTTGTAGCTCAAGCAAACAATAAATACATGCGTAAAATATTTAATATTATTTTCAGCAGATCACCTCAAGCAAGGCGGGAGAGCCACTAGCACGCAGGTGTTTACAGAGAGTGAAAGTGAAGGAAAAGACCCTTAATAGAGGGGATGGAATAAAGGGATAAAAGAAAACAGGGGGCCACGGTAACAGAAGATAGCGATTGACGTTGCATTTAATTTTTGAAGGTTGTACTTATCAGGGAAGCGAGTAAGAGGAAGAGAGTTCCACTGTCGGGAAGAGCGAGGAAAAAACCTGCTGGAGTAGCAGTAAGGTAATATTTAAACTGTAAAAAGTTAGGACCTAGATGCCAATCCAGTAGCACGCTTAAATTCATGTAGTCGGGGTAACAGGGATAATTGTTCATCAGAATAGTTGCCATGAAAATATTTGTAGAAAAAAGAGAGGGAAGCCATATTTCGTTCTCAAGAAGGATGGTTCGAATTGAGTTACAGTATGGGGTTTGTTCTGATTGAGGACGAAAAATGCGAGCAACTACTAAATCTTACGGCATCAGGGTTAATTTTAATTTCTGCGAAACGTAATGAGGATATCAGGCTTGGAGAATTTGAATTATTGAAAGCAAAACGGGAAGAATTAAACATTGACGAAAGAAGCATGTGTAAAAATATTGCAGAACAAGAACTATAAGTGATATTAAGCATTAAACCTTCCATAGAGCTAGCAAAAAAAATTGCTTGAGAAGGCGGCAACGATAGGAATTATTTGCCACTATAGCACTCATGCATAATATATGAGCGGCTAGCTATTATAACATAATAGAAGACATTTTTCAAAGAGATATCTCGAACAAAACATCAAGTAAAGTGCTCCAAAATGTAGACAGCTATTTCTGTAACTAAAATGACCATAAATATACGAGGTAATCAGAAATTCTTTCATAAAATGTCAATATATATTCAACAACTATCAATATATCAAAATGAATTTCGATGGTTGAAAAAGTTAATATTCATAAAAAAACGTAATTCCTATTCAAGCAGCAATTTATAACTGAAGCAACGTTTTGGTACTTGAATTATATAATGATCCCATTTTGTCAATAACTTGCTTCATTTCCTGATAACAAGCCTCATATTTATTTAATTCTCAAACTACAACAAATACTGAATACAAAAATTACCTTAAAAACACTCGTGGTTGCATATCATAATTTATATACAATTTAGATTTCCTATATAACTGACATTCCTTTAAAAAGTAAACTGAATTTGAGACGTGCATAGAACCTATGAGAGGATGCTGACATTTTCTCAATCTGATGTATATGCCAAAATCTGATGAATGGCTAATCTTAATATTTATTTTTGACGAGACTGAGAACTTTTCAGATGAGAGGGGTGGTTTTTATTTTGGCAAGTTAATGATTTACAAATTAAATAAAAAACATTCTAAGAATCTTCGACACTAAAGAAAACATTCAGTATTTTGAATGAATGTATGTATCTATTCACGTACTTGTATATGTTTTGAAAATTGTTGACAACTGTCGTTCTCTATGTATTTGTCGCTCTGTTTTTAAAAATTTGAAAATGTTGATATATTTGTTTTATATCCAAGGTTAATTAGCAAATCTATGAATATACACGACCACGCTATTCAATTTAATGTACCACGATAAATAATAATGTACGAAAAATCAACTTTAAATGAAACAGAAACTACTGTAAAAACAAACTGTTTTTCTGAAACTGGATTAGAAAATATTAATAAAAACAAGATGGCTGAACAATATTTTCTGATCCATTTATATATCTTTCGCACAAAAATTGTTTATCCCAAACTTTGTACTTGAATCCATTAAGTAAGAGATAATTTCTATCTGAATTTCTGGTATGAAGAGTTATCATTATGTAAATTCGGATTATTGCTTTTGACTTTGTTGTTGTTATGACAACGTTTCGGCTGTTGTGCCTTCCGGCTTTCATCAGATGTATGTTGATATTTCTCGTTCCAATTCCCAGGTCTATGAATATCTCTTAGAGTTCCTACTTGTATTACTGCTCAACTGTTGCTAGCCCCGTTTCCACTGAGTCTAAATCCACAATGCTGATAGAATTCTTTAATGCACCATTGCTTTTGTTGAAAAAAAGATGAGATCCTTACTCGGAATATAAACAACGTATAATTTCAATATATAATTATATATATAATTAACATGATATTGTAAATATTGTAACATAATTCGGCACTGCATAGCCGCTAAAAACTTTGATTACTGGCGTCTCATTAATATGGTACTGAATAAAAGTAAGGTCTCTATTCCATCCTCTTCAATCGAGTTGAGGTGTTATCATTCTCTGCTGAAAAAGCTGAATGCTGTGACCGGAAATTCTCAGACTCTACTCTCAGGAGTATTCGTGCCTAATTTTCCGCTTAAAACTGATTCTCTGTTGCGGGATATGCATATAATACCTTACGTAATTTCTACTATAATATTGATTCCCACAAAACATGTGCACCAGATCGTAACCTGTAATAGTCATTAAGAAGTATGCTTTCAAACAGGCTCCTGTTCTCTCTAAACTCTATAATAAATGACTCTCTAATCTGGTGAACCGTCCATCCCATCCAATTATCGGCCTATTAGACTATTAAGAGGTATTTTGGAAAACTCTTAGAGGCCCTAATAAAAGCTGAATTGATTCATCATCTCTCATTGCAGAGTCTTTTCTCAAACAAGCAATACGGCTTTCGTTTCTTCAGGACAACTTCTGATGTACGAACGATAATTGCGAAAAGATTCTATCATGCATTAGAAAAACGGCGATGGTCGGGCTGTAGCATTCGATATCTCGAAAGCCTTTGACAGTGTCAGGTATTCTGGTCTTCTCCACAAGCTAAAAAATTACAGTATCTATGGGTACATATTTGAGCTGATCCATTCGTTCCTATCAAATCATGAAATGTAAGTTATCCTGAACGGCCACTCATCTACATCATTTGGTATTAGCGTTGGTGTTCCCCATGGCTCCATCCTTGGTCCTACGCTGTTTTTAATCTTCATTAACGACCTTTCCGATGAGAGAAGCTCTCAACTTGGCATCTCTGCTGGCGACACTACCATATACTCCTGCTTCGATAATACGGTCCACCAATAGAAGCTGATGAACAAAAAAGACCTCAAGATAGTCGTTAACTGGGGGCAAAGATATCTTATCAATTTTAACGCCCCCAAAACTAATTTTCTCTCCATTAATCATCTGACAGAACCCTATCTGCCTTCCGTCCGCATGGCTAATGCTAACCTCCAGTCCGCATGGCTAATGCCTTCCGTCCGCATGGCTAATGCTTACCTCCAGTCCGCATGGCTAATGCCTTCCGTCCGCATGGCTAATGCTAACCTCTAGTCCGCATGGCTAATGCCTTCCGTCCGCATGGCTAATGCTAACCTCAAGTCCGCATGGCGAATGCCTTCCGTCTGCATGGCTAATGCTAACCTCCAGTCCGCATGGCTAATGCCTTCCGTCCGCATGGCTAATGCCTTCCGTCCGCATGGCTAATGCTAACCTCCAGGAAAGTAACTCGGTCTGCCTTCTCGTGCTAACGTTCACAGCTGACAATAAATGGAAACACTATATTGAATCCATTACTAGGCCAGCTGATCTTGTACAAAATGCCCACATCGTATACTAAACATTCTATGCACTAACACTTACGATAAGCTTTCAAAAATCGAAACTGTGATCCAGAATTGGAATGAGAATATTGATGGGACATACTCTGGATCACTCAAAAATTTCAAAATATACAATTATGAAATATTTTCTCAGGTTACAGAATTTTATTATGGGAATAAAAACGGCAAGACGAGTTTTAACATTCATGAGCAAGTCGACTGGTTTCGCCCTCAATCAGCAGAGCTGAAATGGAGGGAAGACTAAATGTTACAATATAAAATATAGGATGACCCCAAAAACGGGAATTTTTGAAGTGCGTATTGCCAGGCATGAGCAAGTGGCAACACTGCCAGACAGTGACTTTGAGCAATTAAACATTTCGCCATTTAGAATTCAAGATGAAATTCACAGTATCCCATGTTGCAGCAGTCAATGAAGAATCTCAACAGCCGATTTCAAGAATGCATTCGTACAGGAGGACGCCATTTATAGGACGCAATTTTTAGAAAATGAAAATTCCATCATTGTTTCTTAAATAGCATATTTTAAGGTTTCAAGTACTATGAATAAAATATTTTTCTTCCATCACTCTTGGTTTTATTGGATTGTTAAAAAGTTCCCGTTTTTTTTTTGGTCACCCTGTATAAAACATAAGAAACATGTAATGAAATAAAGGCAGAACATTCAGATGGAAATAATGTCACGCCCTAACTGACATTCCCTCTGCAAACAGAGGGAGGGCTGTCTGAACCTGACATAGATCGTTTCCAATGCCTTCAAATGTAATAAAGAATGGCCATGACAAAGGATAGAGAAAGGGTCAATGCTGAGATTGGTGGCCCAGAAAGGATCATTTATAAGGTGCTCACATATATATGATATCAATCAAAAATTTAGTAAAGATGATAAGATAATCCATCCATAAAATTGGCTTTGCTGGTGGTAGTTTTGTCCAACAACGCAACAGCCTACAAAACCAAAAACAAAAATAGTTAAAAAAAAAACTAGAGTCGTAACATTATTTAATGTTACGATTTTTGATTTTAGGGTAATATTTTGGTTTTGATCTCCAGAATCTCATGCACGACGTCTAACTCGTTTAGAAATGTATAAACTATCAGCAATATACAACTATTTTGTCGGATCAGTGATTAACAATATCTTCAAACGAATGACACGGAGGTCTTAAAGAATGCAGTACTTCATCAGATCTAATATACTGGTGCTACACAACCGCAAACCAAGAAATTTGCCAAATAAGAGAAATCACATCACTAGAAGACTTCCAACAGCAGTATCAACTGAAATGCCCATGCCCATTTAACTCGAAGACAAAATAATATAATAATCAATAGGTTAGCTTTCCACACTACCTTAAAAAGAGGTTAAAAAAGAATTTCCTGTCAGTTCTAGAAGGAGCATAACAATTATGCGAACGTGAAAAACAGACTTTACTGAAAAAAACATCTCTTTTAAGGGAAATAATTTATAAATTTTGAACGGCAATAACTAAAACTCTACAGTCAATTAATGACAAATGGTTCCCATTGTCATTACCATTGTACACAAATATACCGTGTATCCGGGCAGTCTAAAAGCTGTCGATTCAAAACGAGTAATCTGTTATGCAACCTCTTGTTTCGGTCTAGTCCAAGGAATTCTTTTTCGCACAAGTGTCCTTTGTAAAGACATGTATCCATCATGTTTTCACCCAGTCGAGCAGACTGGACCCTCTAACCTAAACTGGCAACTAGTCTACGAAAATGGAAATTTTGTATTCCAAACTGGATTTAAGCTTGATACAAAAAAATGGAGGAAAAGTAAAAGATTAATGTACAAGCACTGTAAATTGACTATCAAAAAATATCTGATAAAGCCAATGTTGCGTATGTAAACAAGAAGAAAGGAATATTAAGAATTCTGGTAAAAGATTTTAAGGCAATCAACGTTCAACTTTTTAAATATTATAATTAGAAATGCGTAAACTGGATGAAGCAGTATGTGAAAAATGATTTCTGTAAAATATTTTTAGTGATGAATGTAAAACTACATTGGATGAACCTGACGGGTGGGAAACGAGGGTGTGAAGTAAGCTTTTGGTTTAGTATTCTAAATGTCTGATATTATAAAGCTCTTCAAAGTTCATGTCGGTTGCCAAAACCAAAATAATTTACTCTAAAGTGTAAGAAAATACCGCTTTACATTTTATGGCTATTGCCTAATTTGTCCAAATAGATAAAAAAACGAAATTAGCAGAATAACTCAGCTTGACTAGATATTAATCCAACAGAAAACTTTATCTCCATCATTATCCTTATATTTAACCAATTTTTCGATTCGCTTTTTGAACATATTTTTAGTTATATATTTCATAAAAGACGAGCATTAATAGTGATTATTTTTAATGAAAATATCCACGGAAAAGCTTAAACTAAAATATGTGTTCACATTTCGTCTTAAAATATAATTGATGCTCGTCTATTATATAAAAAAAAAACAAACAAACAAATGTCTTAAAGTATTTTCCACTGGTGAAATAATGGACATTAAAATGTTAAAAGAGGTGTGTGAGAATGGAAAAAGAGTATTTAAGTAAAGAAAGTCTTTACAAAACGATGATATATACTGCATGTAATTTTAAAGTTGGAAGTGTATTAAAAGCTAACAAAGTCAATATTTTTATTACTGATTAATATCATGAAAATCATTTTTAATAAATAAAACAAAATATTCAGTAATGTGTAAACAAAATTCCTGTATCTGTGGTCGGCATATTTCGCCTTTGATCCTAAATAACATTTAGTTGAACTTCTCTTGTTCAAATAGCATCTGAAATTTTTCTTTTAATATTATTTATAATTTCAGTAGTTACCTGCTGAAAATCATATATGATGCTTATAAATATGCCAATATATCATCAATGTCTTATTTAATTCGAAGAATAATAGTTAAACTCACCGTTTTCATTCAGGTTGAAATTGATAAATTCTTTTCATGCAACTGGTTTTAAGGAAATTTTCAACGAACTGAAATTTATCTGAGTCCACTAGCTGATATCGCTCTTTCTCTTAATGATGGTAGTTCATTTCCAAAACGTTCGTTTAAGAGAGTGTAGTAAATTAGCATCTTGACTATTTCATGAATGTTTTCTAGTAACATGAGCAGATAATTTGATGGTTGTCGTGGTTAAAAGTGTTCAAAAGACGGTGGTTTTGTTATCTGGTAAATCTCTTTGTAATTTTTCAACGCGCGTCTTTAAGGTTGATGAGATATCGTTTACTTTAAAAACCAAGGGATTAATTTGCTGGAAGCCATTTTCAATCATTGATGCGAGAAAACGTTTATATATTAATGATACTTTAAACAATTTTGAACGTGTTGAATGCCACGTATGTCATTCATATGAGGGGCTGGATCTGACGACCCTGTTTAAGATCTTAAATGTCCAGGTTAATATTTTGGTTTTGAAGAACTTGACGGTGTTGGAAAAAGTACCACAAGTGGAACCGAATTACTGTTTAATTTCCATATTTCCTATACAGATTTTATTTTGAAAACAGTGATTTGCGTAATAACGTCTGCCATGTTGAATAGAAGAAGCATTCAGTTGAATAATGACTTCAAACTTCTGCAGAAAATTAAGAGAAGGAATGTTGAGAAAAAAAAAACATATTGTTTTGACTTTTAACTACAAACTCAAACGAGGGGCAAATCCAGGAAAATGAAGACAAGACATAGGAAAAGTAATTCGAGTATATTTACAAAAGAAAGTACAAGAGAATGCAAACAGAAGAGGAAAAAGAAATAAGGTTTCAGGAGAGCATGTGATTTCTGGCTGAGAGAAAATGGAAGAAACAGACGAGAGAAAAGAACGGAAGCTTTAACCCTTTCAGCGCAGCGTTCCTAAACAATTTTAACACTTCTGCCTGTGATCTTGAGTCAAAATTCGCAAATAATTGTTATGTAATATTTCACGGTAGATAGAAAAATAGTTACAAGTTTTTACCCACCGTTCAACCGATGACTGGACTTGAAGTCATTTTTCTCTACCACCGATAAACCGGTGGTCAGGCCTCAAAAGCTTAAATAAAAAAAGTGAGAAAGCTGCTAAATTTAAAAAGTTAAGAACTAAAATAAAACAAAAGAGAAAGAAAAAAAAATCAAATTGTTATCTTTCTTAATGCCATTTAGAGCTACAATGAACGAATTAACGAATTAAATGCCGTTTGATTCTTGCATTAAATTCAAGTATACACTAACAAGTCTGTTACTGTATAATGGATGTGCCTATAGTGTAAAAGATATCATTTTGGAATGCGAAATTATAGTTGAGTTTATTTCATTCACATACGCAAATGATAATATTAACCATTTCGTTATAAGGAAACATCTAACACTATTTACACTATTCGGACTATTGTCCTTATCTTTGTCACCATATTTATTAAAACGTTTCGGCCGTTGTACGCTCCGGTCGTCTTCAGGCGGTTGGAATGTCGAACTGAACCCTTTATTTCGCTCCATGGGGTAGACTGTTCTAGTTCCACGTGCCATGTTTTTAATGGATGTCAGTTATCAGTTATCTCCTGTTAATTCCCCTCTCCAAGTTCTCCACTGCCATTGAAGAAGGCCGGAGCGTACAACGGTCGAAACGTTGTAATAAATATGGCGCAAAGATTTGGACAATAGCCCGAATAATGTAAATAGTGTATATAATACCTCCTCTCAGAAATATACACAGAAACATTTCGCATTTATTGACCGAAGAGCTTGTACAAATGTCGGCTGAAATTTATAAAATGTTTCGCTTACTCTTAGGAAAAGAAAGGCATGAATCCATCGGTGCTCCTAGCTATATGTTAAATATTAAGAGTTGGATCTGGGAAAAAATATGTAATAATAATATCAATATTCACTAGCAAAAATTATTCTTACAATCTAAAATATATTTCGGTTTTAAATATCCCACAAAATTTGATAAACAATTGTCATGGGTCCTTACCTATAACTACAGAATGAACTCTTCCTAATACTATGTGTACTACGTCTCTCAAGAGAGAGGGACGAATCGAGTCAAGCCGATAGTAGTTCACTCCAAACCAGACTGACAGTCATACTAACACCTTCCACATCTTGTATTATTATTTCGTGTAATATACCTTCGTTATTTCTACTCTTGTGTTCGTGTTGTTCTTCCTTGGTCCTAACCTGGACCATAGCAACAAAAAAAATAAAACAAGTTAATTATTACTCAATAAGAAAATATAAAATTATGAGATCTTTAAATTTCTGCCTGCAGACAACTTTTATTTCCATTTGTTTTGAATAATTTATTTCAGAGAATTAATCCCAGACATGTAGTGCCAAGCAAACAAGAATGAATTTTCATATTTATCGAGACACGACCTTGTTTCATATTAATGATAGCAGCAAAAGCAAATTTCGACATATAACAGGTTTTCATCGGCGATGATGACAGTGTTGATTAACGCTTATGATTGGAAACATTCACGAAAAGACACTCGTCCTTTCAAAAGAGGAAAATGGCGAAATAGAATGATTGGTTAGAAAATAACGGACAGAGAACTGCATCTCTATTGATTTATTATTATTTAATTTTGCATTCTCCCTATTCTTTTCAGAATTCTTTCATTTCTATTTTCATTACAGACTCCTTTTTTCAAATCAAATTTGTAAAAATGTCAGAATTTCAAACACACATATACTGAGACACACACACAAACATCTATCTATCTATCTATCTATCTATCTATCTATCTATCTATCTATCTATCTATCTATCTATGTATCTGACGATTACATCTACCATATCCTGTCGCCCCTGAGTGTTGATTCAATATCCACTTTTATATTTATATTTACATACGCTCTATCTCTGATATTGAGCACGTTATCCCGTAAATATAACACACCTTAAAACTATATTTGTTCATCTATATATATATATATATATATATATATATATATATATATATATATATATATATATATATATATATATATACACCACACCAGTAGTATATTTTCAAACATGATAAATTAAATGAAACACTTAACAGCAGTACGTTTGTTAGTCGTTTTAATGAAACTTATATACATAGACACACACACACACACACATATATACATATATATATATATATATATATAAAGTTGCAAATTAAAAAAATAATGTTTTATTCATGAAAGTATTTATTTATATATATTTGATATTTCAGATCGACGTCGATCTCTCTTCAGAAATACTTCCGAAATAACAGAAATAACTATGTATATATATAGAGAAATAACTATATATATATATATATATATATATATATATATATATATATATATATATATATGTATGTATGTATGTATGTATGTATGTATGTATGAAGTGAGAGAAAAGAGATAGATAGATAGATAGATAGATAGATAGATAGATAGATAGATAGATAGATTAGAACGAAAAATAATATATAGGTAGATATGAACAGACAAGCATAGACAATTACCAAGAAAACCGTTATGAAGAAAGAATGTCCTAATATCGCGTTCTTCATTCAAACATAGATTGTCAGAGAGATAAATCTTAAACGGAATACTTGCAGGTCTTCTATCAGCGCCATCATGCCTATCAATTGCCATACAAAGTGAAACCAAAACCCCCCATTGTCTCACATTTATGTTGAAAACCAATTCAGTACTAACAATGGCGATGACAACATCAACAGCTGACAGCATCGAAGCAGTAAGCTCGCAGCTATAAGTAAGGATCGTGACATTTACACCACACACAATGGGCCTTTCGAATATGTTATATCGACCTTGCTGAGAGAAAAATGGAAAGATTAATTATAAATATTATACAAGTCAAGAGTTATGTTAAAATTGTGACAATTTGGTTAGAAAATACTGACACACGGTGTTTTAAAAGTAACGTCTTAAACAATCAACAGAAATTGTGGGCTAAAAATAAATACTAGCTGGACATTTAGGAAGTCTTCTTAACTTACCAAAAGTTATTAGGGACAACAATAGATTAAACCGAATGAGTATTTGAACTCCTAGCTAAATGATGCGCCTTTAATTCTTTCCGTTGTACATTTTAATTTTAGAGGCATGTACCTCAAAATATCTCCCTTTGATTTTGAGTACAGAAGAAATATAGAGAAAACAGAAAGGATGAATTTGTCATTTGGGAATATTTTTAAAATATATGAGTGAAAAAATAAATAAAAGCACAATTTATGATTCCTAAAATACGAAAAGTAAAACATATAGCAAACAAAAGCAGAAAATTTCAAAATAAGCCTGAAGTGATGGAGTGTCTTTGTTCCCACACACATATATATATACATACATATATATATAAATGTATGTGTTGGTTGTATTTGTGTGTGTGTGTATGAATTGATATAAACATGTATTGGTATGCAGGTGTACAGCAAATAGTAAATAAGAGATACATAAACAGATAATTAAAGATTAATGTATTCCTTGAAGTGAATATCAGATGTTATTACCAAAGACAATATTTTACAAAAATTGATATTAACAAAACGGTAGTTTTATTATTAGATATATAGATATTAAGTATAATGTATGAATTTTATATATAATACACACACCCACAAATATATATATATATATATATATATATATATATATATATATATATATATATATATATATATATATATATATGTGTGTGTGTGTGTGTGTGAAAAGTGTATATAAATATAAATAAATATATATATGTATAATTATCTATATATTATATGCGCGGTACTTATTAGAAAGTGCTCAATATCAGAAAGTTTGTCTGACGATCGCTAAAGCGTGAAACCCAGGGTCACAAACTCACATCTATCCAACCAAATATATATATATATGTATATATATATCTATATATCTATATATATATATATATATATATATATATATATATATATATATATGTATGTATGTGTGTGTGTGTGTGTGTGTGTGTGTTATCAATTCAGAAATATAGATATTTCTACAAAAGTGAGATATCTCCCCCAAACCCAAAGATGAAGTCGATATTGAAAAACCTTTCGAAATGCGAACAAGCTGAACAAATATCAGGAGTAATAGTAATAATGGTTCCATTAGGAAAATGAACAAGAATGTTACGCGTGCGTGTATGTGTGTGCTTGTGAGTGCTTGAATAGTCCCCATTATTATTGTTATTATTATTATTAACATTATTATTAAGGGGATTAACCGCTAAGCCTCCACAAACACGCGCGCACGCACGCATTAAAAGATTTCGCGTGAATTTCTCTACTTACTAATCTTTAACACATTTATTTACATACAGACAAACGGACACTCATGTACATTTGTTTGTGCCTTTTGCCATAATAATAATCATCATCTTTTCTATTATTGTTTCTAATTGTTTTCACGTTTTCATCGAAGTAAGAAAAAATAAAACTATTTCTACACACACACACACACACACACACAATAAATAAATAAATTTCTCGTAGATTGATTTCATTGGAATGCCCAGTTTTTATTATCAATTTTTTGGCGCACAAATTACTATGCCTGATCTCGTGATAATAATCAACCAATCATCTTATGTGCCATGCGTGATACACGCTTAGGCGATCATGTACATTACGATACATGACGAGGCAGATTTTCCCGCAGTAGGTTACCATTTCTTTCTGCGGTAGACCAGTTGCCATCCATGCCCTGACCTGCATAGCCGGGAGAAGAAGAAGAGGATTCATACATTTCCCAAGGGCATTAGTACATAAATAAATGTAATGGATGCGATTGGAGTTCGAACTAGGCTTTCCGATTCCTCAATCCGGGCTGCTAACCATTACTCCAACACAATCCTTACTGAATTTAAAACTGAGCAATATGTGCCACATTTTTTAATAAAACGGAATGAATTCTCAAGCTCTAGTTAGATTCGGACATAACAGGGCAATCTCTCCGTCTCAATTTAACTATTGAAAACCACAGGACTGTGAAACCAATAAAGTTACTGTAACTATTCTTAAAGTCACCAGTTGCAATTTCAACTTTTTTTCATATATATATATATATATATATATATATATATATATATATTATCGTTATGTCTACATGACTATGACCATTTCTTCATTGCCTTGTCACAGAGCCTTCAATTTAAATTTATTTAGTTTCATAAGCCTAATGAATTTTTAGTTCTTTCAATGTTACGAACCTAGTCGGAATACACTTTGTGGACATTTGACCAGCAACTACGCAACGCCAGCACAGGACATTGGGCATGACCAGAAACTACGCAACACCATCACTGGATATTGGATGTGACGAGCAAATACTAGCACCGGACACTGGATTTGAGCAGCAAATACGCAACGCCAACACCGGATATTGGATTTGACCAACAATTATTCAACGCCAGCACCGGTCATTGGACTTAACGAGCAACTACGTAACCCCAGCACCGGACATTGGACTTAACCAGAAAGTACGCAACGCCAGCGCCAGACATTGCATTTGACCAGCAACTACGCAGAGCCAGCAACAGACATTGAATTTGAGCAGCAAATACGCAACGCCAGTACCGGACATTGGATGTGACCACCAACTACGAACGTCAACAACGGACATTGGATGTGACCAGAAATTACAGAACGTCATCACTGGGCATTGGATTTGACCAGCAAATACGCAACGCCAACGCCGGGCATTGGATGTGACCAGCAAATACGCAACGCCAGTACCGGACATTGGATGTGACCACCAACTACGAACGTCAACAACGGACATTGGATGTGACCAGAAATTACAGAACGTCTATCACCGGACATTGGATTTGACCAGCAAATACGCAACGCCAACGCCGGACATTGGATGTGACCAGCAAATACGCAACGCCAGTACCGGACATTGGATGTGACCACCAACTACAAACGTCAACACCTGTCATTGGATGTGGCCAGCAAATACGCAACACCAGCATCGGACATTGGATGTGACTAGCAAATACGCAACGCCAGCACTGGAAATTGGACTTGACCAGTAACTATGCAACGCTACCAGCGGACATTGAATGTGACCAACAACTACGCAACGCCTGCACTGGTCATTTAAACTGAACTTCTTCTACTTCTATCACCAAGACTTCAAATAAGCTACACCGTACGCTTCGGTTAAAATAATACGGAAGTTTCACCACTGGATTTAACCAGCAACTACTCAACGCCTGAACTTTCGCCCGATATCTGAACCACTACTGTAGGTTCAGCTTTGGACTTAACTAGCAACCTTTCAACACTTTCACGGGGCAAGTGAACTTAACTTTCGAACTGTGGATTTTCACACTAATTTAACCTAAAAGGACAAAATAAATTTTGTATTAAGTTTTAAATATACTCGTTCTGTTGTCCATTTTTATTTCCTGTCAGATTTCACTTTTTTACTTTATAAAATTTAGGTGGTCTTCTGTGACTACCTTTATTCGCGCGCACAAGGCATTTTTATATCGCACCGGGGGGGGGCACTTCAATATATATATACACATATGTACATATGTGATGGGGGTCTATGCTGATGATATTGGTACTCATATCTGGGATATCAATAATGTGGAAGAGAAAATTGAAATTCTCTATTAAGTGTTCCAAGAACTAGGTCTCCGTATAAACATCTCCTTAACTGAAACTCTCATCTGGAATTTGAATGAAATATACACTTAATCCATTATAGAAATTCAGGATGTGGAATTAGTAAATGCCAAGAACTTAAAAAACCTCGGCGTATGGATCAGTTATAAGAAATTTAGTATAGAAGAAAAAGAAATTGAACATAGAATAGACCGCACTTATAGGTAGTTTTACTGAATACTGCAAATTGCTGTAAAGCATCGACCTGAAATCTCAAATCATGTTCTTAAATAGTTTCGTTAGATCGTGACATTCATATGGATGCCATGCATAGCAGCAAACCGGCTCAGAAGTACGTAAACAGTCAGCTGTTTCAACCGCTTTAAACAACGGATAAAAAAGACTATAAGCAAGTGAAGCCTGGGGTATTGTCAAAGATAATCCTTTCAAAACTGTGAACTGGCGCTATAGAATCAGAAAGAACTCGACAAAATAACATAAGACACATCAGTTGAGGACTACCAATAGCAGCAACAACTAAAATGGATAGCACATGTTACACGAGAAGAAAATAATGACATAATCAAGATGTTGACATTCAACACTACTTCAAATATGAGGATAAGAAACACTCATCAATACTAGAAATAAGCGAAGAGAACTAATGGAGTTGAAGAAACATATTGTGGTTAAAAAGTTATTTGAATAGAAATATTTTATGATTTTCAATCGATAGCAATGACGGCTGCATGTTCAATGAATGCCAAACGATTTTTGTAGGTAAACAGCTAATATTTTTATTGCCATTACCACAGGAGACCATAAAGAGGGTTTGTAAAAACAGTCGACAGCATTTACAGAGGCACACAATTTTGAATTTATAATCATAAATTTTGCCAACAGATATATATGTATATATATATTTTTTTTTTCAGAAAATGACTACAATATATAAGTAATTTTGCAATTAGAAAATATAAGAACACTTCTTGCATATTCTTGTTTATTTTTAATAGTTAAATATTAAAGAAAATGAATAACATATTAATCACAGATGCAATCTTATTACTAACATAATGATCATGATGCATATATTTATATATATATATATATATATATATATATATATATATATAAGAGATGTAATCTAATAGAGACGAGAGAATAATATGATAAAAAAACATTGGAAGCGTTTATCAATGTGATATGTTTCACTTTTCTTAAAGCTACATCAGACAATGAGGTATATAGAAAAAAAGAACTTTAATTTTGTGCTTGATTTTCTTTGGCAATCATGTTTCACAAGAATTCGACTTGTAGGTATACATTGTGGCGTTCCAAAATAAATAAAAAAAGTAAAAAATACCGATTTGGCATCAGTCTTACTCCTCGGCTATCGTCGCACGGCAGAGAGAAAGGGAATTTATAAAGTTTTCTGTACGAAATACGCCTGTGAGAACTCAATTCAGTTGAAGAGCAATGCGTTAATAGCAGTAAGAGCCACTGTTTTAAAAATTACCCTTTTCCCGAGAGAGCTCAACCGGATTACACAGGAGCATATATATTGTTATAAACAGGTAAACTGTTTCGCCGTATCGCAGCTCTTCATTGTGGATGCCGTATTTATACACATTCCGTTATATATTTTCAAAAATATATAACACTTACCGGCTGGTTTTTTGCAAACGAACTTTCCATCTCACGTAAATCTCTTCAGTTACCCGTTTTCTATATTCCATCTTCCTTCAAGACAGAGGCAATCATGGTTCTTCCCAAGATCTTTTAGTTTATTATCTGTCTCTTACCATTATCTCTCGGGAAAAATTGTGAAATTTTTCCTTTGTCTTCTTCAAAAGTTCTATATCCAAGACTGATTTCCAACCAAGGCTTAAGGTCCCAGTTTTCTCTGCAGGTTAATCCATAGCTGCGAAGAGAATAGTTTGTTTCATGTTTTTTTCTTTTTTTTTTTTTCTTTTTTTCCTCAGAGGTGTTAATGTGAAAGTAAACGAAGGACACGTGATTAGAATTTAAACTTGGCTCGCCGAATAGATTTTACACACGTCGCCTAAGCATCAATAATTTCCATATCTAGTAAATTTGATAAACATAAGGAACGTGTTATATACTCGTTCAAATAAATTTAAGAGGCAAACAATATATAAGCAACGTGAACTCACATTTTGGCAAAGAGATATCGTGTAAATAACGTAACATGAGTTATATTCGTTTCGTGATGTATCGCTTAATCATTTAATGTTACCATAACAATTGAGTATCTCATTATTCAATAATGAGAGCATATTGCATGTTCGACAAATATAAAAAGCCATATTCTCTCCCCTCTCTTTCTACATATATATACACACACGTATGCACACACACACACACACACACACAATCATACATACATACATACATACATATATATATATATATATATATATATATATATATATATTGTGTGTATTTAGGCAGCATTTTTTCATTAGTGCATGTTTCATTAGATTACACGGACAAAACAATAATGATAGTCTGTTTTTTTGCATGAAAAATTTCAACGCAATGACAAACTCGTGTATACGAGACGCGGAAGCGAAAATCGCAGCGCAGCTCATGAAGTCACACATGACCATGCGAGAGTGAAAACGACAAGTTGCTTGGAAATATTTCAGGCAATAAAAACATAATATTATTAATGTTTTGTCCGTGTATTGCTTAATATATTGAAATGTAATTGTCATCTTTGATAATGGCTTATGTAAGCCGAAAGCTTAGATAGGATTTAAAAAACATGTATCATATGGTGTTTTTATTTCAAGATAATGCTTATCACACAATATGAAAAGAATTTACTTAAAATAAATAGACAAAACTTGCCTATATCTTTAATGAAACATGCATCAGTATATATATATATATATATATATATATATATGAGAGAGAGAAAATATGAAAAGCTATTCTGGGGTCGACGGGTTTCGTCCTCTGAGGGACTTTATCAAGGAAGCTAGTATTTATTTTGCTGCACGAGTTTATGTACAGAGGCGAGAATATCATTGGTTAATCAAGGCTAATAAATCTGAGAGAGTTCATGAATATTCATCAGGTGGTTGAAAGATCATTCAGACCTTGTGTAGGACACAAAATGTGATAAAGTCAGACTAAAAGTAAAGAGAGCGAGTAATATTCAAGAGTTCTATATTAAGAATATAGTTTGGATGGTGATTAGTATATTATGATATTCGATGGACGTATATTCTGTACATCTTCAAAGGCATGAACCGTTTGCTTTTGATTAATCAAGATATTTATGGTTGTGTATGTTGGCTTTGGACTGTAGTGATTCTTTCTTTTAGGAATGGTGAGATAGGTGAAAAATAAAGTGGCATACATATTTTGATAATATTCAATATTCTATAGATACACTACACCTGAGAATAGTTACATACACACAGACACAAACATACACACACACACACAATATATATATATATATATATATATATATATATATATATATATATATATATATATATATATATATGTTTTGCGTTTAAGCATGAAATTGGCGATTGCATTGAAGCATGAAACAGACTGTCGCCTCTGGGTGTTGACTTCAATGTCCAATTTCATATTTTCATCCGCTCTATCTCTGATATTGACCACTATAATGCAGAAAAATAGCATACCTTAAAACTATATTTTACCAAACGCTCCTCTGTGGCCAAATCGGTTAAGGCACGTCAAGCTAAATGACGGTTCGTATATGTTCAAATCCTGTTGGAGGACGGATATTTTCTGTGAAAATTTCTCGGGCATTCAGGCCGGTAAATGTTGTTCGATACTGTTTATTATAGACCATTTACTTAAATATTGGTATCTATAAAAAGAATGTATAAACATAAAAATGTCTTAAAATAATTGTCGGACTTTATCCATTTCATAATGTGAGACGTCATATATATATATATATATATATATATATATATATATATCACACCTTACAATTTTTGGAAATGTATGTCAAACGCTCAGCTGCGTATTTCGGGGAATAGGAAGCGAAAGAGCTCTTGAAAACGGATTTCAGTTGATATTCCACTTAGCTTCCATTTGACAGGGCACTTAACCATATTGTAAACATCACATGGCTTAATTAGTACGTTGGTTACAGTAAAGAATGCACTGCACATGTTCAATTACAGCGCGCCTCTCGTCCGGCGCTACCAACAGCCAATGTATATCTAATGGAATGCCCGGCTAAACAGTTTCGCTCTGCAGTAAAAATAGCGAGTAAGCAATTCATAGGGGATGAACGAATTTGCAGGCATGTTGGCAGAAAAAAAGAATAATCATAAAAACAAATAAAAAACTTGGTAAAGAATTACTAGTTAAGGAACAAAAGAAAAGAATGGTAAATGAAAAAAAATAACAACAAAAAAAAACGGAAGAAATGAAGAGCCTAAAAGACAGAAAGACAGAAGGATTAATCAATTTTGTAGAGAAAGTGTCTAGAAAGGAATTAAATTTGGGGCGTTTCTTTTGTTCAATATTTGCGTTCATTTTGTTTTACTTTATTTTATACCACACACACACAAGCCACAAGTTTGTTATCTTAGTTTTTGTTTTAAATAAAGAACATTATCTATTACTATCCAAACAGATCTATCCTGAAAAACTGATTTTCCATTATAGCCTCTTTTTTTCTTTCTTTCTTTCTTTCATTCTTTCTTTCTTTCTTTCTTTCGTTTTTCTTTCTTTCTTTCTGTCAATCTATAGACATTGTTTGCGTTTTATATTCCCCCTCGTCTTGATATGTATAGATAATTACATCAACAAAAAATAATTTTAATCCGCTGAAAATATCACACAAATATAATTTTCCACTACCATTAATTTTCCTACTATTAATCAATTTCAGACTATTGCTATATTTATCTATATAAGACACTTCAATAGGTTAATGTACATATTATATGGATCGCTCTCTCTCTCTCTTAATATATATATATATATATATATATATATATATAAATCAACATGCTTCCATTCACACACACACATTCACAGATTTATACATATATATATTTAGATAATTTTCTTGGTATTCATGTGTGTACATATGAATACATGACTTCAAAAGTATATATATAAATATGTGTGTGTGTATGCACACACACACACACACACACACACATATATATATATATATATATATATATATATATATGGACATATATATATACACACACTTTTGAAGTCATATTTTTTATATACACATATATATATCTCTATTTATAATATATATATATATATATATATATATATATATATATATATATATATATATATATATATATATATATATATATATATATATATATATCTGTGTGTGTGTATGTATATATATGTGTTGCCCACCTAGACGTGGTGTAATGGTAGGAAAGCTTGTCTCGCTAGAACAATTACGACTGTGTAGTGAGTTCGATCCTCACTGGCTGCCCCATACTTTCGGTCTTGTGCCCATCTAAGATACACTTGGAAAATCACTATATATGTGTGTATATATGGGTATATATGTAGAAATATAGTTTTTAAGGTGTGCTATATTTATGGGATAAAGTGGTCAATATCAGAGATAGTGCTTATGTAAATATAAAAAGGAATATTGACGACAACACTTAAAGTGCTCGCAGACCAAAGTATAAGCAATTATAATGGATATACCACTACATGCCTATCTAGACGATACACGTCGTTACACCTGCCCGACCATAGTTCAATTAGGACTTAATTAAACACGAAAACCTAACAATCTCCATCTTAAACATACTAGTAGAAAATACAAGTATAATAGACTCATCTACATATAAAACATGATTAAAAATAATGGAAGCATCTCTATCTATAAAAGGCAGGATGCGTGTGTGTTTGTGTGTAACGAATGCCCGGCCGCAATTTTCGACGGATTTGCACCAAAATTTACATGCACATGCTACAAGATAGCAGGAAGACCAAGGCCGACTTTGCATTTCCCAACTCCCTTCGATAGTGGGAACAATCGATTTTTCATGCTTCTACGGCAGTTTTCATGTAGTTTGCGGCCATTTTTTACTGGCCAGAGTGAGAGCTTATAGCTGGCTGCCACGAATAGGCAGGAAGATTCTATTGGCCGGCGTGAAAGCCAACAGCTGACTGACACGAATGTTAACTAGCATGCTAGCATGCAAAAATAATCGATAGCTGCATTTGTTACAAGTGGGAAAAATTTAAATCTGCATGGCACTTTACTCCAAATGGCTCATTCGCTTGCTTAAACTCAACGTTGATTCTGATTCCGCAGAACTGGGTTGGGTGTGAAAAAAGTATTTGTTGTTAACATTCTTTTTTCATTCAGTTTTTCCAATTACGAGTCTTTTTCTAAAGCTGATCGTTTTGTGTTCATTTTGTTTAGTTCTTTTTTCGTAACAGATTTAATGTTTAGTATAGGGCTTAGAAAAATTCGCAGTGTGAAGAAGTAAGGCATGTAGCAACATCTGCACGGCAAAGGTCACTCCTTTAAAGTCAAGGAAGGGAAAAATATTTTAAGTCAAGTGATAGCGATTGCTGTATGTTTTTTGAATCAAGCACGGGCAACGCCGGGTCATGCTGGTAGTTAATGATAAAATGGAAAACCCAACACTCAGTAACATTAACTATGAACACGACGACAATAAGCTGACTGTAATTGAGAAAATAAAAAGGTCGTATAACTTTTGGCACATACATAAAAAAAATACACATTCTGTTAAAAATAAAAATCGTGCTTGATAATGGCTAAAACATCAGATAGATGTGTAGAAATTTGTGTCCACTTGTACAAACGCAAGAAAAATTTTATATAGTTGCATAATACATTTTAGATGCATCAAGGGTGGTCTTCAGTGATGCACTGTCCTCATCGTCGATTTTGGTTTTAGCATCATATCAGCTCAAACAGCAACCCCGACCTGATTCTGGGCGAGTCATGCTACGCACCTCGACATTGCAAAATCATTCAGGTCATGGCTAGGAGTTCGACTGTTCTTATTGACACACGTCAGTCAACGTCAACCAATGAAAAAAAGTCTTTTCACGGACCCCTCCTGCATACTTCATCCAGTTTAGACACGAGCTACTTCTCCCAGTTTCCTAACTCGATAAGATGGTCCTTTCTTGAATAGTTTAATTCAATGTTTTATCCTATTAATTACTAATCGCTTTACACTACTAACTCTTTAAATAAATATGCACGCATACACGACCCAATCTATCATATACTAATATTTATGATTCCCCAAAATTTAGCCTAACTTACCATTTATAGTAGCGTTTCTAAAAAAAAAATGAGAAAAATATTCGTTATTTTTACTATCAGATAAATCTTTAAGTTTATGTTAACCTTATATTTTTAGTCAAAGGAAATTTCACAAAATAAAATAAAATGAAATACGTTCCTATATATGTATGTATGTTCACGTATCTACTTATATAGTAAAAATACTCACACGCCCATCCAAGGACACACATGCATAAATTCTATCCCCCTTTTACAAAATTAACTAGTACTATTTATTTGAAGTTCCTTTCCAGTTTTGTGATTTATCGACTAAAATAATTCCATGACATAACCCAAGAAAAAAAAATAATACGCTAACTACTCAATTAAGTAACTTATACATATATTTACTATCTGTTAAATATTACTCGAAATAAACCTAACCAATTAATACTAGTATCGATACTTGGCATTTTCAAAACTATGTTTACTACAGTACTACTTTACATTTTTATCCACTGAAATTACATTCATAAGAAATAGGCAAGTTAAGCATGGAATTGAACATAAAACGGCAAATAAACGGAAACAAATGGTAATCAGTGTTATAGAGTAGTTTCACAGTGGAGGCTTGTATTTCACTAATTCGGTCCTAAAAAGATTCGACGTACAAAACGTTAGGAACTTGATATAAGAGTTAATGATACAGCAATCTATTTGTGGTGGCTGATACTTTAATATCCGACTAACGGTCGTCCGGCATCGACTGACTTACCAACTCACTGAACGATATTTATTTATACAAAAGTATAAAATGTGACACAGGGCCTAAAAGGGGGGTGGGGGAAGGACGGTCTTCTTCTGTCTTTATTCTAAACTTAGCTAGTCACAGACACGGACCCAAACACACCAACAATATTCCAATCACCAAAACAACACATTCACTCATACCTTTCTTACTACGTCCACCATAATACCTCAAATTCTCTATGCAAAACTAACTAGTCACCTTATATACAAATATTGGTCGTCGGGGGAGGGGCATAAAACATCAATTTTTAAAAAAAATATCCCCAAATGATTATGTACCACCAACTCACTGAACGACTGGCGACTGCTACTACTCCTGCTTATATTAGGTGGGAAAGTCTATTAACAATAGAATAGGTGTGTTCCAGTATAACAATCAGAAAACGAAAAACAAAACAAAAAAAATTAATTCCAATCCATGAAATGGAAAAACATTAACATGAACACGATTAAATAAGCTGACCGAAAGATTGAGAAAATAAAACGTTTGTATAACTCTTGGCACATACATAAAAAATACCCACACCTTCAGTTAAAAATAAAAATCGTCTTTGGTAATGGCGAAAACAATAGCTTAAACCACTCGGAGGTGCATAAATTTGTGTCCAGAAATGAAAACACTTGTACAAAGGCAAGAAAAAAAATGATATATAGTTGCATAATACATTTTAGATGCATCAAGTGTGGTCTTCAGTGATGCACTGTCCCCATCGTCGATTTTGGGTTTTGCATCAACATCGGCTCAAACAGCGAGTCAGACCTGTTCGTTGAAAGCACCAACACATACGCCAACAATTGTCAACCACTATCCATATCAGTTCAACTGCCCTGTCTTAAAATATTGAATTATTATTCCTTTATACCTTGTAACCACTCCCCTAAGTATGTTTGTAGGTTTTTTTCCTCTTATCTTCCTCACTGGTTCTTCGATGGCTCCGATATATTTATCCAAATCAAGTGCATTGGCAATGTCCTTCAGCGCTGTCACCCACGCTGTCCTCGCTATGCCTAGATGCTAGGGTTCTGCGTAAAGACTGTCCTGCAAAGTCCCAACACCCAAACTCTACTGAGTCATAATATATTTTCCATCACTTCCGCTGGCATTGCTCGACAAGTTCTTGGTATTTGGACCTCTTCCTCTCATTTGACGATGTAACAAATTCCTCCCATGAAATAGAAAGTTACCAAATAATGCACTGCTTCGTATTTTCGGAATGCAATATCAGATGCAGTCTAAGTGATGTTATGTGTCTGCGAAACTTCAGCTGGGTCTCTAGGTCCACTATCAACTGCGGAAGATAACATGCTTTGTTTCTGTATCTTTACTCCAGGCTGATGAAGTTAATATGATTCTACTCCTTTCCTGGTTGATGCATACCAGCCTTTATGGCGTTAGTCAGCCGTTTTCATTTGCTTTAAAATCTTGGTTGTGGCTCCAACGGTACCAACCATCACCCAAAGCTTTTGGGCAACAACGAAGGATGTGCTGCAAACATCCTTTCGTTGCACATAATTGGCAATTGCGGGTCTCGCTCTTCCCCCATATATGCAGGCGAGTTGGGCTCAGCATGACATATACCGATTTAATAAGAAATCGAACATCGCTAAAATCCGACCGCCAGCACACTGACCTTGAGCTGTTGCCACTTTTGGGTCTTTGGATTCTGCATACTGCAGCCGTTCTTTAGTTCTCGTGATTGTGAACTCTTCCGTAAGGAAACTAAATAAGTAGTGCAATGCGTTGCAGCGACCATAGAGGGTTTCGCCACTTAAGCATATCGGCAAACCCAGCCACCTTCTCAACCGATTACTAATTCCTCTCTCTAACGTTTCAATAGTGGTTATCGGAACATCATAGACGAGCTAAGACCACAAAATCCGGGACAACACTCATGCTGAAAAAGCCATGCCTTGAAACTTCACTCTTGGTGAAGACCTCCTCATAGTTCTTTTATAATGTGCTGGATCGCGGGTGTGTCTTTCAGACTAGTTGTGAAAGCCTTGCCCAAGACCTTAACAGGCTTTTCGCTCAGGTTGTTGTAAACCGGACTTTCATTTATTTTCAATACTAGAAACCTGCATTTTGCTGGCTTGCTATATATATATATATATATATATATATATATATATATATATATATATATATATTGGGGGCGTAGAAATGCACGTGTTGGTGTCTGAAGGCGCCGTAAAACCATCTGGAGAGTTGTCCTCCTCAGCCTTCGTCAAGAGAGACATCCAGTAAAAGCAAAACTCTTTTTTCTTGTGCCTCCATTGATGTAGATTTGTTCTTCTTTTTGGGTCATAGTAGCAGTCAGTCAGAGAATGTGATTGGTTTCGTGCAAATCCTTTCCCCCATTTAAAAAAAAATATCACGCTTGCAGACTTCAGGATCTTACTGTATCTTGACACGGAGGATGGCCGTAGCCAAAAAAGGCAAACTCATTCAATGAGGGCTTCTCATGTTAGTAGCATCAATGATAACAAGGGCTCTGGGACTGTGAAAGGGTTTGGCTCGTAAGGTGTTCTAGGGCGCTCTTCATCCTGCTGCTGCGAAAAAATATAAGCCAATGAACATCGGCTGTTGTAATTTCGGACGTTGTAGCAGAATAAAAATTACATCTTAAAACACACAATAACTTTTGTCAGAGATCTTCACCTGTATCAAAGAATAAATGTCTTTAGATGGACTAAAACTCCACATAAGTGCAGCTCCTCTATGAGCTCTTTTACGGGTATTAACACAATGCATATGCTCGAACACAAATTTGCAGCAATCATATATATATATATATATATATATATATATATATATATATATAAAACAGATCACTTTAAAGTACCATTATTATAATTTTTTTCACCAGAGCCCCTTTAAAGGACGCCGGATCATCAGATAGCACTTCCAAAAATGAAATGAACCGAAAAATACCTTAAAGTGGTCTGTTTTTTCTTTAAAATATTAGCTCTGGATTTACATTGAGCTCTCAGGATTTCATCCTCTTTTC
Organism: Acanthosepion pharaonis; assembly: GCA_903632075.3. NCBI lineage: Eukaryota > Metazoa > Mollusca > Cephalopoda > Sepiida > Sepiidae > Acanthosepion > Acanthosepion pharaonis. Next base: position 546,845 of record CAHIKZ030000338.1, on the reverse strand, counting down.
ATCCTCCTTGGGAGTACCCATACGGATTACCAAGTTCTTCATAACATAACTATATATATATATATATATATATATATATATATATATATATATATATATATATATATATATATATACCGTTATACCTAGAAAGAATTATTTCCTCATGCATTCTTCTGTCAATTAGCAGATAGCCTCTCAGCGCGACAGTCAGGATACCAGCCGTGTTTTGCTGCAATCGCTGCTTGCCTGTATTTACCTCTGGTGTTGTTTTGCTGCAGTAATGAGATTTTTCACTCCAGTACATTAATAAACGTATATGTTTGATTGTATAAATACTTTCGCCTTTAATGAAACTTTATACACAGTCGCAACCCACTGTTTGTTTTCTTATTTAAACAATAAAACAAATTTATTCTCTTCCAAATAAATTCTGTTGCAAACTGTTTCCTGTCCATTTTCTTTTGCTGAGACTTGTCTCCTTCCATAATACAACAAAACTAATTGTGATTAATAGCGATCGATTTCGTTGATTCAATTACTACTTTACGATAGAGCTATTAATATTCAATTAACGTCAAGAATATTCTCTATGTTGTCTTGTTTAGGCAGAACGAATAGGCTATTTATTTTGCTAAAGTTACTCCTGCCTGTATCAATCTAATATATTCATATGCCTGCACGGACGTGTCAGTAGGTGGATGTGTATCTGCTTGAGAAGTGTGTGTTTTATTTTAAATAAACGCTGAATCGGAATTATCACAGATTGCAATTATATATAAATGAGGTTGTTGCGAAAGTTCCCAGCGCCAGCTTTTTTGTAGACTTAAAGCAAATTCGAGGAATATCTGTCTATATTTCTGACATGAGTTATTATGTCCATTATTTACATTATTCGGACTATTGTCCTCATCTTTGTCGTCATATTTATCACAACGTTTCGGCTCCTCAAGGACACATGACACAGTGAATAAAAGCGTTGGTTAAATCCAGTGACATAACCCAAAGAGTGTGAGTTCAATACCCGGCTAAGGCAGTGGAGAACTTTCAGAGGGAAAATTAACAGGAGATAATTGATAACTGACTTCCATTAAACATGGCACGTGGAACTAGAACAGTCTACCCCAGTGAGCGAAATAAAGGATTCGGTTCGACATTCCAACCACCTGAAGAAGGCCGGAGCGTACAACGGCCGAAACGTTGTGATAAATATGGCGACGAAGATGAAAACAATAGACCGAATAATGTAAATAATGTACAATTCTAGGAATGTATTTGAAATAGAATCAGCATTTTATCGCTTGTAAACGCAGCCAAGTAGTGTCATGCAGTTAGACATTATTTTTGTATGAACTTAGGCCAACGTTTAGCGTTTGATAGTAATGTTAATGGAAAAAATACACCTTTCCATATATGAATAATTTGGTGTTTGTCTCTTTACCAGATTGTGGATTGAGAAAGGTCCTCTGTCGATTGGTACTTGGACATTTATCTGACAGACATTTATCCGAATAGATATTTAGCCGAAAATATAGTGGTATGCTAATATATATGTCACACTCTTTATCGAAATGTGGGACATATATTTATATTTATTTAGCGTATTAATTTATAATTTTTCGCTTTTTTACAGGCTTTTTTTAAAATTTATTCTGTATATATTATATTTTACTTCAAATATTTTTGTAAGATGAAATGTATTTTGAAAAGAGCACATTTTACTAGAGAAAAATCTTAAGCTTTTACGATATTAAATGTCTTTCAATTTCGCTTTTAAGGATCATTATCTTAAAGGAACAAGCTGGCATTTATCTTACTGTTAAACACGAATTTAAATAATTACGTACTACTTTTTACTCAAATACACTCAAATATTTTCTAAAAATACTAATTTCGATAAACAAATATTGAAATAAGAAAACTTCTAATTTTAAATTTAGATTTAGTAATTCATTAGTCCTATTCTACCATATAATAATTAATTAATATTTAAAGTATTGTTAGTTACTATTTTTACTTGTACTTTTTTCGGTGATTGTTCGTCGCACAAATGTCTGTCGGCCAAATGTCCGGCCACGATCCGTTTAAGTCATGGGGACATCAAAATGGTGTAGTGGCTATCAATTACGACTGAGTAAAAATTGGAAAAAATACAAAAAAAAAGTAAATAATAGCGGAATGATTCGTTTTGTTTCAATTAATGTGCACAAGGTTGTATATTGGGTGTAACAGCAAAATTATCCAAATCGTGTAACAGCAAAATTGTCCAATTTTTAGAATAACTTTTGAACCATTGTATCTTAAAAATGATTAAAGATATCTTTCTGGTTTTTATAACACTGTTGGATTCTACTTTGAACAATAAGAATGTATTTAGCTCTAAGTTGAAATGATGACCCCTCTTGTGTTTGTTAAATAATAGTATAGCAGACTATTATGTTTTAGAGAAGTGTATTCTGCCCTGACTCCCTGGGTTTGTACTTTGAGGTTAGATACAAGACAAAACAAAGGGTGTCGATTTTGATTGACTGAATAAGCGTGGGAATGATAGAGAGATAGAAGATTCTTTCAAGGATTCATGTCTGAACCGTCAGACAATGTAGACTTGTTTACTTCGTGTCTGGGAAGCGGCTTGGGAGCGTGAACCCACTGGATAGTTGGAAACTAGTTAAAATTACTATTCCTTGTGTGCAGTACTCTTTCATCTTGGAACAAAAACAACTAGTGATCACTGCCTGTGAAATAAGATGGCAATGTTATTACAATAGAATTGAACCCCGTCGCGTCAAGAGCTCCCGAGTACGAGCAGGCTATACAACATGGCCTCCCTGATCCAGTTTTCTTCTATACTGTTCCCTCTTTTTAAAACTTATTCACCGTTCTGTTGATGGTTCTGGAATGGACATTGAAGATCAAAGCCAGAGTGTGAATGTTGGTATCATTATTGAAGGTCTAAAAGAACTTTTTCCTCGCATCATTTTTCATCTCTGATGACATATTGTGATTGACACAGAACGATTATAACCTGTTCTTTTCATAGCTAAATAACTCAAAGCGTTTTTCAGTGATTCTTACGACAAATGGTGTCAAGGTAGCTAAACGTCTTATCTGAAAACCTGGAAAAAATTAGCTCAGTTTAGTGTTTATTTTTAGATATCAAACATTTTGTAGGAAATACAGTTGCACGATTTGGGCAATTTTGCAGTTACACCCGGTATATCATAATTAAAAGCCTTACTAGAAGAAAACCAAATTGGGATTTTCAATGTTGAATTTCAGAGAAAGGTGAGAGTTTTTGTTCACTCACTTCACCTCAAGTAAGGTGATAAGCTACAAAATCGCGAGGTGATTCTAAGTTTGAAATACACTGTGAAGACGTTATTAAGGAGATAGAAAACAATAAAGAACAGGATTCAAGGGGGCAAAATGACGATTGGGATTGCATTTAAATAATTGAAGATCATAGTTGACAGGAAAGCAAAAAGCCGGAAGAGAGCTCCAGAAGTTAAAAATGCGAGAGAAGAAGTTGCTAGCATAGAACTTACGGTTACAACTAGTAGTTTCAGCAGTATGACGAAAAGACTTAGTTACCAATCTAGCACTGCGCTTAAATTCAAGAAGTCGAGATATCTAAGAGAAAAAATACCATGAAAATATCTATAGAATATGCACAAGAATCTAAGTTAAGGAAAATGACTGAAGCTGAAATGCAAGGTTAGGACCAATCATATTGCAGATTTTTCTTTGGATTCTTTAAAGTACTTCTAGATTAGTAAAATATTAATTATTAATGGCCCCAATTGAAAATCATATGACATTATCTACTACCTCGACAAAACTCCACTTTTAGTCAATATTGTCATTTGCAAGTAAAGAATGGATGTATTGCAAGAAAGGGAATCAAAAAGAAAATCATGGCTTCGTTCAGGACAGTGCTCTAAATGTTCACTTATTCTAATGGATGTTTTCTGTTTGGGCCCATTCCTACATTCGTTGCACCCCAAATATGCTAGACCTTTGTGCCCTGTGCTGACCATCAGGTGTAATTGAAACAAACACGATGGAACATCTCAACTTTTTATTCGCGACTTATTTTCAGTTTTTTTTTCCTTGAGGTTTACGCCTTTATCAAAACACAGGCGGCAGGAACTTTCACGAAATCCGATGTATATATATATATGTGGCGGTTCAAACACCTGAATTTCGATCAAATCAGGTTAGCCAACACCATTTCGAAGTGGAAGCAGATATTTACAGACAACTCTATCGTACTCGTAACAAAAAAAAAAAAGAAAAAAAAAGGAGATTCCGGGACTTTATTCACATCGTTGCATTTGGGGAACACGTTAGTTTCATGGCTGAACACATCTACCAAACACATTAATGACAACGTTATCTCCGATTGCGGCAGACAGCGTAACCACCGGGACTTAACCCTAGAACATTAACCATCAATTAAAGTTACACCACTACTAACCATGGGTATATCATACCCGATTTGGACACCTCGAGGCGGTGTAATGGTTAGCAAACTTGTCTCGCTATAACAATTACGACTGAGTAGTGAGTTCGATCCTCACTGGGTGCCCCATACGTTCGGCCTTGTGCCACATCTAAGCTACGCTTGGAAAATCATTTACGGCACCTCGAGGCGCTGTAATGGTTTGCAAGCTTGTCTTGCTAGAACAATTACGATTGGGTAGTGAGTTCGATCCTCACTGGGTGCCCCATACTTTCGGCCTTGAGCCACATCTAAACTACGCTTGGAAATTCACTATATCATACCCGATTTTGAAAATATCAATATATATATATATATATATATATGAATCTAAATCTTTATTTGAAATATATTACATGCAGGCACTTCAAACTTTGTACTTTCACTTAACAAAATAATAAAAACTGGAAAACATATTATTTACGTAAGAAAATCAGGTATTGAAAATTGTAATTACAAATAGGAAAATTTGCGCTGGGTACTATATACCCATGGTTAGTGTTCTAGTGTTAACTGGATTTTAATTCAGAGTTTTACTTAGAGAACCAATCTGACCTGCATTTTAAACCCATAACTGGATAGAGAAGTGTTGCTTTTATGCCTTACTTTTCTGAAGAGTATTTATGAGAAATTGAACGTAAAGAAATAGGCTCATCGATTTTTATTTCGGTGTGGATAACCATTACACTACCCATGCATGACTTCTCTGTGCAAGACACTGCACCTTAAATCTACACCAGTAAATCAGGCACGGTAATCCTCCCAGACAAATAAATACGTCGCCGAATCCTCAAAAACTATAGCTCAGCATATTCTACTCGATAAAAATTGATAGCATCAGCTTGTTCGACAATATGTTCCCAATAATTCTAGCATTGTTGTAGATTAAACTAAGCTTTATAGATGCCTATATTTGAGGCGATTAATGAACTACGGTGTTTAGCAAGATCCTTTAGTAAAATGATTTAGCTTTTATTACTGTTACGTTGTTGCATTCTCAGATGAGCTTGTGAAGAAAATACCGGCGTTTCAACAATGAAAGTCAGCTGCAAATAACTGTCAGTATAGGTTTTCTTTTTGCTTGATTTAGACGACAATTTATCCATCATACGCTGAACAAGAGTCGAACGTATCTAAGATTTGGATATTACATCTCAGTGATGGTCAGCACAACATAGAGAACAAGTACGAGCTCGCTGATTTTAAACTCAGTTGCCATTACCTCGCTGTCGTTTTCTAAAGTGCTGTCGCGATTATCTTCAGGCTACAATAATGAAACTGTGGCTGGTGAATAAATATACTTCCACTACGTATGTAATTTCTTTTGGAGTCTTAAGTAATAATGCTTCTCATTTGGAATGAGAAATCGGCGAGCCAAGTTTGAAGTTCTCTCGAGATGCTTAATTTCACTTGAGAAAGAAATGAATGCATCTCTCCTTCACTAGGTATGGAATAAACATTGGGCTCTCGAATTGTGCTTTGCATCCAGTCTAGTAAAAGGACAACATTGAGTTCAAAACCATAAGAATTTGTTTGTGATCCCTGACCGTCAGAAGGGATGATAGGTATTAAGATTGATTTATTGATTAACTAATTGAATTTTAACGGGTTACCAATATTTTGTATACTATTTAAAGGCAAACAGATTTTGTTAGTGTAATAAGGAACAGAAATACAGGGCGGGGTGTAAAGCAGATAAGAATACAAGGAATACAAGTAAATGAGGACATGTATGAAAGTGGGTAATTCCGGGAGAATCCAAATGATTTTTTCTTTTTTGATAAGTCAATATAACAATTTTGGGGGATAAAAATGTTTTTTTTTTTCCAAAAAACATGTCCTTCTATTTAACAGACAGCCAAGAAGTCATAGCTTTCTCAAGGATAAATTTCGCGTGAGTATAGCCAACTCAAATGAAATTTGAACTCGCCTCTTCGATTTCACATTCCGAGACGATATTTATTACACCACCCGCAGATCCCATTGAAAATGAGAAGCACTAGTTATTTTATCGTATTTTATCCCCAATATGTGACCACTTGTTCCAATTCTTTCTTTTCAGTATTTATCTGTAACTAGCTTAAAAGGCAGCCCTTTCAGGTGGCATTTAAGCTAGCTCCTACGGAGGGATCTTGATGGGGTCATCATCACAATAAGTAGGGAGAAGTAGATGCGATAGGCAATAATAAACTACTGAAGAACTCAAAATCAGACTGAATCTAAGTATTGCATTAATATTTAAACTTACCTTTTTAATGTTCAACGGTAATTATATTATAGCTGTCTATATTTCTGAGATGAAGTATTTTAATTATTTACATTGGTCGGACTGTTTTCCTTATTTTTATTGTCATATTCACGACGTTTCGGCTGTTGTATGAACCGGCCTTCTTCAGGTGACTGGAATTTCGAACTAAACCTTTTATTTCCCGAAGGGCACATGGCCCATCGATAAAAACGTTGGTTGTTCCAGTAACTTGACCCAAAGAGCTGTGAGTTCAATACATTCCTACTGCAGTGCTGAACAAAACAGAGACATCTGGAAGAGGCATAACACGTGGAACTAGAACAATTTACCCCAGTGGAAGAAATAAAGTGTTCAGTTCGAAATTCCAATCACCTGAAATAGGCTGGAGCGTACAACGTCCTCTTTATACATATGTGTATGTGCATTAGGTTGTTGAATAATTTTTTGTACTTTGCATTTATTTTAATGTTATTGTTCATCAACAACTTGAACAAATCAATCAATAATATATTCTCCTTAATGAGAACAGGGCTTACGGCTTGATCACATTGAAACACTAGTAAGATCACCGAAGTTAAGCAACGTCGAGTTTGGTCAATATATAGATGAATGACCGCCTGTGAATACCAGTTGCTGCAAGCATGGATCTACTGGTGGTGTAATGAATAATGGCTCGAAATTGTTAATCAGAGAACCGAGTTCCAATTTCCGTTAGGTTCGTTATATTCACTTACGCGCAAATGCCCTTGGAAAAGGCATGAATCCAACATTTATCTCCCAGGTATAGGTTAATAAGTAAATGTTGTATCATTATAAAACCATTGTTATCTCCCCCAAAATTCTTACAAAGAGTAGATTTTATGGCGAAGGTTTCAGAAGCTGTACAAAACCAATCAATCAATTAATGAGAACATCCCATCTAAATGTGAAGTTGACTGGCGCCGATCCGCCTGGATGAGCTAATTCAATCGGCCCTTATTGAACTAAGCAAGTCTGGCGGAACGCGGAGGGTATTTGAGATCGAATTTCCTATTCTTGAAGCGGTAAATCCATTTACGTGCTTTTCTTTCCGAAATCGGCTCTTCCCCATAGACGATACAAATGTCTTCTCCAGCCTTGGTGGCATTGGAATCTTGATTGAAATCGAAGAGAATCATATCTCGAAAATGCACAGTTTTGTATATTTGGTGCTCTTTTTTCATATGCTTGAAAAAAAAAACACAAAACTAAAATTTAATGCATATTCAGAAGAGATAAACAAAATATGTAGAGGAAGAACAAAGCGATAACACTCCATAAAACTACAGTAAAGATATTTAGCACGTTAATTCAAACAAGATTGGAAAAAAAACGAATGAATTTATCTGATAACAACTCTTCAATATATAGATGCCTATTTAGATATATATGTAAAGATGTGGGCATCAAGGCGTGGTGTAATGGTTAGCAAGCTTGTCCTGCTAGAACAATTAATACTGAGTAGTGAGTTCGATCCTTACTGGATGCCACATACTTTCGCATTGTGCCACATCTAAGCTACGCTTAGAAAATCATTTGGGCACCTCGAGGCGGTTTAATGGTTAGCAATCTTGTCTCGCTAGATCAATTGCAACTGAGTAGTGAGTTCGATCCTCACTGGGTGCTCCACACGTTCGGCCGTGTGCCACACCTAAGCTACGCTTGGAAAATCATTACTAAAATTGAATAACGGAGTGGTGTATTGGTTAGCAAGCTTGTCCCGCTAGAACACTTACGATTGAGTAGTGAGATCAGTCCTCACTGGGTGTCCCTTACTTTCGGCCCTGTGCCACATCCAAGCTATGCTTGGAAAATCATTATATGTAAAGTCAGTCTGTCGGCTCAGTAACCATTTTTCATGAAATAGCTTTTTGCTTTCTTAATCATTACAGTACCAGTTATTGAATAAATAAAGCACAATGAGGTTTTATTGTTGGTATGTGCCGACCAATCGAACAGAATATAGAACAAAACCCTGTCGAGTCTGATAATCACATGCGTATATGCTATTGGAGAGAAAAGTGGTTCGGCTCCCTCAGAGATTTCCCTGAACGTGCACCACCTCTTAGTTCATTTGGAAATATGCTCCAGGGAGAAGGTGATTTTATTTTATCTAGCTACGGAAAATCCGACACAAGATCAGTTTATTGTTTTTCCGCCAACGAAGACACAGATGTAGAAGCCAACATTGCTTCATCTCCATCGGCAATTAATTGTAGGATAACACACGCGTATCATGGATTGAACTTGACAGGGTCAGTATAATGGAACAGATGCTGCCTCTGGGCATGTCCTTTAGTGTCAAACATAACAGTGTAGGCGCATAAGAAAAGAGGTTTCGATATATATATATATATATATATATATATATATATATATATAAACACAAACACATAGAAATACGCGCACACACACATGTATGCGTGTGTGTATCGAGGAACATGACTGGATAAAACGAAGAAATAAGCCACCTCCAACATGGCTCTACAAATTTAAATAATATTCTATTACTTGATTATTATTATTATTTGTTTTATGTATGCGTATAAATTATAGCAGTCCGCAACTTGAATAAACAGTCAGCTGTCTTAATACTACTGTTGACGTTCGTAACAAACTTAGACTGCATGTTTTTTATGTGTCAATATCGCTAAGCCACTTGTAATATAATATACTCGGATAAATATGCGAAAAATGTAAATAATTAATTAAGGTATAAGAATGTCACTCATGTATAAAATACTAACGTCCAAATGTTAACTGTAAATATCAAATGTTAACTGTAAAATAACTAGCGAACCAAAAATTGATCACTTTTTTAACGAAATATCGGCTCCAGAAAAAAAAGTAGATTTATTAATCTCGAGATTATTGATTAATAAACATTTTCCCCATTTTGAAATATCCATTTGAAGGAGGGGAAATATTGTCGATTCTATTCTGAGGTAATTCTGAAATATTTAGTAGCAAACAACAAATCTTAATTGTCTACAAATTCAAAGAATGCCGCGCGACTCATATGACATCAATATTTAATTTTTGAGTTTATGTAATATAACTTAAATTTATTGCATTTTTCTACAATTCTCTAACGGGCTTTTACACACACACACACACACACATACACATTATTATTATTAGTATTATTATTATTATTAATTCAATAACCAGCTAGACAATGCGTAGCCACTACTTAAAGTTTCATGTGTTTGCACAAAATCTTCAGGAAGCCAGTATAAGATAATTACTTTATATACCATCCGACGAGTAAAATTTGACAAGTAAACCAAACTCAGTGGCCAGGGTAGATCATCAAGCCAAGATCTAAAATGGCAAAAAAATTCAACCTGGAAAAGTTTGCCAGTATAACAAAAAGGACTCAATAACACAAGAAACTGGTGTCATGGTACAGGAGCTGAAACATTAAGCCAAAAAAAGTGCTCAACAGGACCAGGCAACCAAATTCACGCTAGAGCTGGCTGAATGATCTCCCCTCCCCATTGTGTGAGTTTGGTTTGCTTGTCAAATTTTACTCGTCCGGTGGTATATAAGGTAATCATCTTATCACTGCAAGTTATTGGCTGCCTGGCCGCGTGCTCAGGACAAAAGGCAGGGGTCTCATCCCCGGGGAGGCAGACAGACCCGACTCGGTTTATGCTGGATCTATGCGGAATTTTTTGGCCGAGCCTACGGTCTCGGATTACCCCACATTAAATTCGGCCTTGTTCCACATCCTACCTCGTGAGGAGGTCGGTAAATATTACTATCTACCTGAAGATTGTATGCAAATACATGAAACTTTAAATAGTGGCCAATCTGCTTATTGAATTAATATTCAAATGCACTGTCAATTTTATGGCATAGAGCACTTTTATGCCAGAAGGCTAATTTGGAGCAGACTCTATTTAGAACTGCTTATTCAAGACCTGGAATCCTATATATATATATATATATATATATATATATATATATAATATAAATATTCATAAATAACATTATTTGTACATAGGGCAGATTTTGTTAGGATTGATAACGGTTAGATACCGGAAGATAATGATTTTAATAGACTTTTCGCCTAATTAGCCTGCGTCTAGTTACAATAAAGTATTTTTAATTCTGTCTTAATTTTTGTTTATATCAAGTTGATTGCTTGTATCCTTTTCTAAATTGCTTTAAAGCTAAACTTATTTATTCATAAAAAAAATAATGGTCTTAATTAGAAAATCGAATGTCTGCACAAATATAAAATAGGCGTTAGAAAAAACATGACTTATCGTGTGAAAATGATTTCCTCTTCGGAGTCATTGTTTTGCAGAGAATTAAGCAACATCAAACAAACACTTATTAACAATAATGTCTCAAACAATGTTGTTGAGATATTTTTTCGATGACTTTCATTACTTAATTACTCATGTCGTAACGGTTATCAGCCCTCAGTTTACAAGTTTAAATTTCAGCCGAGTCTGTTGCCTTCACTTTACGACCTTAGGATAGGCAACTTCTTCTCTAGAAATCTGTCAAATGGTAAGGTATGTTGGTCTTTCCAACAGACAGTTTCTGAATTTAGACCAGTCGTGAAAGATTATTATTATTATTACATCAATATTTATCTTCCTATAAAGTCATGGCATTCTCTCAAACCTGTCATTTCATTTACCATAGTGCCGTAAGATTATTTGTTATAGATTAAATAAACGGTTCAGTTGTCGTAGATTAAATAAAGGGTTTAATGCAGAATTCACTGTAAGTTAACCACATCGTTATACACCTGAGGATTTCCGAAATGTTATGGTAACCGAAACAAAGATTAGGACAATAGTAAAAAGTAAAGGAATATGACAATTTTAATAGTCTTTTTTGGTAATTTTAATAACCTATTTTGACAATTTTAATAGACTGTTTTTATAATTTTAATAGCATATATTAACAATTTTAATAGCCTATTTTGACAATTTTCATGACTTGTTTTGGTCATTTAAGAAATGTAAGGGTTTGTTTTTGCAATATTTATGTGTTTTTTTTTTTCAATTTTAACGATTTTGTTTGCGGTAGAAAATTTGATTAGAGCGTAGAAAATTTGCATATTTAAATAGGGAGTTAAAATCAGAAAAAAATCAGAAAAAAATGATATATTGGTGGTTAACTGGTTTCAGTCCTCACTCAGGAAAACTCGATCTAGGATAATAAGATAAATGGAAATAGCAATTAAAAAGAAAACAAAATGCTTTAGTAATATATGTCAAAATTTCAGATAGAATATAACTGTAAAAGGACAATTTGAATAAAGACAAAAAGAAAACTTACCTTAGCCAACGCATTTCATCCTCTGAAGGAATTTATCAAAGCAAATGTAAGGATATTATTTTGTGACAAGTATTTTCCCTTGTCTATAAATAATTGTCGCAAAATAAAATCGTAACATTTGCTTTGATAAATTCCCTCATAGGAGGAGACACGTCGGCTAACAAAATTGACCTTTTCTCTTTATTCATTAAAATTCAAGATAGGCTATTAAAAGTATTTATTAAAAATAAACTATTAAAATTATTAATAAAGCTATTATAATTGTCAAAATTGGCTACTAAAATTATACTAACACAGTACAGTTATAGGTAGACCAAATTAAATTTAAATTTTCTTTATAAAATAATAAAATAAATTGTTAGTTTGCTTTAATAATGGATTTATCTGTTTATATTTTACTGAGTTTATTTAAATGAAAAAAATCAAACAATTACCGTTAAAAAGCATCCACGTTCATTCGGTTTTTATTCTGTGTCTCGAGTTGTCGTCGTATAGAATAAAAAAAAAACGTGTCTCTCATATGTAAAATTACAGCTTATTTCACGCTGGAATTTGTCAATCACTGTATTCCAGTGGGTGTGAGACTTTGGTGGTCATTTCTAAATGTGGATAAGACATTTTTGTATGGATATAAGCAACAGTAGCTTATCTTTCCAGGGTCAACGTTTATATATCTGCCTCTCGTTTGGTTTTCTTCCTACGGGTGAACATCATTTGCGTAAATGAGTAGACATATCTACCAGATATTTGGTGATTGAGAGGTGATCACTTGGGTCAACGCACACATGCGCCTGCTTTCTCTGACGTTACTGTGAGTTATAAGTCTCCCTTGGCAACATCTGGGAAGAGTCGTACACTACACTTGCATGAAACCATTCTAAAATCACCTGAACTGCTTTAATTACGACACTTTCGTTTAATTCTACATGACGGTGTTCGTAAATCTCGCAAATAAAGGAACAACTGCGTATTGCAAAAGAACAAAAGGAAAAGGACTTAGATCCCACTACGCTGGGTATTATTTCTACGTAGAAATAAACTCTATTTCAAATACGTAAAATCAGAAAATTTATCATTTTTCATGAATATTATAAAGCAGAACTTATAGCGGAAATTTACCTAATGTCTACATTATAAATTCGAGGTCAGAGCAAGTAAACAAATCACTCAAGATATAAAGTAGAGATTTGCCTTCTGAATAAATATAAATGGATTTTTTGGATAATGTAACTCTTAGTGACTCTGAAAAAGAAATCAGCGATCTGATTTCGAAATCCAACCAAGTTCATTGTTCATTTACCTCTGAGATAGGGACGAATGCGCCTTTTCTTCCGACTATCTGTGATTTGTCATCCGGTCTTCCAGAGGGAAACCTCTGTATTCAAAACCAGCAGAAAGAGAAAATGGTTCAGACAGTTGTGTCCCATGACACAACTATATATATATATATATATATATATATATATATATATATATATATATATATATATATATATATGGGGTGCTTTGAAAACGCTAATGGAGCACAGAACACGCAACACATTAGTTATATGATCTTTAAATATTTCATTATAAATACATAACGTCATACATGTGTGTAGATGTGTACACATACTTTCGTAAGTAGGTCAACCCAATAGCATTAAGCTTCCTCTCACACACACTCACACGCACAGCACACACTCACATATATATATATATATATATATATATATATATATATATATATATATATATTTATATATACACACACACATACACACATACACACACATATACATATATATATATATATATATATATATATATATATATATATATATATATAATGGGAATGGGAGGAAGAACAGATGAAGTAAAATTCCACTGTTTGTAACACTTACTTTTTAAAAAGTGCTCAGTACAAAGTAGAGCCATATATTATTATTATTATTATTATTATTATTATTATTTTCATTATACAAGATTATAACAAAAACTATTTGATATCGCTACACAATAGGTTTTACTGTTTCGGCAAAATTTTGCCTTTTCTGTCAATGGTAAGTAACTGCTGACTAAATGATTTTTAAGGAAATTTCAAAAGCAAAATTTTACCTCTTTTCCGAAAGATAAAGGAAGGGGTGAGAAAACACAAGGTCAGAATTAAAAATAGACTTGTGGGTTTGTTTTAATCAACCAATTAAAAATCGGATCTATGCTTAATAGAAAATTAAGCTCAAAGGATTTGGTGGGGGAGATATTTTTTTCCTGACATCATAAACCGGGACTTAGACAGGTGACAATTGCGGAAAACAAGTAAGCAACATATGTATCGTGATTGTAGACAAATATGATATGTTCAATTTTCCAAAGGACGATGATAGGAGGGGGTAGGCGGATAATGTGATGTAAAATTAATTTCAATAGAATTTTACAATTTTAGATTTCACATTCAGGAACCTGTAGATAAAATTAAAAATAGGGAACATCTATATAAGATATTAGCAATACTAACCAGAATGCATAAAATAGCAATACTAAATCTGAATAAACAAAATAAGATAATTACTTTCAGAAGGTGGACTGTTATTTAGTTATGAATTATAGCTATCAGAAATGGTACTACTTAATTTAAAAAAATTAACTGTATTGTAAGATAAACTGTGCCTGCAAGTTACAGTTAATTCACTTCTTGGTTTAACAGATTTTTTCTCTAATATATATTAGCAGATATTGATTCGGTGAAATCTCAGCCAGTCATGTGCTTTCATTAAATAGGTAGTTCATCGCCTGCACTGTCAGGCTGGTCTACCTTGACCGAACTGGATGGTTTCCCTGAATGGAGAAAAAGGATTAAGCTTTGATTTCTGTCGGAGTCTTGATTTCTCTTTCGTAATGTCTTCTCAATTCAGGCAGTTTATTAATTTCATTATTAAAAAAAAAAAGAAAAAAAGGAATTCAAATATGTTTCCCCACTAGAAATAAAGTTTACAATAGTATGAAATATATATATATATATATATATATATATATATATATATAGAGAGAGAGAGAGAGAGAGAGAGAGAGAGAGAGAGAGAGAGGGAGAGAAAGAGAGAGATACATTCTAGAGAAAAGTAATCATCATGTCGTGCTGATCTAAATAATCTTCACCCTATAGAAGACCCAAGAGTCACTCAAGGTAGAACATTACAGTGTATTTGGTAAGAAGCACAGTTTATGATGATAGACGGGGAAGACAACGTTTAACCCTAGACGTGAACAGGTTAAGATTGTAGTGATCGAGGATGCATCGTATTGGGAGTCGTTTCCACAAAGTAGCGGTTCGTGGGGAAAACGCTGTTCGAGTGGAACGTTCATCTCACCATTGGAATATGAAAGGAATGAGGGTAGTTCACTAAAATGGGGATGGCACGTCGGGTGTTAGCTCTGAGGGTTAGAAATAGTGAAACTATGCAATGCATTTTCCATGGAAACAGCAACAAATTCGCGAGTTACTTGCAACGTTTCGTCCTTAGATGTATTGTGTACTGTATTAATTTTTTTAATATATATATATATATATATATATATATATATATATATATATATATATATATATATATATATTACCGGATGTGACAAAAAAAGTCCAAATCGTGTAACAGCATAACACTCTCACACAAAAAGTATAGTATTTAAAACCACCAAGCTAACTGATTTTCTTGTTGCCAGGTTTTCGGTTGAGACGTCTAAAAATTTAAACAACTTGACACAATTTGTCGTAAGAATCACGGAAAAACCTTTTGAGATATTTATCTGAAAGAGGGCAGGTTAAAACTCTTTTGTGTCAGACCCAAATGAGCAATGGTGAGAAGAAAAAGATCATTTAGGTTTTCAGTATTGATACCAACATACATACTCTGACTCCCATCTTCAAAGTCCATTCAAGAACCATCAAGAGAAAGATGAATGTTTTAAAAAGAGGGAACAGTAGAAAGGAACACTGGATCAGGAGGTCACAACAAAAAGAGGGATCATCATTTCAGCTAAGAGATAATGAGATACGTTAGAAAAGATCCAACTCAATTTACAAGACTTTTGGCACTTGAGATAGGGGTTTGAACTATGACAGTCCAAAGAGCAGCGAGAAAAAATTGAAAATGAAATCGTACGTGAAACCTGTCAGGCATCTTGTTAGTGAAGGAGAGAAAGTTAGAAGGTTAGAGAGAGTGAAGATCGACTTGAAGAAGTTCGAAAATGACCCTGGAATATATATATATATATATATACATTATTAAAATTTTGGCCTTTGGCTGATGACGTTACTTGCAGCATCTCGAATCCAGTGTTTCGAAGGCGTACCTCTCCATTAATGCTCCCTTTATTTTTCCATATATTTTATGCACTTATCGTTGGTGTAAGTTTTATTCTGTATTGTTTGTGTATGCGTTTGCACGCGTGCGACCATTTGCATGACTCTAGAGATGAGCGTTCCCGTTCGTGTGTCCGTTGCTGTGAACATGTAGTGTGTCGTAATCATTTGTCCTTTTTGGGAATTTTTTATTCAATTTATGCTGGCTCTTGAAATATATATATATATATATATATATATATATATATATATATATATATATTGTATATTTTAGCAGCAATCCTTCCTATATGAATGTTTCATTAAGAACGACAGACAAGGTACTACGAGCTTTTTATTTAATTTTTTTCTTCTGAGCTTTCTTTTCTGGACAAAGGGCGTAGTACCTTGTCTGTCGTTTTTAATGAAACATGCATATATATATATATATATATATATATATATATATATATATATATATGACATATCGTGTACTGAGTGTTGGAGGTAATAAGATAGTGCTCGATGTAATATAACAGAGCTATTTAGTGTATATTAATAAATATAAATATTATTCCTCAGTGAGGAATAATATATATATATATATATATATATATATATAAGTGAACATAGCCACCCGTGACCATTGCATCTAACATGAAACAAACTGTCACCTCTAAGTGTTGACTTCTATATTCACTTTTATATTTACACACGCTCTATCTCTGATATTGAGCACTTTATCCCATAAATATAGCACATCTTAAAACTATATTTCTTCATATATTCATATATATATATATATATATATATATATATACATATATATATATATATATATATATATATATATATATATATATATATATATGTATATATATACATATATTTATATATATATGTGTGTGTGTGTAAATATGTGTGTGTGGGATGTGGGTTTGCTTTAGTAAATTTTCAACAACAATTTAAAGTATATTTTTTTGAAAGAGTAAAAGGTTATATTTCGTATCAAGAAACTTATTTAGAGAATGTTTATCTAAATGTTGAATTCACAAATTAGTTTCTCTCGTACTGACGAGTGAATACAAACTGGGCTATAGTAAATTGATACACCAGTGAATCTCTGACTCACCATCTTAGTGGGGGTCTATCGCAAAACTTGATTCATAACGTACCTCCATAATTATTTATAATTATATGGAAGGGAAATTGACCACTATTTAATTACATAATCCAAATAAGCGGCAAATTCATCATGCTTCGCATATTAACTTTCAGTCATCATGAGTAGTTTATCTTTAAATGTTCAATAAAGCGAAATACTACCAGAACTTTCTTAGAACAGCCATTTAAAAACATGCCCGGCTTTGGATTATGCAGTTTTTTCGGCTTGATTTTATGTTTATTGATAAACCAGTTTACAATCTGCCAACCAGGTACCCCCAGCGCGTGACATGTGTGACATGTGTAAAAGGAGATGGCGTTGCACGACGGGGGATAGACATCGAAGTAAAGCAACGAGGAACTCTTGACAAGCGAGCTAGTTCTGCTCATGAAAACGAGGTCTTTCGGGAGGTGCAGTGTAAGGATCGTCATAATAGACTTTTTTTTTTCTTTTAACGAGAGGGATCTCTGGTCATGCCATTATTCATCAGACGAGTCGTTAATTTGTCAATTACACAGACCAAGATAAATTAGAAGGAGCAGTGAAAGAAGACATTTTAAGATTAGAATGTATAACGGATGGCTTTTAAGCCTATGAATACAGGACAAGTTTTCTTAGAAGCTTTGTTCAAGGCTACTTGTATTCCATGAAAAAAAAACTACCAGCTGTACTAAAATAGTGAATAATCATGTTAGATATGATCATTCATGGCAAGAGATGCAGCAACCGCAAGTAAATAAATCTGGGTGGATGTGGGCAGATTTTATTTTATATTTACTCTCTTCTTATTTATCGTTGATGTACACTCAACTGTAGAGATGACCACAAAGTGGTAACTGTTTTTGTTAAATAGAGGAAAACAAATACATCACTCTAAACACATATATAAAGAACGGCGAGGTAGTGTAATAGTTTGCAAGCTTGTTTCTCCAGAACAATTACGACTGAGTAATGAGTTCGATCCTCACTGGCTGCCCCATACTTTCGGCCTTGTGCCACATCTAAGCTACGCTTGGAAAATCATCATATATAAAGAAAAGTACAGGGCACCACGAGGTGGTGTAACAGTTTTGCAAGCTTGTCTCACTAGAACAATTATGACTAAGTTGTGAGTACGATCCTCACTGGCTGCCCCATACTTTCGGCTTTGTGCCACATCTAAGCTACGCTTAGAAAATCAATATATAAAGAAAGGTACACAATCCATTGAAAAAAAATTCAAATCATTCATAAAAGCTAATTGAATAGCCGAAAATCGCTTGGATATATAGAAAATTTGGGTAGTTTTTATACATTTTATATCCAGAAAACAATTTTACGAACAGTACTAGAAAAACTGAATAGAAAGCTTGATCGTAGTACCTTCTTTATTAAAACTGAATATATATATATATATATATATATATATATATATATATATGTGTGTGTGTGTGTGTGTGCGCGCGTGTGTGTTTGTATATTTGTGAGTTCACACACTATACTTTCAAATACACACGTAAGCACACATGCGCTAACCCTCACCATCATATATATATATATATATATATATATATATATATATATATATATATATATATATATATATATATTAGCAGGTTGATTTTTCACTTTTTTTTTAAATATCAAAAGAATAATGTACCAAAAGATGTGTATAGACCTATTAAGTACTGATACAAAAAATTAGATAAGACACTTCAACGTTTTTTTTGAGCATTTGGCATCAAAGATGGTAGACAAAAAAGCACTGAAAAATCCACGATTTTGCAAGATTTGGACTAGATATTGATAAAAAAACAAAAAACAATTTCACTATTTAAATCAGGGAATGTTGCTATTTTGTTTTATCAAATGAAATAAAATGTAGAAATTATAAGTAAACTTCAAATTGAAAATCTGCCCCCTCATAATCACTGACGACTTTGAAATACTGTTTTTTACCTCATAAATTAAGCAATATTAGTTGAATACATTAAATAATTGATTTTTTTCTGTTTTGAATGAAAATACAACAAACACACAAATATGGAAAAATAAAGAATAGTTTAATGGGGCTTAATATATAGAGTCACGTAGCTCCATATAAGAACCCTCCGATGAAATTGATGGTCTTAATTTTTTACACAAAGCTTTTGCTATTATGTGCTGGTGCCTTGCTTCAAAGCCATACGCATATTTCGGAGCTTCTGTTGTTAACTTGACTGCCCATTCCACGTCTTGAGAATGGGAGGGCAAATCTGGCAAGTCAAGCTTCGTACCATTTAATAATTATTCCCGAAGTTCATTTTCAGAAAATTCTTCTGTGAGTGGTGGTTCACAAATTCCACTTAATGACATATCTTTTAACTGTATCCAATGCATAACTTTAAGATTGATAGTTGTGATTCTTTTTAATCTTTTGTTGGTTTATTCCCCACTCTGGAAAGAATATGAAAATTGTGCTATTTTTTAAAAAAATGCATTCTGTACTGCTTTAATATCTATAGTGAAATTAGATAAAATCCTTAAAATCCTTAAATCGGCATAACTAATTTAGTCAGTTTTATATGAATAAATATTTACTAACCTAATGCCCAAAATTCTTTTTATAGCTTCTTCCCTCACTTCCAGTTCATCAGATTTGACCATTGAATATAAGATATTTTAAGGCAGTAAGGCGAAAGCATTGTATTGTATATTTTTCAATGTGATCTGTTGGATTTCATATGGTTGCTTCCAAATCCTTTGGATCATATTGAAAATATACATTTGCTGATTGTGGAACTTGTTATTTCTTTTATTTTCGAACCAGAAAATGGTATACACATTCACCATAAAATTTATTGAACTGAGGAGTTTGGTTGAAATATTTCGTGGGTAGACACCATGAGTCCATAAATACATCAGACTGATGCCTAAAATTAACCACCTTGCCTGGTTTAATGGACCAATTTTCCATGATACAAATCTAGAGTCCACGTTACCTCTAGAAACACCCACTGTATATTCATAAAGGAGTCTTTGGACACAACTAAGGGTATCTGCATTTTCAATTTTAAAAATAGAATCCAGAGGACTGCCAACAGCTGAAAATGATATTTGGGGTAAATTATGATAATCATTTGCACGTAATCTTCCAAGTTTGAATGTGGCAGGGCTATTTTGTGGTACCATCTAAAAAAAGAGCTCTAAACGGAAGTTTATTTTGGTGCAAGGAGCAATCAATAGTGTGAAGATTTCTGTTAAGTTTTCTTTCTAGAGGTGCAGCAAATCCACCTTCACAGCCTGAATTGGCATTAGTGTTTGTCAACAAGGATAGCCTTGATAGTGCTCACACTGTTGAATTCATAGAAAACATTAGCCACTTGCTCGGCAAGAACCACACCAGTTGCACCAATATTAGGAAGAACCCTATGTGTCAGATATTCCCTTTCATATGTCATCTTTGTGACAGTCAAGTGGCGTTCTGGTCCTTTGTTTTTTTTTTCAGTCTTCTCTCCATTTTCCTCCACTATTTCCTTGTACATTAATGTGTCTTTGTCAGTTCTCGCATCAACTCCAATACAAAGATTTTTCACCTTTTCATCATGCTGTTGATGGGAATTTGTCTCTTTAGCCTTTGCTCTATCAATTTTACATTTATCTATATCAATATCTTTTTATATTAATATTTTTGTAGAAGAATGCCCATAGCGCTGAAATCCAAGAGCAATGCATTCGGAAGGCTAGCTTTAAGATTGGAAGATACATCACCCCTGATCAACTCAACAGCATACCGGAGGATTTTGATAAGGCTATAGCGGATAGCCTTATCAAAATTTCACGGTATGCTAGGCCCTTTGGGATGCATTTTCCTGCCGTTTTTATTAAAATATCTGACAAAGAAAATATATGTATTATCAAAAATTACACAAAAAATATTTTTCAAAATAAATTGGAAAATAAAGTTTGAAATGCATTATTAAATTTAAAAGTAATGTTTATTTACATAAAAGTAGAGTTAGTTCCGGGATTAGCTTGTGAACATGCTTTTTTATAAAACAGTAATTTTGAAAATATAAACAAATTACAATAATTATAAAAGTTGTATTTTTTTAAATAGTTAAGTATATTTTGATGAGAAATAAAATAGATATTTGTGCTAGTTAAATGCGTAAATAGTAAACGAAAATAAAACGAACATACAAGAGGAGGTAATTACTACCGGAAAATACCGAAAAAAATATCCAGTAAAAAAGACGGCATTCATAAGTAGTTATTTGTATTTTAAACTAAATATTTTAGTGTGTTTTATTTTTTTAGTTTGAGTAATTTCATTTAATTTATTAAGAGAATAGATAATAAGCTCAAAAATATCCATTATTAAGCGTTATTTTCTTCTTTTCTTTTCGTTAAGACTCGGTTTTAATTATAACCTACAAATGTTTCCGTTATGATGATAAAAATCGCAGTTTATTTTGTCTTTAAGTTCGATTGCTCAAATAAATACGAAGTTTTGAAGAAAAATATTTTTTGTGGTAATTTTTTACGTTATTTTGCAACTATCCCCGAGTTTTCTTTTACACTTCCAAAATCCACCTACTCTAATATATATATATATATATATATATATATATATATATATATATATATATTTATGCATATATATATATATATATATATATATATATATATATATATATATTTATGCATATATATATATATATATATATATATATATATATATATATATATATATATATATATATATATGTCAGTGGGCATTGAGGCGACAATCTATTCCATGCTAAACGCAATCGTCAGGTCATATGTCTGTGTGAATATTTCTGTGTGTGTGTATGCGTATAAATGTTTTGTGTTTGTGACTTGCTGTAAGAATATGTAAGAATAGGCTTAAATATTATATTTTCATCCTTTTTCAAGCAGTATTAACTTTTACACTTGTTCAGCAGTGACTTCATGAATAATGCTCTACCCTGTTACTCCTTTTGTCTAAGTGGCTGTATAAGTTCTCACAGCAGATTAACATGGTTTGTTCATTAACAGCATAATATTCGCATACTGACATTGGCGTCTTTATTACTGTGGAAGATAGTTCTCTCATTACCATAAAATACCATTATACGTACTTATTTCTTTAATAAAAATGAAGGTAACGATATTCATGAACATTAACCGAAAACTGTCTAAATTTAAAATCGGAAATAAAAGCATTTTATGTCGTGCAATTGACAACTAATATAACCGATAATCGGCATTACTCGTAAATTATGATTATTAATCAAAGATTAGGTATAGTTTATTATAATTGGATGGAACGAAAACAGCATAAAAATCCAAATCCCACATAGCAACTATCCCCGGGAATGTTTCAAAGTATCGCACTTAATTCATATTTATTATCTGATTTCATCTGAAAGGAAGGCTACATAGGAAATAAAATTTCAGTTGTTTGTGGAAAAATGTGTCATATCTATTCCTATCGTCGCATCTTAACGCCAACATTAATAAAAGAAATATAAACAAATGCATGCTTTAGATTTAAATAGAAATATATTTTATTTTTCTTGCTTCTGTCTTCGCCTTCCTATATACGTGCTTTACACTTCCGTTGTCTCCCAACGTCTTCTGATTTGTCCATTGCTTGACAGGATAGCAGAGCACCTAATTAAAATATAATAAATACATTTTATTCAATGCTTAGTGGTTGTCTGCCGCATACAATTTATTTCCAGTTCGAATCTTACTGAATCCTATTTCGATAGTAATGAAATAACATTTAAAATGTATAACAAAATGACGGACTCTTTTTAATCCTATTAATTAAAACATCGAAAATACGGATGAAGTAACGTTTATCGGTCTGTCAAATGGAATAACGGAGCCGAGTTCAAATTCCAGCCTAGCATGTTGCATTCACTTTCACACAAATGCCTTTAGGAATGTCATGAATGCATTTCTTTGCTTCCAGCTTTATATTAAATGGCAAAGTAAACTGAGAAAACTAACCTTCTGTAGTAACTAGTCTGGATGTAAATTTCCGAAAGTCAAACATGTCTATCGGAAACACTTTTATTAATAACATATGGGAATTTACTGATAATGAAAAAAAATTTCCTCGTTGTGGACACGATCCGTCCATTTTATTCTCAGTATCCTTCTGTAGAACTACATCGATATTCCCTCAGGTGTCCTCTTCATTTGTGTGGAAATTTTATAGCATTCACTGTCAGAAAGTAAGATTGATATTACATAGCTGTCTAGCACACTTTTCGTTGTTTCTGCTGATATCTTCCTGTTTCTTAATATTTTGCTTAGCTTTTGAAAGACCTTTTTAGCTATTTCCATGAGCCTTCAAATTTAATTCGCATATCCGTCAGCTGATACAACAGTTCCAAGATAATGAAATTTCTGTATTTTATTGATTCTGACCTCTTCAATTTGTAGCTCGCATTTTGAGCAGTCCCTCTTGCTAACGACCGTACTCATACACCTTAAGGTTAGTCTTACCTTGCCGACCTTCTTTAGGAGATTCCGCGGGTTTTTCACTGTCTGCTAGTAGAAAAGAAAACTAAAATAGATTTACTGACAAAATATAGCACAGTGTGGCTTAAGAATAAACGAACGAAGGAGTGACATGCATAGAGGAAGATAGTGTTGTGTCAGTCTTCCAAGTTGATGCCAGTATATTTTTTAAATTAATATTCAAATATTCAGTGTTTAAGTCAATTCGAACATAGACCACTGATCCTGCAAATCTCTCAGCCATCAAAGTCGATATACTTCCCAAGACACAGATTGAAACACTAAGTATGAATCAAAATCAATATATATTTAAAAAACGACTTCTGTTGATACTGTTATAAAGTACGTTTATTTGGTATGTTTTAACTTGTGGGTATCTTCAAATTACATCTTTGGGAATGAAAACTCTCTTCTAAGCGAAAAGGCTACAGCAAGCTTGTTTCTAAGTTTATTTCTCCTCTGTTTGCTAAATTACACAATCCCAAGACTCAAAATCCCAAAAAATGGGCAAGGAGCTAAATAAAAATAAACTTAAGGAAATTGGAATCTTATAGTCATATAATCTTGATGGTTGCGCCTGGAAATGCCTAAGGCCTCTGATATAATTTAATGTTTCATTTTTTGAAGGCGTTCAAGCAACATAAATATATATATATATATATATATATATATATATATATATATATATATATATATATATATATATATATATATAAGCATATGTAGTATTTGAAAATGTTTTATAATTAATGGCATATTATGATTACGACTCAGGGGGCTTTCACTTATAATGAACTATATTTTTTAATTTCTCATTTTTTTAAAATAATCATTTCTTAATGAAAATGTCACTATGAATTATCATAAAAACAGAACAGGAGATCGCATTCAAATTTATCTAAGTCCCAGTTCCTTAGTAGTCAAAAAATAAGATATAATAATTCAAGTTTGGCACAAGCTTACAATAATCAGAGATCAATAACAAACTGCCAGTAGGTTGTGAAATTTGGTCAATAGGTTAGAGCTCTGTTTAGCGTATTATTTCAACTTTTTTACCTTATATTTAAATTTCATCTCTTTTTTTTTGTTGTTGTTTACTGAGGCGCCATTTTAATTATTTGTTGTCCGAACCGTTTACTCTTCTTCTGCTTTATTCCTTCTTCTAATTCCTTTATTCTTTTTATTTTTCTTTATTCCTTTGATTCTTTTATTCTCTGCTTCCTTCCTTCAATTTCCATTCTTTATTTCTCACTTTCTTCTTTCTTATTGAAAGGAAGGCCTGGAGAATCTGATACACACGGGACGAATAGAGGGGAAAAGAGAACGCAGCGCATGACATATGTAGAGGCAGGTGGATGGCGGAGCGTGGTCTTGGGGAGTTGATAGAAACACACAACCTGCTGAGGGTCACAAGGGATAAGGGGAAGTGGAGGGCCATGACCGCCTACGTCGTGAAAAGACACGGCACATAAAAAAGAAAACAGAAAGTTGATACTCCTAAGTCTCGCAAGGAAAATGGAAAGAGACAGGATGTAGCGGTACTTTTTCATTGACCTATGAATTGACACTCCTCCATATCCATGCTTTCCTTTTTATAATACACTCTCTATTTTCCTTTTTTTAGTTTCTGTATCTTCTCTTGTTCGAAGAGTTCTTCTTTTTTCTTCTTTTTCTTCTTCGCATAAAATTCCTCTCTCTTTTTCTTCAGCTGCGGCTCTGTTTCTTTACTTTCGCAGTCGTTCGATTACAAGTATATACAGCCAATATTATGACGTCGTCACGTCATATGTGGCTGGAACTGGTGTTTGAACGACTTCGATCGTTATTCCGTAGTGGGTCAAATCTGTTGTGTCACTGCGTTTACCTTAATGGTTCTCTTCAGGCCTTAAACTGTTGCATTATCTCTGTTGTCAGTGTCAGATTAGAAAGTTTTTCTTGTAAATAGCACAGCACTTAGTGTACAGACTACTTTTATTGTAGTAGGAACTTTTAGCCAAGTACGTGGTAGTAGGTGAGAGGAACTCTTCGATATTAAAATCTTTCTGCTCCATGTGCTCGCTACGAGGTAAAACAAAAATTACCGAAGTATTTTAGCAAAAGAAACCTATTTTTTATGAGGAAATTTCGGAGTCATGCTAGTTGTTGATTCGTCAATTTATAGGTCAATGAAAAAGCACCGCTACATCTTGCCTCGTGCCGTGTCCTTTCTGAACATAGGCGGTCATGGCCCTCCACTTTCCCCTATCCCTTGTGGTTCTCAAAAGGTTTTCTGTTTCTGTCAACTCCCCTAGTCTACGCTCCGCCATCCACCTGGCCAAGCCCTCCACGTATATTATGAGCTGCTTTCCCCGGTCTCTTTTCCCTCTATTCGTCCCGTGTGTATCATATTATCCAGGCCCTCCTTTCTCATCACGTGTTCCAGAAATATCATCTGCACGTTCCTTATTTTAAGCATAAAGTTACTCCTTGTTTGCATCCTTTCCAAGATCTCATCGTTTCTCACATGCTCGGTCCATGATATCCTCAGAATCCTTATGTAAAACCACATCTCTGCCGCCTCGAGTCTCTTCTTTATCCTTAAGGAGACCACCCAACATTCACTGCCGTATAAGAGGACAGTTGTCACGTAGCAGCTCAGTATTCTTTTCTTTGTCACCATAGAAATCCTCCTGGAGTTCAAACTTGGCCATCCCAATCAGACTTCTGATCTCAGCGTCGCACCTACCATCAGAACACATCACAGATACATAAACTTACGCATATGTGTGATTTTAGTGTCCCCGACCTGCAAATTGCATTTTGGGCTCATTCTTTTACTGGTGACCATGCAGTCTGTATTCTTGTAGTTTATGCTTAGTTCTTTCTTCTCGCTCTCCTTCGCTACTTTCTGTAGGAGGTTTTGTAGTTTCTTTTCCGTGTCTGCTATCAGTGCCGTGTCATCTGCGTATCTTATGTTGGTAAGGTTGTGGCCGCTAATGATAAACCCTGGTAGGATCTCCTTTTCCCTCGGAACTGCCTCGCTGTATAGGTTGAATAAATCTGGTGAGAAGACTCATCCTTGTCTTACGCCTCTTTTTTTTTTTTGTATATTCGCTGAGCTCATTCCCGATGCAAATGCATACCGTTTGCTGCCAGCATAGGTTCTTGATTATTCTGATATCTTCCCCTAATATATCAAGTTTGCTGAGCAGATCTAGCAGGTCCTTGTGGCGTACTTTTTTGAATGCCTATGCGAAGTCTATAAAACGTAGATACACGTCCTTCTGCATCTGTATTGCTCTTTCCGATAACATTCTAAGCATGAATATCGCGTTCCTTTCCATGTCAAATAAATCATATTTCAGATGTACGATGTATTTCCAACACCCCGTTCGGCTGTTTTGTCAATTACGAGATCATCATCTTAATGCTCAAACTTACACGCACAATGTTCCATTGTTAACAATTGCTGAAGTGATATATTTGATGATAGGATGCATATTTAATTAGGAGTGTTATTATTGTGTTATTATTATTGTGTTATTATTGTGATGTTTTCACACTGTATGTGATGCTTTCTTGAACAGGATATAAGAATGAAATCAAACAATATTGCGCAACAATATTTTAACAATAAATTGTTTTTCTTTAAGCCGAACCAAATTACACGTATTTATAATGAAGTACACGCAAGTGGATATACACGAATTTATTTATTTGTAAGTAAGGTGTGTAAAATCCTATTGATCGTTATGAGTAACTTCCGTTGTATAAGAGTTTTTTTTTTGCGTTGGTAGAATTAACAGCTAAGGGTATTTATATGATGTGTCCTATGTTGAGCTGTGTAAAATATAACAGTCGGCTCAATCGGGACAAATATGTCCGACGAATGAGAAAGAAGGTAAACCTTGTTTTGTGGAAAAAGAAAAGAAAAAAAGAAAAGAAAAAATCTTTGCATTCTTTTTTCTGATACAGCTTTTGGAGAACACTATTAAGTGGTCGCTAGCAGAAGTTCCTTGGCAGACAAGTGGATTAATCCAGAACATTATTCGGCTCTTCCTTCGTTCTATTCTTCTTTTCTCGATCATTTCTCTTATACTCCCTTTCCTGCTATTCCTTCCATTTTTTGTTCACGGTCTTTGCTTATTTGTTTAACTTATTTCGCTGCCTACCTTTATTTTGTTAGAAGCGGAAAAAGTAAAGTAGTGCTTATCTATCTGCTTAGAAGTGTAGTATTTTGAAATGCATCTGTTGAATACCGGCAAATGACAGTCTATCGAAAGTGCCGCAAGTCTTATCACCTTCCTCGAATAGTTTCAAATATTCTTCACTTCAATTTCCTCGTTACATTCTTAATGGCAAGGTCATATGACATGGATTCTTACGTCGGAATGCATTTAAATCATTTATCTTTTTAGCGTAAACGATTCTCTTGATGAGCAGGTCACGCATAAACTGACTAAACAATTCTATGGCATGAATCCCGCCAAAAATCAATAGCAAGATAATTCCGCCGTAAAAAAATGTCAACCATAAGTTACTCTGTTGAAAATTATTCACAAAAATGTTACCAAGATAATGACCTTGGGTCGGAGTTTAGATAACTAAAAAGAAAACATTCGTTTTTAATTTTAGTGTCTTTGAAAAAGAACGGCTTATTTGACGTTCTATTTAGTGTCTTCGATGAAAAAAAAAAAGAAACAGATTTTGTGTTTCCAACCAAATCCAAAACATTTTTAAGATTAAAAAAAAAATCACGTTTATATATATAGTTATTCACTGGATTTTCATCTGGGATATTTACTGTATCATCTTTGATTTTTGTCATTAGTATTTATCACTTAATTAGGTGCATTAACAAGGATCAGCTTATACTGGAAAATACATATTCATCGAGGAAAATGAACTCTTTTTCAAAAGTAGGCAGTGTACATAATCTTCTAATTATTCTATCTATTTAAAATATGTGCGTAAGTGTACGCGCAAATAAGAATGATGATACCTTTATTCTGTGACGTGATCCTAAATTACGTGGGTGACCATCATTCGCCACATCTTCCATTCCCCTGTAATGTTAGTTTTTTTTTTAAAGTTTTTTTCTCTTCCTACTATCCCTACCAATTTATAACTACTATCCATTTTGAAAATCTCCTTGCGTATGTTACTCGCTGTTTCCATCCGACCATCTTGAATCCAGTATGTCTTGTGTGCTTCAAATTCTACAAACTTCATGTATTCCAGTAATTTCAACTCTTTCTGATTATGCATAATAAATACAATATTTTCAAGTCGGTATTCATATGACGGTTTTGTAATGAGATCACACAAAGAATAGAAAATCTGGCGCAATAAAGTCTTATTGTGTTGTGTGTTTTCAATTTGAAACAGCATATATAACAATTCTATTCTCTTGAACATATTATTGTATTATGTTTCAATTGATATTTCTCCTACAAGCTATGGGTATATTTTGTATTTTATTCTCATGGGTTTTAAAATTTAAAAAAAAATCATATGTGTTACATGCGTTACCGCTTTTGATTCAAATAAAGAGAAAAGCCTGATATGTTACACAATTCTAATTTGTCTTTGTGTTATTTTCTAAATATACTTTCCCCAAAACTCAGAAGCTAAGCTTTGATTTTCTTCTTTTAATATATCTCTGTA
Organism: Acanthosepion pharaonis; assembly: GCA_903632075.3. Classification (NCBI taxonomy): domain Eukaryota; kingdom Metazoa; phylum Mollusca; class Cephalopoda; order Sepiida; family Sepiidae; genus Acanthosepion; species Acanthosepion pharaonis. The sequence continues at coordinate 517,168 of CAHIKZ030000338.1, read as the reverse complement.
AATTACTTCTCATAGGAATAAACTTGCCTGAGGGGGAAGAGGATGAGCGCCGCACATTAATCTGGCGCCTGACCTCTCATAGACATCTGGCAAAAACACTTCGAGGCTTTTCCTGCATATCAGGTATGATTTGTAATAAATTAGTCAACAGAAATATGAGGAAATCCACATGAATAAAACTAATTCGGGACGGAAAAGCATATAATGGAGAATCATTAAGCAGTAACAGAAAGGATCCCATGTTTCTATGAAGGAACGGAAAAGCAACAGTATTGCATATAATTCTTCAGAGAAATTACTTGTCCTTCGTGAACAAATCCGAAGACAATCACTAAAATTATGTGAAAGTGGTGTTATATGGCAACACGAATATTTAAATTCAAAAATAGATTCTCGTTGAAAAATTAAAAAATAACTAACATATATTTTAAAAAAGTGGCCATTCTGATTCTTCCCATAGACCAAAACGATTCGACATCTTGAAAGATTAAATAAAAATTTATGAACTGTGTATAGTTTCTTTATAATTTAAATACTAATTAAGGGAAGTTAATCACTCAATTAATTTTTTTTTTTTAAATAAAATTGGCAGTTTGTTTATTCTTTATTACAAAGTATGTTTGCACACACACACAGACACACACGCATAAATATTTTTCTTTTATACAGGTTTGATAAAAAAACAACTAAAAACATTTGTCACGGATATTTACATTCCCCATGTCATGTATGTTGACGTTTCAAAATTGGAATAGAAAATCTATGTTGTTTGAGTCCTTTCCGCATTCAGAAGGCATTAACGAGGAGTTTAATTTGATAAAGTTGTGACTAGGGTTTATATAAGCGTCTTAGTGCTATGTCAATTTCACCTTTTACCAAAGATCGCGTCTTCACATGTCACGTCGTTTTTTTTTAATGTATCGCTTCTAAATGCGTCATATATATGTAGCTATTATTTGTGCAGAAAGTAGGGATATTTGTCTGTTCTTGTTCTGTTCAGAAAAATGTATTAATTCATGAAATAAGTTTTATAAGCAAACATTGTGTTAAAATTACGCTATGCATGTCATTGGTCTCAGGGCATATCTTTCAAACGTTACTCTTATTGATACTCTTTTAGCCTCCCCTATATAATTTCCCTATGAACAAATTCCATCGTTCAAATTCCACCTGGGTCGTTGCATTGGGTAAAGAATGAAACGATTTCTTAATCCTTCAGGTTAATATTCAGACGGATTAGTCTCTCTAGAGATGGTTGACATTTAGTCTAGAAGAACAACAACTCGGAATTTAAAAAAGGAAACTGGCTGTGTATCGGGTTAGCAATTGCAACCTGTAAAAATATAAAAGACATGCTTGTTACTGAAAGCTGTGGTCCTATGCGCCATTGGAAGTCTACTGAGTTAATATACAACAATATGACCACATATGTTCGTTATAAACAAGACACTGATAGTTTGCTACGTCGTACCAATGGCTAATCCAGCAGAAGAAAACAAGTAAAAATAAAAAAAAGAGTGAAAATTACAGCAATCAGAGGACCTTGACTCGGAACAAATAATGTAGTTTATGAAATTAATAATGTTCCGAAAATGACAGAGTTCCCTAATCACTAGATGTCAGATTGGAGGAAATGAATATTTCAAATTGGTTTCAGCAAGAATACAGATGTATATTTTAGGGGATTTTATGATATTTTTATTCAATACAAGGCCTGCGAGCCTGTCAAGGCAGATGTCTACTAACGTTGGTTGTTTTATTGATGCAGAAATTATATTTTATGAGTATATATAGGAGACATAATGGTAGAACTAAAACTTGAAGTTAAAACTGTAGTGATCTTCGGAGTTTGTTCTTCTTTCTTAAGATTTAAAATCAATATAGAATTATAGCAGGGGTGTTCATAAAAAATAAGTTTTCTTTAAGTAAATGCGAGCCGTCCCTTTTCTAGTGCTATATTTGATGGGAAGACGAGATAAAGATGAAAAAAAATATTTTCCAATTTCTTCGTAGGACATTTTACAAGTATAAACATCTGAACGGAGACACAGTAGAGTAATGTATAGCGGTTAGGATTGGCGAATCGGAGAGCTGAGTTTGTTATTTTCGCTTACGTTACTAATACCTGTGGAGGAAGGTATGAATGTACCTTTTTTTCCTCGCAAATATGGGTAAATAGCAGGACAGACTGAGTTCATAACGGCTTGGTACCATAGAGGAAAAGTTATCAGGACAGTTACCATGAAAATATATAAAAAAAAGGGAAGGTAAGTAACGGCTGTGGGAAATTGATTGAAATCGAGATGCCAGGACCAATAATATTGAAGGTACTATTGTTGCATTTTATCAAGAATCACTAATATACATAGTAGAATTAACAGAGTAGATGTGGCAGCAATATTCATTTCATAAACAAATAGTAGACTTATAAATATGTAAGTTAGATTAAACAATCGTCTACACTGTAGTGATCTTCCAAGCGTAGCTCAGATGTGGCACAAGGCCGAAAGTATGGGACACCCAGTGAGGATCGAACTCACTTCTCAGTCGTAATTGTTCTAGCGAGACAAGCTTGCTAACTATTACACCATCTCGAGGTGCCCAAATCGACTACACGGCAAACCAAATTTATAAGCAACAGGCTTAGTAATTGATTCAATATAATTTTTCAACTTTATATCAGTAGAAAACATTAGCTAAAAAAAAACGCAATGTGTGACTCTCTTAGAGGTTAGAATCAGTCATACTGATGGAAGGCGAAAATTCTTTTCCCACGCAATTAGAATCGAATGGTTTTGTTTAAAAAACAATGATTTTACGATGACATTTTCCAGGAATTTTCTTTCCGCTAGATCGGAAAGCCAATTTCACAAAATAATTAACTAAATTACACTTGACCTGATTTGTTTTTAAAGTTCTGCAATTGCTTAGCTTATACAACATATCACAATAACCTCCCATTTTAATTACCTTTTACACGCAAGAATAAATAATGTGTAATCTGTTTGGTTAAAACCCTGAGGTTGTAGCAGTTTAGCAGAATTGATTATTTGGCATTGGCAATTAATTTAAAGGTAATTTACGATTTGTGCATAGCTAAAAGATACTGGCAAAGCCTAAGGAAATGTGAGGATAAGAGTCATGTTAGAAAGATTGTCAAACGTCCTGTTGCCCTGATGGCAATCTAATACATGACGTGATTTTAACACATTTTTTTCTTATATAAACTATTTTATAAAGTCTTAAATTATTCCTTAAGAGATAAAAACGAGAAAATGCAAGAGTATTAAAAATATAACAAATATTTCTTTAAAAAAAATGATTATTTGACATTGAAGCTTAATTTAAAGTCAGTTTATGATCTGGGCATACAACCAGATATCAGGATTATATGTCAAGAAAAGAAGCCTCTTTTTGAAAAAAGACAGTAAAATTATACATGTAATCTTTACAAAGTATTGACTGAGAAAAAGTTTTATAAATTCTTACATATTTTTTAAGGGTTAAAATCAAAGCGATAATATTGAAATATGTGACGTCCCTAACACAGCCTTCGCTCGCTCCTCGCTGCTTCGTTCGGGTGTCGCCGCTCCAAACGTGACGTCCGCCTGTTGCGTCAGTCGTGTTGTCCCGTCCTGTGACGACCAACTGGCTTGGTATCGGTCGCAGCACCCAAATGTGACGTTCTAACCTTTTGATGATTCGGATGGGAATCTGGTTAGATTCGATATCAGCCTCGTCGTTCCCAACTCGCTTCCAACGTCTGGTTACCAAAGTAACTGCGTTGATCTCCAGTCTGCCTACCCACGTTGTGAATTGAGCAGACGAAATCAATCAGTAGTTGGGGCCGTAATGCAAAGTGAGTTCAAACGGGGGTAAAAAAATATGCATAAAAGAAAATAAAATGATAACTCAAAAGTTCAAGGTATCAAAGAAAAAAGGATAACAAAACTTTATGTCTTGTTGCTGGATAGATAGGACTGCGTCTATCTCCCGACCCGTTATATGGATTGTGACACGTTGTTTGTTGTTAGGCGAGTTTTAACACTTTAAGTTGTCTGTTCTTTAGGAAATTGGTTTTTATTATTTATAAACATAACGCAGGGATATGGAATTTTTATTTTGGCAAAAGGAGAAACACAATGCGTATTTTTATCTGGTGCTATATTCGGCATATATATTCCCCTTTGTAGGAAATAAAAAAAAAGAACCTATATGTAAGTGTTATAAAACTCGGGAAAAATACATGTAAAGGTAAAAATTCCAAGGGATACAGGCTATATGAACGCAGTAAATGCGAGCACAAATGGATATTACAAATAGAAAATATAATGGAATCACTATTTACATTATTCAGATTATTGTCTTCATATTTGTCGCCATATTTATTATAACGTTTTGGCGGTTGTACACTCCGGCCTTCTTCAGGTGGTTGGAATGTCGAACTTAACCCTTTATTTCGCTCACTGGGGTGGATTGTTCTAGTTCCACGTGCCATGATTAATGGATGTTAGTTATCAGTTATCTCTTGTTAATTCCCCTCTCCAAGTTCACCACTGACTTAACCGGGTATTAAAATCACACTCTTTGGGTCCTGTTACTGGATCTAACTAACGCCTTTATCCACTAATATCTATTGAACATGGCACGTGGAACTATAACAGTCTAAACCCAGTGAGCGAAATTAGGGTTCAGTTCGACATTTCAACCACCTGAAGAAGGCCAGATCGAACAACGACCGAAACGTTGTAATAATTATGCCGACAAAGATGAGGATAATAGTCCGAATAATGCAAATAGTGTACATAATACCTCATCTCAGAAATATAGACAGATAATGGAATCAGATATTGATTCTCATTTGTCAGATCAAAATCGTTAAGTATGTAATATTATGACTCTTATATTTCTTCTGATTTCATTACACCCTGTGAGAGTTAAATTGTTCAAGTATTCTCTCTTCATTATATAGCCCAGAAAATTCAACAGTCTTTCACTCTCTGATTGTTAGGTCAATGCTCCTCAGTACTCTTGAAACTTTTGTTACTTAAATATTCTGCCTAAAGACGAAAAGTGCGGCCCTAAAATCCGAAGGTGCTTTGTGATAGCTAAAAACAACGTCCAAAAACTAAGCAGAGTATTAAGAAACAGAAAAATCTTATTAACAACAAAGAAAATCGTACTGAAACTTTACGTAATATTAGTCCTCCTATAGGGCAGTAAATGCTGGACAATCGCCTCACAGTTGAAGAAGAGACTTGAAGCAACTGAAATATGGTTCAACAGAACGACGCTCTGGATACCACGGACTGAATATATGAGCAGTGACAAATTTTTACAGAAAGTAAGGACAAAAAGTAAACATGCTTAATAGGAAGAAGTAACAGATGAAATTTCTGAGGCACATCGGGAAGATTTGATACTAAAGGGAAAGATTGTAGGCTAGAGGCACAGAGGAAAACAACGCATAACCTACTTAGCGAGCTTGTGTAAATGGTTTAGGAGAAAAAACAAAAACTGAAATTCATTAAGATCGACAAAAGAACAGGAACATTGTGAGAGAACCATGATCGCCTACAATCTGAAGTGACAGGGCACATAACAAGATTATTCATATCATTCGTTAGCAGAAACACATCACTGTCAGTTCAAGCCGCTTCACCATCTACAGTGTAACCCGGATATAAGAGAGTTGTCGGGATCGGAGAAGAAGTCTCTTATATCAGGGTTTCTCTTATATCCGTGTTTGGGCAATTTTATATACATTAACACAGGCTCTAATTTGGGACCAGAGAATTTCTCTCTTATATCCGGGTTTCTGTTATATCCGGGTTACACTGTATCCAAAATTTATTATCATATTAAAGAATATATATCCCATCGCTGCTCAGAAATCTTTTCTTTGAATACAACGATATTTTCGGTTCAAGGACAGTTGCGTACTGAAAATTTACGTCCTGGACAATTGTGTACCAGACAATTGTGTTCATGGAAATTTGCGCCCTTAGACATATCTATCCATGGATAACTGCGTACCTCTGATAATTTGTTGAAGCTTTTAAAGGCAATTACCATATATTTTGAACAAAGCATAGGTAGTAATCATAATTTAAAAAAAAAGGAATAAAATATAATTAATTTTTTTTGTTTAAAATGCAATGACAGATTAATAGGGTTGCAAGATCGCTCTACACATCGTCAGTTTGTTTTTGTTTCATCTGCGTTTTTCTTATGGTAGCTGTAATTTCCCTCGTCCTCAAATATATATTTTTAACAGTTTTTGGAATTTAGACATGGGTTCCAAGTAAAAATATAATATATAAAATCCGGAATCTATTAGATGTTTGTGGTACGCACTGCTGGAGTAAAATGAAGCTGCTAGCTTAACTTTCTCTTGTTTTAAAATATAATTTTCTCTCTCTTTTTTATTTATGAAAACTACCTTTCTGCTTGTTTAGAGTAACTAAATGTATTCGTGCGAAAATTTCTATATTAAACAATTATTTAAAATAAATGGTAACTTCAAAAAATTATCAGAAGTACACAAATATCTAGGGAAGCGATTTTCTAGGGATTCAAATGTCCAGGGACGCAAATTTCCAGTGTGGAACTGGCTGTCTACTGATATTTTCCTATGTATTAATACTTTGCTTAGTTTCTGAAACAGATCTTTCCCTATATGTTTACGCTTTTGGATTTCTGTGTTTTATTATCCGTCATATGTTACGAGAAAGTTATATGTCTGTGTCTGTTTAACCTTGATAATCCTAATACGTAGTTTAAACCTTCGAATATATATATAAGTTGAAGGGCTTTATTATTATATTGTAAATAGTCCAACAATAACACCTGGAAGTATTTGCCTTTGTAATTATTGTTTATCCAACAAACATTCTGATGAGAATTTTATTTGTTTAATTCCTACAATCCTGAATCAGTAGGGAACACACATATGTGCCGATTCTGAGCCTCCAACGAATCCTGCATAAATATAATATTTATTTAAATGAAGCGTCCAATGATTGTGCTTACTCGATGTTCTAAACTCGGAAGATCTAACGTAAAATTACACTAAAATCTTCTAACTTTTTCATGTATTCCGAGAACCGACTCGGGTTGCAAATACGCAGTCATCTCAACCTCAAGTTAGATGCTAAATATGCTTATTTATTGAACTGAGATTAGCCTAATAGCGCACCGAATTTAACTAGAGTAGTTTAAAAACAAAACTAAAAAAAAAAAAAGGAAAGACACGAACATATTTCACATCAGCGAAAGCACTGGTGAATGCACTAGATGAAAACGGAGCCGGTCCTTAAAATTTGAAGGGCTTCGCTTCGTAGATGGTAATATTCGGCACTTAGCGTTGAATGAGACACTCTTGAAGAAGAAGAATGCCTACTGGTTTTATTACATGTAGTTTATAGCAAATTCAAGGGCCACTTAGAGAAGCAGCCGCCGAGGACACCATTATCTCTACACACCTCTTAATAACGACGACGGAGATGATGATAGTTCTGTTGACAATTGTCTTCCCAAAATATTCTTACTAACAACTAAAACAATTATAGATATATAGAACTCGTATGTGTTTTTATACGTAAGTCAGAAACATTTTAAAAATTATATAGTTTTCCTTTCTACAAATAAACAAATATATGTCTCTAAATCGATGTAGGTTGGTAGGGCTTACACTTGCAATTGGAGTGTCATTTACTTGTGTTTAAATTGGCATATATGCATGTGTGCTGTTTTTTATGTAAGCATCTATGTATATATGTATATATGTATGTCTGTGTATATATATATATATAATATGACCATGAGTTGATTTGTCAGGAAGGAGAATTTATGATGTTATCAGTCTGGAGTGGGGACGATCTCAGCGTGCTACACTGTTGGAAAATGCCTGAAAACCATGTCACAAGTTGATCCAAGACTTGTGAGAGAAATTGGGTAGATTTAACATTTGGCTCCGTCGACAGCTGTGCTAACACGAAGTCACAAGTCATCGTGACCGAGGATTTGAGTGTGCTAGAGTTGTTCAGATTGTTGATCATTCTAGATAACACGCTCTTTCCCAGAAACTGTAACTACGGTCTGCTCAGCATAGTTGCAGTATAAACCACAGGTTGGTGTTGAAGAAACACAAACATGCCTGAGCGAGAGCCTGCAATAGGGATTGGCTAGCCGCCCTAGTAGACGGGTATCCTCGAATACGAGTGACCAGCTACTATTACACACACACACACACACATACGCGCACACACATATACATACACCCACACAGAGGCACACACATATACAGACACGCGCACACACACACACACACACACACACACACACACACATATATATATATATATATATAATAGCTGGCCGCTCGTATTCGAGGATAACCGTCTGCTAGCCAATCCCTACTGCAGACACTTGCTCAGGTACATTTGTATTTGTTCAACACCCACAGGGCCAACCTGTGGTTTATACTGCAACTATGCTGAGCTGAACTTGGTTAGAGTTTCTGGGAGAGAGCGTGTTATCTAGCCTGATCAACCATTTAAACAAGGCCAGAACGCTCAAACCCTCGCTCACGGTGACTTGTAACTTCGTGCTAGCACGGCCATGGACGACCCCCAACTTTCCGTCTACTTGATTTCATTTTTCGTGGTATGATTTACAGGCTTTGGCGCCGCATGCTGGGATCGCCCCCTCCAGACAGTTAACATCTGACAAATCGCCCCATATATTGCGGTGGAGTAATGGATAGCGGCTTGGATTGAGGAATCGGAAAGCTGAGTTCGATTTACAATCGAGTACATTACATTCACTTACGTGCTAATACCCTTGGAAAAAGTGTGAATTCTCTTCTTCTCCCTCCAGCTATGGGTAAATAGCAGGACAGACTGGGTTCTATAGCCTTGGATGGCAACTGGTCTGGGAAAACGACAACACTGAATTCAAAACCTACGGAGGGTCGTTTGGGGACCTGTGGCTTAGCAAGTGCACCAGGTCTCTGAATTCAGTCCTTCAAAAAAGTGTGGATGGTTCTTACAAAAACCTTCACCACTATAATCAAATCTCATGTGCTGGTGTCGGGCTGTCAGATCTGCTTGACCCTCATACGTCGAATTCGATGGTAGAGTCGAGTATATATATGTATATGTATATATTCTGTATATGTTATTATTATAGATACACATTTTTACGTAAATGCTCTAAACAGTAATAACTACATTTACCGGCCTAAATGTCCAAGAAATTGCATAGAAAATATGTGAGCTCCGACAGGAATCGAGCCTGTATACTACACAGAACCGTCGCAAATTTGATATGGAAAAGAACTATCCAGATATCTCTCTACAGTTATAATAAGTAGAAGAAGAAGGAAAAGACAATAATAACAGAATGGACTATCTTATTGATATGGTAATTCCCGAAGACTGAAGTATACCTTTGAAAACTATAAAACTACAAGGATCTTGAAGTGAAAATCTAAAAATATGGCACATTATGACACCAATAACCAATGTCTGTTTTTGTTGTGTTGATCTTTAATAATAATAATAATAATATTAATAATAATAATGGTGTGTCTAGACTGATAATAACGACAAATTTCTTAACATTTGAGAAGATATCAACTTTTAAAAATCTTCTGCACCCTCTCTTTTTCAGCACCCGTACACGTATAGAATCACTCAATGAAAGAGAATAAAAGAGATAGAAAACTTTTAATACCATCATTAATACTTTAATTCTGCTGATTCCAATAGAAAACAGAAAAAAAATCTTACATGATTTTCCTGTTAAACCAAAATCGAAAAAGCAAGACGACACATTTAAAAAAAAGAAAACACTAATAAAATCATATTTCATTATAATTCAAATGTGTCTGTCATAAAAAGAATTAGATAGTTAGTCTCAATGGTTAACAGTAAGGAAAAGTTCCATTTGAAGTATTTTATATTCAATTCCCACTAATGCTTTTAGAAATGCACAAATTCAAATTTCCTAATATGTACATGTATAGATAACATCCACTGCCAAAAACAATACCATAATTAACATAGTATATTTCACCGATAACTTCTTAGATATTATGATACGTTAAGTTATAAAACTATAATTGTGCAATTAATATTGATAATATTACACATTTTAAAAATAATAATTTTTAAAGATAATCTCTATCTATAAAAGGCAGGATATGTGTGTGTGTGTGTGTGTGTGTGTGTGTGTATCAAGTGCATGGCTGCAATTTTCGAAGGATTTGCACCAAAATTTACATGCACATGCTCCAAGTTAGCGGGAAGGCCAAGATCGACTTTGCATTTCCCAACTCCAATCGATAGTGAAATAATAGATTTTTTTCAGGTAGTTTGCGACCATTTTCTACTGGCCAGAGTGAGAGCCTATTGCTGGCGGCCACGAATAGGCAGGAAGATTCTATTGGCCAGCGTGAGAGCCAACAGCTGACTGACACGAATGTTAACTAGCATGCTAGCATGCAAAAAAAAAAATCGATAGCTGCATTCGTCACAAGTGGGAAAATTTAAAACTGCATGGCACTTTACTCCAATTGACTCATTCGCTTGCTTAAACTTAACGTTGATTCTGATTCCGCAGAAATGGGTTGGGTGTGAAAGAGTATTTGTTGTTAACATTCTTTTTTCATTCAGTTTTTCCAGTTACGAGTCCTTTTTTTTAAAGCTGGTCGTTTTGTGTTCATTTTGTTTAGTTCTTTTTTCGTAACAGGTTTAGTATAGAGCTTAGAAAAAATTCGCAATGTGAAATAGGCAAGAAGTAAGGCATGTAGCAACATCAGCACGGCAAAGGGCACTCCTTTAAAGGCAAGGAAGGGCAAAAATATTTTAAGTCAAGTAATAGCGATTGCTGTATGTCGTACGATTTTTGAATCAAGCACGGGCAACGCCGGGCCATGCTGCTAGTAATAAGTTAAAAATGATTGGGTGAGAAGGGCAATATTCTGAGAACTGTACAAACTTTTATGCTTTTTTAAAAAAAAAAATTCTTTTGTTTGCTGTTTAGAAAGATTTTATTTTATTTTATTTTATTTTTACAATAAGGTTCGTCCTGTACAAGTCCCAGGGGTGGGGAAACTCAAGGTACAGGGATATGTTAAGGGATACTTGATATGGATAAGAGAAGGAAATTAACTCTAGACTTGAACAGGTTAAGATTGTAGTGATCAGGGAAGCATACTCTTTAGAGTCCGTTCCACAGGGCAGTGATTCGAGGGACAAAGCCGTTTGAGTGGGACTTCTCCACGGTAGAATACGGAGCAATGTAAGTAGTTTGCTACTATGTAAGTGGCATGGCGGGTCCTGGCTGTGAATGTTAGACCTGACGGAAACCAAGAAATGTAGTTCGTCTAAGCACTTTCTATGGGAGTAGTAATAGAGCAGTGAGAGTCTCGTCACACCCCGCTTGTGACAGAGAGGACGGAAGATGGAAAATATTTCTTCCCCAGTAAGGATTCGAAGACGCTTTTGAATTTTATCAAGTCAGCAAAGTGATGACCTGGGCAGCTTCCACCGAAATATGGCAACATTACTCCATGTTCGGCCTATTCTGGCTCTTATAAAAGTAGACGATATCATGACGATTCAATTAATTAATAGAGCCATACAGAGAGCCGATTACATGAGAGCCGATGGTTTTTATATAAAAGTTCCATTTGAAGTCAGGTATGAATTTGAGGCCTAATATTCTCTGAAGGAACAGTATCTCCTCTAGGGGACATCCATTCGTAATGACTGGTAGTGTTTCGGGGTCCGATTGGCGGTGTTGGAATGTAACTTTTGTGGCATTTAATGTAACTAGCCAGTTTCTTCCCCACTGGGAAGTTAGTGATAGGTCTGATGCATAGTGGGCTGACAATCTCTGAATGCCAAGAGTTTTAGAGGTGTGCACGTATATAGTCTTATTGACAGACATGTTTACAAATTATTTGAGTATATTTTTAGATAATTTATGTACATCACAAAGAGTGTTGTTTCGAGAAGTGACCCCTGTGTTAAAGGATTTTACAATTGAGAAAAAAAAACAACTTTCCAGCGATTCTGGAGAGCTTGTGTAACAGACCTTTGTGCCATAAATTGTCGAAGACCTACTAGATATATAATGCTATGGTCCTCGAGGTGTGCATGTTGTCAAGGACCTCACCAAGTTTGTGTGCAATTATAGTGAGAACGTAAGCATTGGATCGGGCTGATCGAAACCTATACTGCTTGTTGCACAGGAGAATGTTCCTATCTAGGTGTTCGACGACCTTATTTTTGATTATGGCCTCAAACAACACTGATTATACTGAAGAGATTGATAGGTCTATACTGGGAGGGAGAGGATCGCTCACCCGCGTTCTTCAAGAACGGACATACGCTTGCAACTTCCACAGGTTTGGAAAAATTCTCCTTCAAGCAGCGGCTGAATTTATCCGAAAAAAATTTAGCTCTTACTGTAATTTTTATACTCACAGGGTACGTAATACATTTCTTCAAACTAATTGAAGCTTAATACACCTGTACAGGAAAGGAATTTAGATAAAAAAGCATGATCTTTGTAAAATACACAGAAGAAATGTGTTAAAGTTCAAACGTGACTGAGTGTCATTTGTCTCCCAGTTATGAAAAATATTACATGAATAACAAAATAAATGCAAACATTTTTCTTTCAACTTTATTCATTTCTTGTTTCATCCACTTTTATTTTCCAAGTGGATGCACTAATTTAAATAGTGACCACCGGCAACTCTTTATAGCGCTTGCAAGTTTGTGGAAATCAAAGAAAGTTCCTAATCATTGAAAAGACATTTTCTAAACGACTAAACAGTAAAGAAATTGTTAGTTTTATTACAAAGAGAAAACTCATTAGATCTATCTATCTATCAATCTATCTATCTATCTATCTATCTATCTCTGCTTACTCCCTTGTAGTAATATTCATTACATTTTAACAGTTCATTCAGAAAACATATCATCAACATATATAATGCTGGTTCTAGGATTTTAACCAGAAAAAGTGTGTAATTTGGGACAGTGGTTATTTTAGAATGAACACCAACAGAATTTGGTCTGGTAGACAAAAGTTCCGTCTCTAACCGAAAACTGAACCGACCAGAATTCACTTCTGCCTGAATATTCGTTAAATGAGCCTGTGTGGAAACTCTGCCTGTCCTAACTATATGTTGGCAATTAATATTTTTCTGAAGGTTTTCTCTTTTTTTTTAATCTGTTTTTTTTTCTTTTACCTTACTGCCTATATTTAACACTCGCTACCCCACTACTGGGTCTCTTAGTCATCAAGTACTTGAGCGTGCTTGTCTCGGTATCTTTATGTCTCGGAGCGGGTATGATGTTTCTGACCCAAGAAAGAGTTATGTTGCTTTGACATCTGGGCAGACGCAACATGTACACTCGGAGCACTGGGCATTTGTTTGATTTCCTGGATTGATTGCCCCTTCATTTGAATTTGTTTTATGTCGACATAAAATCAAATTCAAGTTTCCATATTATAGTTTTAACACAATTAACGTCTATATTTCCATAATATTAATACCCCTCTAACTCTTCAAATATTGAATGTATAACTAATTGTAATTTCTATAACTCCCCAATCTATAAACTATTTACACTATATTAATTATAATTTATAAACTTTCCCTTATTCTAAGATTTTCCCCAATTTTCTTTACATTAATCCTTTACATCTTTTTATCTATAGATTTTAAAGTTATTTTTAAAAACCTTTTTATTCCTCTTTTAGTTTTAAATTAATATTTCATTCATATAACCCCAAATGAATGTCGTTAATATTCCGGTTTAATTTAATAAAATTATTTCCCTTTAAGACAAATATCTTACACCCTGCCTTTTCTTCTGACTGAAACAGTGAAATGGATAAATTCTGTATTAGTATTTTTTCTTGTTTTTGTTTTAGCTTTCACAGGTAAATTTCTATTTCAGATATGAATTCAGTCCAAAGCGAGATTGATAAGACAGACGACCGATATCTTGGTCTGCCGAGTTAGACTATTTCACATACGAGGTGATTTTAGATTTTATTGTCTTTAACATATATATATATATATATATATATATATATATATATATATATATATATATATTTGCTTACTATAACATATATGCCAAAAACATATAAAATTCATACTAATATGGGATGTATATATATATATATATACCATATTAGTATGAATTTTAGATATTAATGGTATATATACATATATATACACAATATATAAAATTCATACTAATATGGGATGTATATATATATATATATATATATATATATATATATATATATATATATATATATATATATATATAAAATTCATACTAATATGGTATATATATATATATATATATATATATATATATATATCCCATATTAGTATGAATTTTATATATTGTGTTATATATGTTAAAGTATATTTATATATATATATATATATATATATATATATATATATATATATATATATATATATATATATATATATATATATGTTATAGTAAGCATGGAGGTTATTACCGTTATTCGTATACGAACATTGCAATTAATGTCTACCCGTCTCGAGATCGTAATCCTCATTAAAGAAACATTGTCTCACTAGGCCAGTAGACCTTAACTGAATTGTTAAAAATAGACAAAAACCCGGAAAAACAACATGAGACCAAGAAGTGTAACAATCTTATATCACATTCATTGTAATTAGAAATAACGCTATATTAAAAATTAAAATAATTTGTGCCTATATATATATATATATATAGATTGTTCACAATTTGTTTTATCCATAAGAGTATCGTGCTAAGAATCGAAGAGATTGTTTTTTTATAGAGAGTGTCAAGTGGACATAGGAATCAATACTGCATGGTGTGTAGTCTGAAGATCACACTGAGTTGAAAACTGACATTGCCAATGTAGTCATTATTACAATATTCCTCTCTCTCACACTATCTGTCTCAGCTCTCTCTCTCTCTCTCGCTCTCTTTCTCTCTCTCTCTTGCTCTCTCTCGCTCTCTCTCTCTCTCTATATATATATATATAGTTTATGCAAAGCTAGGTAATCCGTATGGGTAGACCCAAGGAGGATGATATCCAGAGAGCTCAATGTAAATTCAGAACAAATATGTTTGAATAAAAACAGACCACTTTAAAGTTCCATGTAATAAGTTATTTCACCACAACCATTTTAAAAGGGCTCTGGATAATCAGACTTTACTTCCAAATGTTGAAATGAAAAATGAAAAGAAACTTACACATTTTTGACGGGCCGTATTAAGCATATGTAAAATTAACGAAGTGAGGAAGTGAGGTGGGAGAGAAGACATGAGTGAGTTAGATGCACCATTTTCAATTCTTTATAAGAGTGGGGTTAAGAAAAAAAATACCCATCTACATCTAGAGATAACACGTCTTAAGTTTAAGCGACGTCTAGCCTACACAGAGTGGGGTTAAGAAAAAAAACTCCAACAAACATCAAATTAAATTCTTCGTATTAGACATTTAGATTTATATCAAACTTTAACCCCCAAATATACCCTTTAAAGTAACGCGAAATAACAACATCTAAGAATTTGAATGAAACCTGCTCTCATGGAATTGATTTATTATTGTTTACTGTAGTTTCTTCCTTTAATGTAGGTCTTCTCCCTCACCCCTTACCCATCCATATCTAGAGATAACACGCGTTAAGTTTAAGCGACGTCTAGCCTACACAGAGTGGGGTTAAGGATAAAGAATTGTACGAACACCAAGAGTCGGTGCCATTTTTTAAACGACATTCCCATCACGCTCTTTCTTTCTTCTTGTTTACTCTTTTTCCATTTTCTTACATTATTTTGAATCTGAGAGGTTAGGTTTTTAAGAGAAAATGTTAAAATATACGCGGTCCGACTTATTTCGCCAAATCTGAATTAATAACCAAACATACGATTTTTTAATAATCTCTTCTTGGTCGGGCAGAGTACTATCATTCAAAGTAAATTTTATTTATTATCAAAATAAGAACACACACACACACACACACACACATATATATATATATATATATATATATATATATATATATATATATATATATTTATATATATGTATATATATATATATATATATATATATATATATATGTATATATATATATATATATATATATATATATATATATATATATATATATATATATATTTCAGCCCAAGTAAGGCGGGAGTGTTAATGGCACGTAAGAATTTCCAGAGAGTGAAAGTAATGGAAAAGAGGCTTGTTTGAGGAATAGATAAGGAGAAAGACATGGATCCAGATCAAGGCATCAGAAGATGTCGATTGACATTACATTTAAATTTTTGAAGATTATATTTATCAGGGAAGCAAGTAAGAGGAAGGGAGTTCCACTGTCGGAAAGTGCGAGAAAAAATGCTGTTGTAGTAGAAGAGGTGATTACATTTAACTGTTTCAACAAGAAAAGGATGGGACCGAGATGCCAACCTAGTAACACGCTTAATTTCATGCAGTTAGGGAATCAGTGAAAATAGTTCGTCAGAGCAGTTGCGATGAAAATATTTTTAGAAAAGTCAGACGAAAGATGTGAGAAAGTGACTGGCGTTGAGATGCCAGGTCAGGGCCTATCACATTGCATATCCATCTTTGGATTTTGTCGAGAACCTCAAGATGAACATCAGGGCAGAAGAACATATATGGAAACAGTATTCTTTGCAAGGACGAATGGTAGATTTGAAGATTTTAAGGACAAACGCAGACGAGAAAACCTTCTGGCACGAAACAGAGAACCAAAATTCTTTGTGATAGATGTAGCTATTGATTCAGTTCTTCCAACTCAGATTATTAGAAAACTGACCAGGAAGGCGAAGTGAGACGCTCCCGTGAAGTTGAGAAGAAGCCATGGTGATAGGAGTCAGAGAGGTTTCTCTACGGTGGGTAAACGTGAGCAGTTTCGTTTTTTGCCGCAGTCAACGACTGATTGAAAGTCCCTTTTGAGACCAACGGTCAGGTTCACTTTGTCAACAATGCCGGATTTACTGTTGAGATAGGAGTAAATGGTACTGTCGTCTGCGTAGATGCCTACTTGAGAACTGATGACATCAGGAAGATCGTTGACGAAGATCAGAAACAGTGTAGGACCCAGGATAGTACCTTGGGGAACACCAGATTTTGAATAAAGGAACTGGAGGAGAACCCGTTTATGACGACCTTCATTTCACGGTTTGATAGGAATGATTGGATTAAATCAAATACTCGTCATGTAATACCGTATCCCTGAAGCTTACGTATAAGACCGGCATGTCAAACCTTATCAAACGCCTTAGAGATATCTAGAGCCACAATTCGAGCCTCGCCGTTATCATCAAGAGTTTAGCAAACAAATTCAGTTATGGTCATAAGCAAGTCAGTGGTAGACCGGGCAAAGCGGAAACCATATTGTTTGTTAGAGAATAGATCATGAAAAGTAAGGTGCTTAACCACTTTGGCATTGATTAAAACATTAAAGGTTTTGCTGAAGAGTTACAGGAGACTGACAGGATGGTAGTTAGAGGGGTCAGAAGGGTCTCCTCAGTTCTTAAAAACAGGGACAACTGATAAGGACTTCCAACAGAATGGAAAGCAAGAGTAAATAAGGCAATAGTTATATAGTGTGCAGAGAACCGGATCCAGCTCAGGAGCACATTTCTTTAGGACTACGGCTGGTATCCTGACACTACCACTTGCTTTATGAGAGCCTAATTTAGAGACGATGTCCAATACCATTGGGTTATGCTCATCTCTCTCAAGAGAGCAACAGCTTTAGCGGGAACTTAGGTTTAGGTACTCCGGACGAGCCCAGTGTTCAGTTGGATGAGAATTCCCGAGCAAAACATTCAGCCTTATCAGCTGTGGAAGTTAGGGCTTTGAATTGTTTGAAGAGAGGTGGAATTGTGGATATTCTGTTGTTCAGCACACTCTTGCAGAGCTGCCAGTGATCTGTAGAACCAAACTTGCGAGATGCAAAACGTTGCTTCATTCTATCGGCAAATAGTAACTTTACTTCATTCATGACACACTTGCACTCATTTCGAGCAGCGACAAAGAGAGGTCTGTTGCAATGAGACCTAACGCTCCGGTACAGACAGAAGAAGTGATTTCTATGGGCTATAACAGCCGAGCAAGCAGCTTAGAACCGAGGAGAGAAGCACGATTTAACTTTGTATTTTTTTGCTGGGATGTCGGCTTTTAGCCAGGATGAGACCTCAGACGCATTTTTTTTTAACGGGATGATTAAAAACCGCATTCTAAGAGGCGTCGTGAAGGAAATCACGAAACGTGTTCCGGTCTGTGCGTTGATAACAGAAAGATATTCTGTTAGTAGGAGGCTCTTTGCTGGAGAGCGTGTGAAAGATGTTAATAGACACTACGGTGAGAGTTGCTGAGAGAGCTGAGATGCGTAGCGTGACAAGAGTTACGGATGGAGGTAAAACAGTGATCGAGTAGGGAAGCGTTACCGCCAGGGTAACTGGGGAAATGTGTAAGAAAGTCAACCACTTGCGTGAGGTATATATATATATATATATATATATATATATATATATATATATATATATTAGACCTCTTATGTAGCGTGTTGGAATCATATTTTTAAATAAATAATTATATATATATATATATAGGACGGTTTCAGTTGAAATCTATTTACATAGAAAATGAACGTGCCTCTTTAAATATAGGTATTCATGGCTCTCCACATCTTCCTTTCCTTTATAATCTATGAATTTTCATGCATTCTTGGTAAACACAGTGGAGTAGTTTCCGTTTGTCTTCTCCCCGATTTGAATTCAGAGTTAATTTCGTATAACTGGGTACCACCTAAATATAGAAAAAACAAAGTTGACTGTACTATTTAACCCATATCAGACCGGGGGAGAAGTATTTGTACAAAAATGAACGACGCAGACTAGATCTGAATTTGAACTAGTTTCGACGATTTCGCTTTTTACGTCGGTATTCATAGCAACACCCACAAACCACGTTACGGTAACCGTATATTACAGAGGTAAAAAGAAAAACAGTCAAGCAGTGTTTGGAATTTTAACTTTCTTATTTTCTCTATCATATCGCTTTCTCTCCCTCTATAATGCTATCATAGCTTTCTTATGATATTACACGCACGTCAGTCTAACGTACCTACCTGCTATGTAGATGATTGTAAAAGTTCAGAAGAAATTGTACCTTTTATATAACATAATAAAAAAAAATAATTACACGTAGCTATTTAAAATGGATGAACAGGTCACTTCACTTGGAATGTAAATAAAAAAATAACCTCATTTAAAATTAAAACGAACTTAGAGAGAGGAGAGTTTTTTTCACAATTGTTAATGCCGCACTTAGCACAGAAAACGTTTTCACTGTTAATAGCAAATTTAATTTGAAAAAGTATCTACTCCTACTTATACGCGTAATAGTTCGAGAGGCATTATATTCTTCGTAACTGTATGTCTTTTTGCGTTGCCTTTACGTTAAAAATGAAACTACTTATGGACCATTGTCCTCTTCTTTGTTGCCATTTTCACAACGTTTAGGCTTTAATCAGGTACTTGTCAATATGGATAGACTTCATGGAATTTCGAACTGAAGCCTTTATTTAAATTAAAAAGATTATTATACACCGTCCTCTGACCATGTCTAGGGATATCCCGTCTAGTTCACATTTTGTACTTCTCAGTTATTTCTCAGTTTCCCCTGAGACAAATACACATTGGATTCACTTAAAATTAAAATGTCAACAAATTCAATAACCAACTTTTTAATGTATTAAGCCCAATGTCCCGTGAGAGAAATCTGTCTGGAGAACATGGAGTCTTAAACCTAGATAACCTGCAGATGGAAACAGCTCTTAATACTTGTCTCAATTGAGTAGACTCAACTAGGCTTTATATTTTCAAGTGCTGCTTCTTTTCGAGGCTTACTTCATATTTCGTTTTCTTTCTTTAAGATGACCAGAGGACTATAAAAAGATGAGGACAATCGTCTACCTTTAAATAATGATAACCGCTCATCACAGAAATTCAGAGAAAATTTTGAAAGGAACGTTGTTTATTCTATATATATATTTTAATTAGGACATTTTATATTGTTTATTTTAATCATTCTCCATAGGTTACCTAAATCGATATGCACCTGCGAAAGCCGGAAGTCACAACGTCCAAAATGTAGTGACAAAATCAACAAAGATGGAGTCAACAGTCCGAATAAAAATATTAACTATTAGATCATTTTCACTGTTCTGTTTGCCAAAAAAGTCGAAATGTTGCCAGTGATAGAATGACCAGTCTGCACCAGTAGCATTCATATCAAACGGTATTAAGTCTTGTTCGTGTTCATAGTTCCCTAATTGTGTATAATACGCACTAGTGTATAATACGCAATTCTGAATAATAATAACTTTTCCGAACATAGACATTGTAAGAGAAACATTTACCCTAAATAGAACGGTTCGTATCGATAAAAAATAAGATGATATGTAGTTTACATAATGTTTCAAACAACATTCTAGCAGTACTCAAAGGAAAAGCATTTACACATAAAAATTCAACAAGCTTGCAGCGAAAATAATGCTTAAACTAACAGAAGGTTAATTATAAGCAACCACGTATTCTAGTAGCTATTTAGTTATAGTAGCCTACCATATTTGAAACCATTGTGGCAAAATAATTTAAATATGTTGTATGACAAATGTGCTAGACAGTAATGAAAATGACATTCTTTTATAGAAAGAGGGTCTTGATGATCCTGTGGACGTTGACGATATTAAATATGGCTAAATCTTCTACTACGCTCAGACAACAAAAATGAAATTGTCTTGACGTCTCTCATTGACAAATACAGTAGTTGAGCAAGCAAAATTGTGCTTAACATATGGATGTATATATTTAAACACATACAGTGTTCCGTTCTTCTTCTAGATTACCTGTCTATTAAGGATGTGGGTAATCATGACTCGCCACAACCTCCTATTTCGTGTAGTTCTTAGTAACATGCTTCTTTTTTACTATTCTTTGAATCCTCCGTTTTACCTTCTGTTAATATTCGCTTATTTAAGTAGGTGATCCGATTTTTCTATCTATCCATTTTGCCTGTGAGTTTCATTTCTTTCCATGTCCTGCTTTCTCATTTTTCATAGACTAAGCATGTGTCCCTTTCGTTTCCATTTTCCTCAAGGTTTACTCGTTGCTTAGACGCCCTGTTTATTCTATTTTCAGCACCTTCCTGTGGAACTGCCTTTCTGTTGATTCCAGTCTTTCTTCATCTGTGAATAAGTTGTCTCGCATTCAATGCTATATAGTAGGATTTATATTACATATCAGAGGCCAGAATATTTTTGTTCTTTCGTGTGTTTCTTTTGCTTTTGGTCAATATCATTTTTCTATTCCAGTCGAAATCGGGGCATAAATAAACAGTGTAGACATAGAAATCAACACTGCATAGCAAATTTGAGTTACACGGATAATCAATTAAAGCATGAAGCAGCCTGTTAGGAATTAGTGCTTATATATATATATATATATATATATATATATATATATATATATATATATATATATATATATATATATATATATGTGTGTGTGTGTGTGTGTGTGTGAATATATATATATATATATATATATATATATATATATATATATATATATATATATATATATATATGTATATATTAAATATATATATATATATTATATATATATATATATATATATATATATTATTTGCGCGGTACATAGAAAACGTTCAATATTAGAGAAAGAGTTGACATATTTGGTTGGATTGAGGTCAGTTTGTGATCCTGGGTTTCACGCTTTTGCGATCATCAGACAAACTGATTAATTATTTTTTTAAATTTGGATTTATGTAGATTGCGTGTATTGGTGTTATTATGGGAGTGGGCGGAGGCGTCGTCGTGATGTCACTCGTGCTAAGTCAAACATAGATGCATGTCCGTACACCCGATGAGGTATGCAGACACACATATACACTCGCTCGTCCGTCGGTGCCCACACAGATATAAAGATATGTGAAAAGTTCTGGACTTGACATATGTATGTATATGTGTGCTCTTGTCTATATACATATGCATTTGTATGTTGAAATTCAAAGATCGGAAGTGTAGCGAAAATTTCTCGTGAATGTCTCGTGAATGTATACATTTCAACAATCAGATCATTTTTCTCTTCTTTCGCTGAATAATATTTCCTTGCATGCACGTATATACGTGTGGTGCGGTCTGTGTAAAATTATGATAGGTAAAAATTGCTGTTATCTTTTAATTTTTTAAGGCTGATTTGTTATTATTTTAAACCTGGTTATTTGCTTGTTTTTGATGACTGCTTATATGCAACTGCTAGAAATTGCAGTTTGTAATTCTTATTGGCTTTTACATGGTGGTATTGAATATACTGGGAGTAGTAGTTTAATAATAGTCGATTTATATGGTAATAGAATACACACACACACACACACACACACACACACACATATATATATATATATATATATATATATATATATATATCCACACCATTTGCATAGAAAAATTTGAGTTACACGGATAATCAATTAAAGCATGAAGCAGCCAGTTAGGAATTAGTATATATATATATATATATATATATATATATATATATATATATATATATATATATATATAAACATTATATAACATTAAACACTTCTCCATAAAATTACAGCATTTTCTAAAAATTATATTCGTAATACAATTATATGATAGAAGAATTACATAATTTTATAAGAATTCAAAAGCGTCTTGATATCCTCACAATATTTAGCATTGTTGAAGGTTTCGCTAACATTTTTTCGAGATTTACAAACTCAACGTTCCGTTCAATTTCGCATACCAATCGATGGCATTTGAATAAACTTATTTGTTTGGAAAATATACTTTGACAAAAAGCCAACTTCGCGTTTTAATAAAAATCTTTAATTAAATCTTATAAGGACTTCATGGTAAACAATCATTTTTAAAGAAAATTTCCTTTTTCTTTTTTAACAGCGAGAATAATTTTTTAGGATTTCTTGCTCTTGAGCAATCAGCATAAAACTGGATATGCGTAACTATTTCTTTTTGGTGCCAAATTCCAAATTTTGAAGTTTTTGGCATCGAGATTTCTAACAAACACAGGGTTAACTGGAAACCCGATTCTTGTAAAAATAAGAAAGTAAAGAAAAAGTAAGCAAAAAAATAATATTGCATTTTTATCAAACAAGTGTTTAACATTTTCATCATTAAACTGTTTTATTTAAAAACACTGTAGTATCTAGTATGTGAAAAAATTAAACTTTAATTTTTCAAACAAATTGTTGAAAATTTATTGTACTAAGTTAAGCACTATAGTAAAATCAAATATACTTTGTACCTTTTACCTGTTAAGTACTTCTCCACAAAATCTGTTTTAATCGGTCGATTAAGTTTACGATGCTTTATGGAAAATATAAAGAAATTAAAAAATAAGACTGTTAATAGTGAGATTAAATTTCATAAGAAAAATTATCTAATTAATTTAGGTACCTTTCTTATGAAATTTTATCAAAGTGTACAAAATACTATAATTTTATACATTTATTACATTTTATTGTGTTATTTGTATTTCCATTCATTTTATTATTAATTTTGATATTTCATTTATGGAAAAAAATCATAACTGAGATTAATATAAAAAAAAGATCATATAAATTAAAGTTTATCAGTAGTTAAATTTCATAAGATGATACTGTTACTTGTACGTACCCTTCTCAGTTGAAATTGAAAACTCAAATTAACTTCTCCATACGTGTTACGCAAAAGTAAAGGGCTTAACAGCGGAGAACAATGCTGAACTCAAATAATGCAACTAAATTGTATTCTGGTTGGTCTTCCGTACTTGATAATTACTGTCCGACTATAAACACAAAATTACATTTTTCTTAATTACCATGGCTAATCTGATTGGTCCAAATTATACAATTTTCAAAGCGCTAGACAACGACAATCTCACACGGACATTTTGAAAGGTTGATGCTGCATTTAACTAATGTTAAAATATTTTTTTAAAAATTCAATTTAAACATTTTTAAAAATCTTTTTAAAATTAAAGAAATAAGAAATAATTGTATTAAAAATTCAAAATTTTTTGCTTCAGAAAATATTGTCCATATTCATAAAAACAAATTAAAACAAATAAAAAGCATTTGAAACTAAATAATATATTTGTTTTATTGAGTTTTATATATTACAATTCACAGCTGATTTTCAGGTACGTTGGCCAAAAAAACAAAAAAAAAACAAAAAAAATGATTTGCATTCTTCAAAGCCTTGTGCTTTTAACTATTGTAATCACTAAAACCGATGGTCTCGAATTTCTAGAGTTTTCATAAAATTAATTATGGGGTGTTAATAAATATGAAAAAATATTTCTGCCATGACTTTAATAAAAAAAATATTTATAATAATTTCGATCATCTGTGAATAGTTTTTGAAAGTTTCATTAACATCTGACAATTATTTTTTTTTTTGCAAGATTTTCCAAATTAATGTGTGTAAATACAAAAAAAACGCGCTAAAATTATCTATGTTATTTACT
>CAHIKZ030000338.1:420000-487500 GCA_903632075.3 Acanthosepion pharaonis | reverse complement strand
TCGGTTTTCTGGTTTTCGTGCACTCTTTAACTGCTATAAAGAGTCATTCCTTTGTTTGAGTGCCTTGATTACGAAATTGACACAATTCTCGCTACTGACTAATTCAGTTCTTCCACCTTTCAAGTTTAGCGTACAGACTTTTAACATCATCTCTTGTATGTAGCGCTTTATGTACTGTCATCAAATTTCTAGCTTTATAGTCCAGGTTTCTGAGTAACGAAAATGTTTAATTTATGTTTAATTTACTTTTATTTTGGGTAGGATGAATATTATTTCTGTTGACGTTAAACTTTGACGTCTATATAAGCCAAACTAGAGACAGCAAACATCTCTAGAAGTCTAGGACTCTCCTCAGTATTTTAGTTGGTTTTATTTCCGTCCTCGTTACGAATATTCATTTTTTCATTTCAGATTTCATAGAAGAAAAAAAATGGTGAAAGAGGAGAAGAACGATAAGGAGAAGGAGGAGGGGAATAACAATAAAGAAGAAGAAGAAGAAGAAGAAGGGGGAGGAGGAGGACGACAACGAGGAAAAGAAGAAGGGGGACGAGAAGAAGAAGAAGAAGAAGAAGAAGAAGAAGAAGAAGAAAGAAGTACGACGACGAGGAGGAAGAGGACGAGGATGAACAGAAGAAGAAGAAGAAGGGGGAGGGTGTGGTGGCGGAGTTGGAGGAAGTGGAGAAGAAGGAGGAGGAGTTGGATGAGGTGGAGAAGAATAAGGAGGAGGGAAAGAAAGACAAGAAGGAAAAGGGCGAGAGGGGAGGGAGAGAATTATAAAGAAGAAGAAGCAGTAGCAGCAGAAGAAGAATTTCTACTTTTTTGTTCATGGTTTGTTTTTTGCTTTCTTTTCTCTTTCATCTGCTACCCCAATTAGTAGCGCGTGGGTTATTTTTGTCATTCAAGGTCATTCTCGTAAAAATTTACTTTTACTAATTACTTGAATGCCATCTTACTATCAGCCGAGTCTAAGTTGAATGTCTTCAATAATGATTACAGATTTTCCTGAGATAAATTCGGTTTTAAATATCAAACAATTATTTACTAAATAAACATTACAAAAATATTTGGTATAAAATACAGCAAACGAAAAGACATTATTTATGACATCAAAAGTATTTTACCGCATCGATTCTCTTATTCAGTATCCTGGTTACGTAACAAGTTGCATCTTGGAAAAGCAATATAACAGTTCCTATTATCTCTTGAGAGAATAGGTGTGTGAGAGAGTGAGATTGAAAATAGAACGGGTGCATCTTATGAAAATTATACGAAAGCTTGTTCATCTTCATGTCTCCGCTGGGCTCAATATTGCACATAACCTAATGAAGCCTAAGATTCGGAGACAAATCAACTGAATGACGGATGTGAAAAGCCGAATTCAGTCGACTTGAAATCACGTAGCAAAAATCTTTGGCGTCTTGTTAAGAAAGCAGACGTTGATAACATTTCTTTCTTTTCCTGTGCATACGAAAACAGATAAAAAAGAAATCAAAAGACCGGAAAGAGATGAAAGCAACTCATATATATATATATATATATATATATATATATATATATATATATATATATATATATATATATATTCAGGGGGAGTGTCTGCGGAGCCATTTTAAGAAGCACTAAGTATTGTCAGTAACTTAATGTAACCGAAGCTAAAAAATGTCTTCTCAAAAAGAAAGAGTCTGACACACTAGAAAAAAAAAATCATCTGTTCAATCGATCTTAAGGAGCATGATTTACGTTTTCATGTGTTTAATATGTTAGTGGTTGTAGAGGATATAATCTCGCATTACCTTCTATAATACCAGAAACAGAACTTAAGAAAGAAAAAAGCATGAACGCCTAAAAGAAAAAAACGAGTAGCTCATAGTATTTCTTCCGATACAAAAAGTATACTACATGGATTAAAAAGGAAACACTTCCTGTGCACAACCAATCGGAAATTAGACATTACACAAGGTTTTAATTCACCCTTGAATAGCAGATAGAGGCACACATATAAAACACACACACACACACACACACACACACACACACACACACATATATATATATATATATATATATATATATATTAAGACATTTTTTATGTTAATACATTATTTCATGTGTGACTTCATATATATATATATATATATATATATATATATATATATATATATATATATATATATATAATTTAAAACTTTCTTATCTAGTAGGGACCCATATTTGAGTAGACACTAATTTTTTTTTTTTTTTTGTATTTTAAAACAGTATATTTATTATTGTTTACCGACATGAATATTCCAGAAATCGAATTAACGAAAAATGATGCGATATCAAGCAGGATAACAACTTGCGACTCCATTGCCAGGAGAAATAGTTGTAAGATCCGACGTGCCTATACTGACTCAGCCACGAAGAAAGCAAGCCTGAATATTACGTTTTAAGCGAAAATTCTTCTCGGAGGGTGCAGTTTTTTGTTTTTGTTTAATTTATTGAATTTCAGACTGGCAGACGATAATAAAAATATAATGCAAAATAAAACAGACCGCTCACTGAAAAATGTGTATCCAATAAAAATAAAATCTGTCGGATTAATAAAAGAAAAAAAAATCAGTTAAATCTTATATATATATTACCTGTGTTATTATATATATATATATATATATATATATATATATATATATATATATATATATATAAATAAAGCATTTCTTCTGAGAGTTATTCTAAAACATCGCTTGAGAATGAAACTGTACTCGAACTTTTAAGTTTTATATTGAAATTAAAATTTAAGACCATCGCGACACAAAATTTTTTGAAAATGTTTTGAAACTTGACGTTTCAAAACATTTTCAAAAAAAAGTTTGTGTCGCGATGGAATCAAATTAAAAAAAATAAATAAGGATATATATATATATTTATGAATATATCATATCGCAAATTGAGTGCAGGTGTTAATAGAACATCAATCACTGTGTAAAATATTGACTGCATCACCTCCGATATATTTGACGTAATTAAATTATGTAACGTTGAATCTCAGTTCAGGACCTGAAGATCATGTTGTGCATGTAACTCAGAGTCATGTTACTGGTGGAGAAAATGTATATATATATATATATATATATATATATATATATATTCTGGAAAATTCGAATTTCACGAACATCTCCGAGAGGCTTTATATGCAACTAAGAAGTTAAAACACACACACAAGCACACACGCCCGTCTGTATTTGTGTTTGTATGTGTGTGTTTTTGTGCGTGTGTATGTGTGTGTATATGTTTGTGTGTGTATGTGTGTGTATTTGTGCATCTCTGTGCGCGTGCGTGATACCGACCAGGAATTAACAAAGCTCTGTTTAGAACTTTATATCCCTCTGGCACCCTGATCTGAGAAGAGCTGATCTGTGGTAACCTCAATATATACTGCTTTCACTCTAAGCGATACCAAATTGTGTTTTGCAAATAATCTCGCCTCAAAAAATTTAAAAAAAATAACAAAGCGTGGGTGGCTAGAAGGGAATATTGAAGCCAACACAAGTTCACAATCAAGCCTTGAATATACTAGGAATAGAAGCGAACTGAACTTAAGAAATACATGAAAATATTATGATCATCCGGATAACTAGATGATATAATAGAGCCCGATTTATGAGAGATAAATTTATCTGCTGGCACCCTCGCAAGAAGAAGATCGAACGTTTGAATACCCGAAAACATGTACCCTCGAATCAAATGACCTTTGATGGGGGGGTCAAGGTAAATAGTGATTTTACCCAAAACGAATTTACACACACACACACACACACACATATATATATATATATATATATATATATATATATATATATATATATACGTTAGAAACGTACTATTCTTACATTATATTTTATATACCGAGTTTAACATCAAAATTGGACAAATAGAGTAACAGCCTATTTGTTCATTCCACTATGTTCAGATAGGCGTTTGGCCATATTGATACCATTTTTGTAAGAGTCATTGGAAAGACCCTTTCAGTTATTCAGGTAGAAAGAGAACAGTTTAAAATTGATTTCTGTCAGCCCAATTATCTTCACTAATGAGTACTCATGAAAGGATATAGATTATTCAGGCCTTCATAAATGGTGCCAACATTCATACTCTGGCTTCCGTCTTCAAAGTCCATTCAAGAATCCGAAAGAGAACGGTGAATGCGTTTTATAAAGAGGGAACAGTTGAGAGGAAACAAGAAAAAGGGTCATGATATCGACTTAGAGATAAAAAGATCCACTGGAGAAAGATCCAACTCAATCCATACGACGTTTGGCATGTGAGAGAGTAATTTCAGCTATGACAGTTCAAGGAGCAGTGAAAAATACTTGAAAATTAAATCGTACGTGAAACCTGTGAGGAAACTTTTACTCTAGGATAGTAATTTAGAAGTTTAGAGAGAGCTAAGATCATCTAGACTAAGTGTGAAAATGATTCTGGAATAAGATATATATATATATATATATATATATATATATATATATATATATATAAAAAGTGAACATAGAAGTCAACACTTAGAGGCGACAGTCTGTTTCATGCTATATGCAATCGTCAGGTCACATATGCTGTTATTTTTCTTGGCTATTTAAATATACGAGTTAATGCATTGTGGGTATTCTATTATGGCAGTTATTTTACCGGAAGTCGTTTGTTTATTTATTTGGGTCAAATTATATTGCTTGTTTTTTTTGGTTTCTTATTTTATTTATTTATTTATTAACGTAGTAAAAATTTGTTTATATCACTTATTTAACAGTTTTGTTTTGGTTTGAGAGTTTAATTAAAGCTATTTGTTAAATTTTGTGGTTGATTGTTGTGGGACCAGGTTTTAATTGATTATCTTTATTTGGGATTGGTTTCTTTATTTATTTACTTGGATGAATTTAGGTCAATTTATTTTACTTGTATATTTTCTCTTTTCGGTTTTCGGTTTTTAAGCAACATAGTATTTATTTATTTATTTATTTATTTATTTATTTATTAGTATATTTATTTGTTTTTATTTTTTTCCGTTTTTCATTTTTTAGGTTACGTAGTCTACATGCAGGATTAGTTTTGTAATTTTCTTTATGGTCTTTTAGAAAACCGAAAAGAGAAAATATACAAGTAAAATAAATTGACCTAAATTCGGTTTTCTAAGAGACCAACCCCAAAATTGAACAAATAGCTTTAATTAAACACCTCTTCCATTAATACATCTTTAATCATTTAAGATACAATAGTTGAGATCTTAATCTATCAATTAGACAATTTTGCTATTACACCCGGTTTATATATATATATATATATATATATATATATATATATCGTCGGAGGAAGGAAAATAGGTGTGTTGAGTTCAAATTTCAGCAGAGGCCTAGACTTTAGCAAAATTACCGTTGTAAAAGTTATGAATCCAATGGAAGGTTTTGAGGGGGCAAAACATGAACTCAGTAGAATAATACAAATACTACAAGAAAATTTTTCTCTTTGTGAAATACGGCTGATTTGACTTTCAGAAAGAAACTGTACAACTTTGATGGAGACTGCCGTGGCGATTAAAGCAAAAACGCAACCGCTAGTGTCAACACCGAAACCATGACCCTAACCGCGAGACAGCAGTTTGAGTCTCACGTTTAAACATATATCATTTTGTGACAATTTCACACATTTTCAATTAAGATTGAACTTACTACATTCATCATTGTATACATGTCCATCTTGACAAAAATTGCTTTACACCAATGCTATAAATTATACATATGAGTTTTTCTTTTTATATATTAGTTTGAACGACACAATGATATCCGTCATTTTATCAACCTTATTCTTCAAAATATTAACTCCACTTACTTGTTACTCTATTTAAATTGTTCGGACTGTTGTCCTCATCTTTATTGCCATATTCAAGACGTTCCGGCCGTTTTACACTCCGTCATTCTTCAGGTGACATTTATAAATCGAAAAGTGACTTCACCGAAAGTGTTGTGAGTTTAATCACTGGCGCCAGTAGAGAGAAACAAAAACTTGAGTTATCAAGAGGAATTAACTAAAACTGAGATATCCAAAGGCAAATGAATTAGAACAATTCACATCCATGGACTAAATAAAGGATTCGGTTCGAAATTTCAACGAATATCACCTGTAGAAGGCCGGAGCTTACAACGGCCGAAACATCGTGAGTGTGACAATAAAGATGGGGACAACAGTCCGAACAATGTAAACAGTAGAAATAGTTACAATACCGCATCTCGGTAATATAGACATATACAATTACTTTTTATTCGATTATATATTCCCCATTATTTGCAATGGTATATTGCCACTTATCAGACAGCTCTTCGCCAATGTTTGAGAAAAATTCCGCAGGATTTAATTTGAAAAAGGTTCCGACAAATTCTTGAATTTTGTTTTCATTAGATAAAATTTTTCCACCATGTTGCATTGATCAAAAAAAAAAAAAAGTTATAATCGGTTGGTGAATATGGTGGATGATCTTAGCCCAACAAGAACCCAATTTTTTCTTGTGTTAATCTTACTGTATGCGACCGTGCGTTGACATGAAGAAGGACAATATGGTTCTTTGTTTCCTGTTCGATCAAACGTTTATTTACGCACTGCAACTGCTGGATTAAAAAAGTGCATATAATGTCTCATTCTATTTTAAGAATTCTGTGTGTATAATACCTAAAGATCCCACCATAAGCAAAATATTATATTTCTACCATCAGTTTTTAGTGTCGATTCCGTCTCAATACACGGCTTTTACGTTGTATTGTATATTATCTA
This sequence comes from Acanthosepion pharaonis, assembly GCA_903632075.3. Classification (NCBI taxonomy): domain Eukaryota; kingdom Metazoa; phylum Mollusca; class Cephalopoda; order Sepiida; family Sepiidae; genus Acanthosepion; species Acanthosepion pharaonis. The sequence goes on along the minus strand of CAHIKZ030000338.1, from coordinate 480,705 downwards.
TTTTCATAGTCTGTTATCATATAATTAAGCAACTTTTATTTACGGTGACACATTCGTTATTACAACTGGTTCATTAAAATCAAAATAAGTTTTTACTCAATCTAATACCATTTAATCCTGTCTCAATAGCTAATCCGTCAAAGCTGTCAAAATAAATCTGGCTGCTGCCTTTGTAAAGGATCTCTAATCACTGGTTAACTTTAGCAGGAAATGGTTTGTGAATTTTAACACTTCCAAAACAAAACTGCTCTCATTTAACAACTATAGAGAAAATGTTCTGCCTGGCATCAGAATGGCTGACACTAGACTCTTGGTGAGCAACATACTCCACCTTCCTGGCTTCACGTTTTCAAATGACTTGAAATGGAGCGAATCAATAGCTGCATCTACTGCAAGGAAAATTGGGTCATTGCGTCGTTATTGCAAGAAAATTTACAAAGCTACCATTCGCCTGTGCATTGAATACTGCTGACATATCTGAACTGGTGCTCCTGGCATTCATCTCGAGGTTCTTCTTCAAAAAAGAAGGATCTATAATGTAATCGATCCTGAATTGGCTTCTCAACTTGGGTCACTTTCTCACCGACGTGACTTAGCGTTGTTTTTTTTTTTTTTGTTTTTTTTTTTCTATAAATATTTTATGACAACGGCTCCGACAAGCTTTTTTCCTTGGCACCCCGACTGCAGGAATTAAACGTACAGTTAGATTGGCATCTAGGTCCCACCTAGTTTTTGTAATAGCTTTTGTAATAGCTAATCGCAACCGCCAATTCTACTCCAGAAGTTTATTTTCTTACACTTCTTGACTGTTGAAATCCTTTCTGTTTACTTCTTTCCATGATAACCGCAATCTTAAAAAATTTAATTGCAGCGTCAATCATCATATTCTATCTTCTTGAATCCCGTTCATCTTTTGTCCTTTCCTCAATTCTCCCTATACACAGTCTTTTCTCTATTTCACTCCCTGTAACCCACTGCATGATAGTGACATTCCCGAATTGCTTTTGGTGAAATGATTAAAAAAATGAGGTCATTGTTTTGAGTACAAAAGATGAATACTGGCATACGTCAAACTCTGTTTTTATTTGGTTCCAGGAATTAGGTTGAAAAACGACTTAAATCGAAATAACCACATCATATACCGCAAATAATCACTCCTTATTGCCTATTACAGTATTTATGATATTGTGATTTTATATGTACATACAGTATTGTAAATAGAACTACTTAAATTAATTAAGTAAAACCAAATTTACGTAAACTCGAGTAACTAGACCTAAGGCGAATTTTATTTTTTCATATATTTAAAATGACTTAAGCCGATGTATCACTGTAATGGAAGTAAATGAATAATGAAATAATAAAAGAAGGCTATAATTTTTGTCATCAGAGAGAAAAAAAACAAGTTTCCTTGTTAAAATAATGATATACTACAATTACTAAAATCGGACCGATGATCGTTGAAAATCCAAGTTACTGAAATAGCACATTTATTCTATCTTGTATTTAATCGTGGATTGCCAAGTATTTTTTTCGTTTTCCTGGTTCTTAACTACTGTCAGTATAGATAAAAAATCCGCTTGCATAGACATAGAAAATTTATCTACAGTCTTGCTGAGTTGTATTAAAGACAAAATGGTTCTTTCGTCTCTGATTTTCACCTTAAGCTCTGACAAAGAATTCAGTAGATAAGAAAAAAAAAAGACCTTCATGCTATCTTTTCTCTCGTGCCATCAAGAACATAATTCTTCAACGACTAATTAACAGGAAAACACATGATGTTCCCCGCTATTCAATGTCAATGAAAATTTGTTTTTTGGTTCGTATGTGACATATAATTTTCCACAAGGGACACAGTTTCTGAAACATAAAATGTATTTTTGATAGAATATATAAAATAGCCATAGCGAGTGCACTTTGGCAAATCTATTATTTACGCTCCGAAAGACATTTTGCTGATCCAGAGTGCATTTGAAATCTCTAGATAAGCTTAAAGTATCCTGACAGGACACCCGTCCCAGCATGCTTGCAACACCTTTGTCAGGATCGAGGAAAAAGTTAACTTGGTCCAGCATAGGAGCTCTGTGATCTCAAAAGAATTTGAACCGAGTTCCTTCTAATCAGAGAAAAAAGAAGTGGACCAGTTTTAAAATCAAAACCATGATCCGTACACTACATCTCATCCCTTACAAATAATTTTAATAGATACTATCAACAATACATGTATACAATATAAATATGAATAAATCCCCATCCCATAATTTCAAACAGAAAATACCTAATTTTTAATGCCGCCAACTCAGGAATTTGCAGCCACTTTGGAGCGTTCACCGAATGTGAAACCTATTTTCACGTGGAGATGTTAGAGACTCTAATCTCTCTAGAGTGCGGGTTTATATATCGAGTTTTTATTCTGCTTCTTTCCTTGTGTATTCCCATCGCAGGCGCAGCTCTGTCGACCAAGTGTGTACCTGTCGATGTCATAAGCTGACAACATGTGAGGCGCGGATCTGTACTTAGTTGGTAGGAGACCATCTGTCAGGTCAATGCGCCGATGCACTTGGCTTCCTTGATGAACACCGAGTGTATAGCCCACCCTTGCATGATCTGAGGTGAGTCACACACTGCACAAAGTCACTGGCTTCATGGGCGCTGAGGAAAGTGGAGTATCATTGTAGGTTCGATTACTGATGATAACTGTTCGTGTCGAACCGTTTGTGATATCGCGCACGCACAGACACATTCACACAGAGTCACACATATTGAAACACGTTGAGCGTAAAAGAAAATTCGCGCAAACAAAATAAGCACGATATAATTTATGGAATTTTAATTAGTCTTCAACACGAATATCATTAAACATCCCAAGGGATTACGTTTGTCAGCCTGTCTTTTCCCCTTTAATCGAAATTTAAAGTAACAAGAAAATTAAGATTTGTAACTAAAAACAATGCAATCGTAAACAATTATTTCTTGTTTTTTTCTGATCATTTATTTTCTGATTATATTATTTTGGAAAAGAAAGAAGTTATTATTTTTTTATTAAAAATATAAATTAACAATTTAAAGATAATGAATTAGCATTTAAAAAAAAAGCCGATTTTTTTTATTATCACAGTCACTTGTCTCCAACTGATGTTATGGAAGCCCCGAAGTTCAGTTAGGAAATGGAGATTTAAATTCTGTTATGAAAAATTTAATAAACAGGGACATTGGGTCTCCATTCAAAGAAACCAAACAGTGCCCCTGGATCAGAAAAAAATGCATTTTTTAAAAACTTTAGATTAAAGAAATGTATGTTGGGGGAATTAAAACGACTTGCTATCGACGTTATGCAAGCCTAAATTATAAACTGAACCCCCACCACACACAAAAACAAATAAAATAAAAAAAAAACAGAAAAATAAAAATATAATTTTTACCAAAAATGCTAGGCATTTATTTGTAAAAAGCCCTATCGGTGTGTGATAGATTTTCTAAAGAAAATATCTTCCCTGATTAGAATTCCAGAAAATTATCAGCGTTTGTATTTAAGCAAAAGATAATTTACAAGTAACAGGCTTTACTATTTATATTCGAAATGTCACAGTATCTCTTAACAAGCAACAGGCTTTACTATTTATATTCGAAATATCACAGTGCCTTTTTGAAATTATTAATTGAGAATTACATGAAAATGAAAAAAAAATATTGTAAGAGAGAAAAACAATCATTAATCATGGGCATCTGGAGATTTGTGCTTAAAAATGACGCCGTAACATGGCAAACAAATTGTTCGGACAAACACTGATTGTAAAGCGGTTGAGAGTCAAATTAATATAACAGTTGGTAAACATTTTCAGAGAGATATTGGAAATGCCACGAGTAGTGGTTTATAAAGCTTAGACCAAAATCAGAATTTAACGTTATGAATCGCTAGTTTGTTAAGAATACACTCCAACGGGTGCGCAGGATCGCCTCGTCAATGATGTTATGACTTAGCGTCATGACAAGTTTCGGTTCTTTCAGCATCATACCTGCACACCCAAGAAACCCTACCGAAACAATACCTACTTCGGCAGGCGATACTAAAGAAATTATCCACCAAACACACAACAATGGACATATAGATAACAGCCACAGTTGATCTTGAGATAACAAACGACTCTTCAAAAACTCCCTACGTCATTTCCTCCTCAGCGAAGACGAGGCAAAATGAGAACGGAACCATCGCTCGCCTTTTCCCTGTTAGATCCAACACGCAGAAAGACCCACACTATCAACGATCACTGCCATTAATTACTTACCTGATATATCAGGTAAGTAATTTCTACTTGTCGCAGGAAAAAAAACAACAACATTCAAATACATTCATTGGTCATAGGAATTATGATCAGAAACGTTTCTTGATTTTCTTTTTCATCTCCACTTTTTTTCTTTCCCTTCGCTTCATGTACAAACTAAAGAAAAATAAATGTTCTTTGTTTCTTTTTAAAATTGCATATTGTACAAATTTTAATAAGATTTATATTTTGAGATTCCAGTAAGGAAATAATCTCGCTGTTATATGGCATTATAACAAATTTCGAAGAAAACCTAACAATATAAAAATATTATACAACATTGGTTTGTTTCAAAGAAGAAAAGGAAAAACGAAGACAAAAAGAAGAAGAACGAGGGAACGAAACGAAGAATAAACGTGGATGTAAGGGAAACATTGAAGTTGAATGGCGAGAATCAAGATGAATGAGAAAAATAAAAAGACAGAAGAGTGAGCAGTAGAATGGGTTAGAGTATAAATGAAAAGAATGCATAATAAATGAAAGGGCATAGATGTAAATCTGGAAAGTAAAAAAAGAGAAGGACAAAAAATAATAAGAGGGGGAAGGTTAGAGAAAGAAGAGTGTTGATTAAAGAAGCAGAAGAATACATATATGAAGAAAGAGAAGTAAGGGAAAAGAAATATGAAGAATGAAAAGAAGAAGAAATGAAAGGTTGATATAAAGATAGAAAGTAAAACAAGAAAAGAAAAGATAAAAAAAGAAACAAATGTACAAATGACGGAAGAAGAAAGAAGGAAAGAAAGAAAGAAAGAAAGAAAGAAAGAAAGAAAGAAAGAAAGAAAGAAAAATGAATATCGTTAAAAAAAATAAAGGGACGTAGAAAGTATAAAAACGATATGCAAAAGAAAGACGCAAAATAATAGGAAAAATACAATATGCAGAAGGAAGGAGGAAACACACAAAGGAGAAGGAATGAGAATTAAAAGGGAGACAATGAAGAAGAATCAGAAGAATCAGAAAGTTGATTTCATTGTCAGTCTGTAATATTGGTCAGTCAAAAGACGTGAAGTCAAAAGACTGATACAAACAGAAATAAATGACGAGAGAAAGAAAGAAAGAAAAAAGAATGAAAGAAAGAAAGAAAGATAAGCAGGAATTAAAGAAAAAACTGAAATAATTCGCGCGCGAAACGAAGTAAGCTTCCAGGAATTTCTTATTAATGATGAAGAATTTTATAATGGAAATGTTTGCTTAAATACTTTAAAATAATTTCCCTGTCGTTGTTCGCAGATCCAATTTGTTTCACAACTTCAATATTAATTTTAAGCTTCAGTGTTTTTCTCCATAGAACAGATTTTTTTTAACAACCTAGTTAAAGATATAAAATATTCCAAGTATGCATGAACACAGGCACAGATACATTTAAACACACACACACACACACACACACATATATATATATATATATATATATATATATGCATGTATATATATTTAGGCAGCAATCCTTCGTTTATGTATGTTTCATTAAAAACGACAGACAAGGTAGTACGGTTAAGCTTTTTATTTAATTTTACTTGTATTCGAACAAGACCGTTTTTGTCTGGACAAAGAGTGTGTAAAAACTGTCGAAATGTTTTATAATTCCGAGCGCTTTCGTCTATACCTTTAACAATTTTCAAGGATGAGTCGATTTTTCAGCTTAATTAAGTTTGTGCATTATGAGTATATTTTAGTGTGTTGTAGGTATGTTTTAATTTCCGAATACGGTTAGCACATTGTGGCCTTGTTCGTAGTTAATATTGTTAAGAGTTGGCTTTCTTTTCTTTTCTTTTTTTTACACATTATTTGTCCAGAAAAGAAAGCTCTTGTTGGAACACAAGAAAAATTAAATAAAAAGCTTAACCGTAGTACCTTGTCTGTCGTTTTTAATGAAACATGCATAAATGAAGGATTGCTGCCTAAATATACAACTATCAATTTACACGACCCGGCAGCCAACAAGGAAAATAACACCACTACATTCAGAAAAAAACATCGTTTTACGACAAATAAAATCACCTTAAAATGACATCCAACATTTAAACAATGAAATCCACAAACATAACATGACACTAAAAAACACCATGACCGGACCGGAATATGATGAAGCTGTCCTCTGGCCACTGGTGGTACTCTAGTAGTCCGACTGTGTTACCATTGCCGAGACGAACACGCCGGCGATCCGAAAGCTGGCCACCAGCGGTAAATTGGTTGGATGTGTTCAATATTTCTATGGGTTTGGAGGTTGGTGAAAGAGAAAACACAGAGTGATACTAAGAGAATCTTAGTCAATTAGTATCCTAAAATTTAAGACTAATAAACTTTTTTCCAAACTAAATTCCACACTTTAGAACCAAAGGAAAATATAAAAAGAAATCAAAATAAATAAATTCAATTTAAAATTGCGATTTTTTTTTCTTTAATGAAATCCTTTATAATGTTTAAAAACATAAGCATTAAAAAAAAAAGAGAAGAGGAAAAACACTGGTTTCTTTTTCTGCCTAACAATAATCCCACAGGAGAAATATCTTGATCATTTGATCGTGCCATTTGCCCTGCAGTTTCTTTGCCATGTGAACACATTTTGTCTCGCTATGGATCTCAATCTCACACGCGTAAACACAAACACACACGCGCGTGCACACACAAACACACACACACACACATATATATATATATATATATATATATATATATATATATATGGAGAGAGAGAGAGGGAGTGAGAACTTTAGTTGTTTTTCATATTTTTTTTCGTTTTCCGTTAAAATATGTCAATATATTTTGTAATTTTCGCAAATTTATTATCATGTTTTTATCTTAAATCGTATAAAATAACGTTCATTCGTTTTTGTTGATACTATCTATAAACGTTTAACAGATGTCGATTCAATACAAATTTTTGCATCTTACATCAAGCACAACAAAATATAATCCTAGCAAAGTCTGTATCAATATATATATATATATATATATATATATATATATATATATATACTATATATATATATATATATAACTCTTTAACCAAATGATATGAAGTTCCATTTTTGGGGCATTTGTCAAATGCAGATGCTGGTTATTTGCTTCGCTTCAGATGGAATTCAAAGCCAGATTTATTTCCCTGTTATCAAAATTTCTTCTCTCTTTGTTTTTTTTTTTGGAGAAATAACGCTCACAAAATAATATATTGCCCAAGAATCTTCTTATAAATATTTAACTTTTTTTCAATATGCGCGTAAAATAATCAGCTCCTATATCAGTTTGTTTGTATCGATAGCACACGTTACAAACACTCAGCAGACTTTTAATTTCTTCATTTGAATCAAAGAAGGCGATAACGCAACTAAGACGCATGGTGTCAGTGAGCGTGACCGAATAACAATAAATAACAATAAATAACAAAATTAAGAACACAGATAATGATTGGCATTGCATTTCAATTCTTGATGATTTAACTTGACTGGAAAGCAAGAACTCTGGAGAGAGTTCCACAAGCGAGAAGTGCGATTGAAGAAACTATTAGCATAGAACTTACGGTTACATCTAACAATTTCAACAGTAAAATGATGAGATGGCGCATAAATTTATTAGATTTAATTACCAAATAGGAAGGTTCATTTGAAGAACTATCTTTAGCATATTTATAGAAAAGGCACAGAGTAGCTACGTAACTGCGGTGGGAATGTGACTGAAGCCGTGATGCCAGATCAGGAACAATAACATTGCATATTCTTCTTTGTATTTTATCAACAATACCTAAATACATAGCAGAAACACCAAACCAGATATGGCATGACTATTTAATGCATTGATGAAAGGTAGAATTATACATGTTCATGTTAGATTGTATAACATTTAGAAATATGAATTTCTGAGCATTTTTAAGAAAAGTATTATTTCATGCTTTTAAAAATAATCCTATAATTCATAATTGCAAACAAGTGAAAATTATGCTTTAATGTCGGATGTGTCGGATAGGGTAGCAGATATCGTCCTGAAAGAGGAAAAAAGAATTCTAAACTATAGGGAATGCCATGGGAAGAACTTCGTTAATTTCCAAAGAATACGACGCAGTTCATAGTTAATGAAGAAAGAAAATCAGTAGGTTTTATCGAATAACTCTTGAAAGGAGATGCCATTAGAATACTTACTTTAAATACCTATGACAAATTTGAAAAAAAAAAAATCTTACTATCAGAATAAAAAGCCTGGTAAGAAAGATATTTGATTCGATCTAATGCGTTTCCTTAATTCAGAACACAATCTTCGGTTTTAAATCTGAAAAAAATAAAACTCTCATTTTTCTTATATTAGATGATTACCAAAATTTCCAGCTGTCTTTTAAAAATATCTAAAGACGATTATGTTTACTAAATGTTCTCTCAATAAGCCCCAAGAGCCACAGAATGTAGAGGATTACTAAATAAACTTGTATGTCCGTAGGGGGAAGTAAGTGCAGATTATGACAGTACGTATGATAGACAACGTTTGAACCTAGAATTGAAGACGTTAAGATTATCGTTTTCGCGGAACTATCATCTCGGGAGTCTTTTTAATAAAGTAACGGTTCTTATTAGAAATTTGTCGGAAATGAACTTTTCTTCTGAGGAAATGAAGAATTTCACGCCTCTGTATATGGCATAGCAGAACTTAGAGTCTGCATTAGTGGATGTAGCTTGTCATAACCTTTTCCGTTGAAATAACTAGTGAGGCTAACATTTCCAAAAATCGTCAGCCGCAATGAAAAAAAAAATTCTTCTTGGCTTGGGTTTCTGGATACAGAAGCATTGTAACATACTCGAGTGCGTAGATCGGGGGAATTTAGATAAAATTTTCCGCCTCGCTTCCTTCATCTGCAGTTGACAGCGCCCGGCGAGCAATAGAGAATGTGTTAACGCTTTCCTCATCTCTATGAAAAAAAAATAGTTTAACATTTTATTTCTTTGTAAAAGATTATGATCAACAGGTGGCTGAATGAAATACGTTCTCCTTGGAAAGAATTCAAACAAGAATTTCAACTTTCAATAAACATAAGCAGAAAACGGATGAAAAATACGCTTCCTCTAATATTGGGCAGGAATTTTATTCGCTGCTATAGCTTCGATTCTCTTGAATGGATGAAGGCAGGACATAAGCTGATTTCCTTGTTAAATCCGATAGCAAGTCCTCTGATCAAATGTTGAGGGGCATGGAACCACCTCTTAATTTTTTTGTTTCCAGGTCTACTTAGATCTGGGCTGGTATCACCTGTTATTGTCTCAACATTCCGCAAATCGTTAACACCCAAACGGGGGAATACAACACGAAAGCCTAAAATAGATTTTTATAGTAAAAATTCCAGCAATGTAGCGTCCTGGGCAAGACGATAAACTACATTCAACAGCAAGGTCTCTGATCAGGTTTTGAGGTGCGTTAAACAACCTCTTAATTGCTGGCGTTCCCATGTTCAACCTGACCTGGGGTGGTACCACCTGTTAGGGTCCCAGCTATGGGCAAATAGTTGATCGCCGAACTGGGGTCAAAATTCAATGAAAGTATAAAAGTAGGATTTAATAACAGCAATACATTTTTGTAAAAGTTATTTCCAGCAATACATTTTTAAAATATATTACCAGCAACAAAATTATTGTCGGCATGAAATAACCCATAGAGGGTGATATGCCGTAAAACACACCAAAATAAACCAGAAATACATTTTTGTAAAAGAAAAGATTACTAGCAACACAGTTTGGGAGAAAAATATTACCAGCAATACATTTTTGAAAAAAAAATACCAGTAATACATTAGACTCTAAAAAACAAAAAAAAAAAAACAAAAAAAAAAACTCTTCACTAAATTACATCAATGTAAACTGATTTCTGACAAAGAATTCATATTCTATTCATACGAACTTATCGTAGGAATTTTATCGGCATTAAATAACCAATTCAAGTTGATATGTCGTAAAACAAAATAAATCAAACCAAACTATGTCTCAAGTTCATAAAACTCGTCAAATTATAAGTTCAAATCACAAAAATATAAATAAAATCATGAAAATATCCGAGGAAAAGTTTTCATTAAATTTAAATTAAATTCTGGCAGTTCGGCTTCAGTCACATTCCAATAGCCGTAATCTTGTCTCTCTGTGTGTTTTCAATAAAGACTTTCATTGTAATTGTTAAGAGGACCTCTTCGCTATGGCACCTAGACTTTTTGAATTTAAGTGTAGTACTAGACTGGCGTCGAGATCTCATTAATTTACAGTTGAGATATAACCGTAAGTTCTATGTTAACAGTTTCTTTTCTCGCACTTCTCGCTTGTGGAACTCCTTTCCGACCCCATACTTCCCGGCCAACTTTAATCTGCAAAAATTTAAATGCAATGTCAATCGCTATCTACTGTCTTCATGATTACTCATTTCCTTTAACTGCTTATTATTAATGTTTCTGTTCCTAATTCTTCCATAGCCTGTAACCCCTTGTATCTTAGTGGCCTTTCTACCCTGCATAAGGTGAAACCAGTTAAACAAACTCTTTAAATCAGTATCGCTATTTTTTCTGCTATGAAAACATTTCAAGGTGGATTAAATTGTTTGTAATCATAGATTGCTGTAGATTGGGCCCATCAACGTGGTGTAATGGTTAGCGAGTTTGTCTCGCTTAATCAATTACAACTGAAAAGTTAAGTTCAATCCTCACTAAGTGTCCCCAAAATACGCTTAGAAAATCGTCATCGATTGTTGTAGATTTGGAGCGAAATTTCACATATATCCTTTAACATGGAACCGTTTTTTTTTTTTTTTTAATAATAATGTTCAACCTATAAAGGCCACAGAGAAGGATACGGTATAAAATGCACAGTTTATGGGGATATGTGAGGAAGATAACGTTAATCCTAGACTTTAAAAGGTTATGATTGTAGTGATCAAGGAATTATCATCTTGGGGCTAAGATCAAGAGTTTTATGCGAAGATGCCGCTCGAGTGGAACTTGAATCGCGCCAGTGGAAGGGGGCAAGAGGTTTAGCTCCCTACAATGTCTGTGCCATGACAAGTCTTAAACTTAAAGGTTAGGAATAGTAGAATTAAGGAACGTAGTGTGTTTGAACGATTTTTGTGGAAATGGCGGTAGAGCAACTTCGTTTGTTGCAAAGAGGTTATATGGTGGAAAATAATTCATCACACACAAGGGCGCGGGGAGGTTTTAGCGATTGGAAAGGAAAAACCGTACAGCTCGTGCCTATATATGACAACTGCACTCCATATTCTGTTTGGTCTTTCTCTTGCAAGATGTGTTAATAACTTTCCGCTCAGTACGTAGACGATCATGGCTATACAGAACTTCCTGTCTCTTGTATAATAAATTCTGTCTTTCTGTTAATTCTCCTAAATCCTGTTCCGCCATCCATTTACTCAAGCTCACTGGGTAGGTTTTGCGTTGTTTTCCTTTGTCTCTCTTGCCATCAGTCTGTCCTGTGGGCATCGGATTTTCTTCATTATGCGCCCTACAGACCTCAACTGTATAAGATCTCTTTTTTTTTTTGTTTCAATTTTCGCTAAATTTGTCGTTGTTCATATGTTGGTCCATCGTATTCTCATCATCCTTCTGTAAAAGCAAATTACTGTTGGTTTAAATCTTTTCCTTATCTTTGAGGAGGTTGTCCAGTACTTAATGCCATGCAGAAGGACAGATATCATATAACAGTACACATTTCCTTATTTCTAATGAAGTTTTTCTAATTCTTCGTACACTGCTTAGCTTTTGGAAGTCATCTTTGGCTATCCCAATATAAATTCAGATTTGGTACCCATTTTTCCAGGAGTATGTACAAACTGATGTTTGGATTAAGCTTAAGTCTCAATAGGTACTCAAGGCAGTGGAGAGCTCCCGGATAGAACAAAGCCGTTCATTACGAGAGGCGAAAATCTAAGGTCTACTCAGTGATGATGGGACGTCACTTGTTTTTTTGTTGTTGTTGTTTTTGTTTTGCTGCATCATTTAACAACTTGTATACTATATTGTATATAACATTAATAGACGGATTTCTTTTATGTATACACAATTCATATATACTGTAGCATACACTGCTTAAGAAAGAGGACACATACCACACACATACACACAATCCCATATATATATATATATATATATATATTATATATATATATATATGATTTAAAATATGGTTTAAAATATGCTACACAGTTCCAACCATGTTTCAAAAATAGAAGCTAAAAACCCTAATTTTATTTTTGCAAATAAATTAAAAGCATTAGTTCCATTTCATTTTTAATTTATTTGCAAAAAATAAAATTAGGGTTTTTATTCTATTTTGAAACATGGTTGAAACTGTGTAGCGAAAATAACCATATTTTAAATCAATTAATTATAATATTAATGCTCTGTAAATTTACATTGAGCACTATTTTGTAAAAAATAAAATATCTATAAGAACACCGGATTTTATATCTTACTGTTCTTTCTTTTTTTTATTTATATATATATATATATATATATATATATATATATATATATATATATATATATATATAAACAAACAAACATGCGCATGTATGTATGTTTAACAATTGTTTGATTTTATTTATAATACGACATTATAATCAAGTCGGATTAACTCCATTCACTGATGTGTTAATACCCTTGGGAAAGGTATGCATTCTCTTCTACTTTCTCATCTATGGGTAAATAGCAGGGCAGACCGGGTTCTATAGCCTTTGATGTTAACAGGTCTGGAGAAAAAAACAAAACTCTGAATTCAAAACCGGCCTGGAGAGTGTTGGGCTCCGTCAGGCTATCTTTCCCGAGTAACGCAACTTCTACCGTGTTTGCTGTACACATGATGCCCTTACAACTCTACGGGTCATGGGATAAAAAAAAATATATATTTTTATTACATTATAGTAATATTAGTAGATACACGTCTTTGTGTAGACATCACTGTTCCCGTGCGGTATAATTGTCTACTGGCCTGTGTGTCCGAGAGGCGCATTCTCTTTATTAAAGACTAATTCGAACAAAAGGTTAGGAACAAAACTCCCATCAGTAAAGGAACGGACGATATCAGCTAGTGGACATGAGAAACCTATTTTTTTGGAAATTGTTTGACGAGACATATTTTATAAATTTCAAACGGCAATAAATCTTTGGTTAATGAATACCGAATATCCATGTTGAAGGAAAAGATTAGTGTTAATACCATTATTATTAATCGTATTTTAATTCTTGTCTCTAGCTTTTATTAGTTGTTTTCTTTTTATTTTAGGATTCCATCTTTTTATCGGTTTAATTGTTCACTTTGGTTAATACATATTTATTTCGATTCCCACCTTTCTCTTGTTATAAGTTCTTGCGGCTGTCAATTATCTTTTCATATGTGCTATGTTATGACCGCTATTCCGCAAAACGAAGAATATGAAATAATATTTAACTATCACATAATAATCAAACTTATTCACTAATAGTATTTCTGATATTCTTTTAATATTTATTCTCTTGGGCTACCATTCATGGAACTCTTCTGATATAAAATGTGTTTATATCGGTTACATCATTAACGATATTTCCTTTGTCAGCAACCATAAAACGGTTTGTTTGTTTTTTTGTTTTATTTTTTTGCCTGACAATTTGAAATTTTCCTGGTATATGTAACTTCTCATTTGAAAGAGTGTATATCTAATTTTCCTATATAAATATGAGATGTTAATTCACATTTGGTCTCTTTTATTTCTCTGCAAAATTTGCACTGAAATTGCCTCACAAGTGAATAGTGTAATTAATCCTTTCTCTGATTACAAACTTACTGGTGTTTGAAACATTTGAGTTTATTTGAAATATGAATTCAGTACATACCATTTCAGGCAACGTTACTATTTTCGATACTATATCAAAAAGTAGGTCTTGTATAGTAAATGCTAATGGTCATGATAAAATGAATAGTTTCAAAGCAGGAAATATTCGACATTAGTATTACTATCAAATGTAATTTACTAAATGTTTTTTTAATGCAATTTAAAAAAAAATTAGGCAAATCCAGTTATTATTCATTTTAGTAATTGCTAAGTTTACAGGTTGGTTTACTATGTTGTGCTCGACAATTTATCTCGCCATCTTGCATATTTATGATTGTATCATTCGTCCTTGCTTTGAAAATTTTTATCACATCTAACCTCGTACACCTGCCATATATTTAGAGATTCTTGATAAAATTGTAAGGCGAATCTGCAATGTCATTGGTCTCTTTTCTGCAGCCGTAACGTAGCTTCACCGTGTCTCTTCTATAAATATTTTCATAATGTTTGTTCTAATGAACTGTTCGCAATGGTACTTAGATATTATGAAGTCCAGTACTTGATTGGCAGTAAGGTTCCATCATTTTATGGTTGAAATTGTTAGATGTTACGTTAAGTTCTATGCTATCAGTTTCTTCCGTCGCACTTCTCGCTTGTAGAGTCTTCTTTCGGCTTCTTACTTTCCATTCACCTTTTTTCTTCAAAAAATTAAATATAATCTTAATCGTTACCTTCTGTCTTCTTAATTCTTGCTCTTTTATTGTTCTCTTGTAGCTCTTCTCATATTCTCTAACACTCAGTAACCTCCCGCTTCTTATTACTTTTCTTTGGCGTGAAATGATTAAAATATGCTGATAATTTTGTAAGAAACATTTTGTTTTTGGTAGTACAACATGTAACATTAATCATAATAGTGTTTTGTTTTCTAAATACATCAGCTACCCTTTCTTCGCTGTTTTTTCTATTGGAAGTGATATTTTTTAAAATTTGTAACGCTAATTATTTGATATCTTCTAACGCCATTCTGCATAGTCTAATGAAGGGCCGTCTTTTTAAAGATTTTTTTTTTTTTGCGTTTGAAAGCACATTTAATCATTAATCTGCAACGTTAGATCATCAAATGCAAACTCCGGAAGAAATATGATGATGTGCTGAAACGTTTTTCGACCGAAGCACAAAATCTGTACTATAATAAAAGTAGCCATTCTTTTATATCACAAAATAATCGTAGCGATCTTTTTTTGCGAGCAGCGTCCGGAGTGCCTTACCAAGTCGATCTTAGCATGGCAGATTTTTCGTCATGTTTGGCAATGTGAAACTAAAATCAGAGAGGGCTCCCTTTGCTTCATTTTTGGTCGTCATCCATCGCGAAAGACATTGGAACTCGTGAAGAGGATCTATATCTCTGCAAATGCTCGGTTCTCTTTACCTCTCCAGAAATTAATTGACTCCTCCCGCTTTCCTATACTTTTACATTTCATATCATGCTGAAGAATGGGTATTGCAGCTACCGAGGGCTCACTTTCCAGTCTTCATAGAGTCCAAAAGCGTCTACGTAGCCATGAGGCGGATGAATTGTTTACCACTCTACAACTTCTTTCTCACAGACGAACCTTTGAAGGTCTTACGCTACTCAATCACTATTCTCATGGAAAAAGTTCAGACCAGTTATATTCTTTAGTTCATCTAACACTAACCCTCCCAGCGAAGACAAGACATGCCGCGTACATTGATGAAAACCACCGTCATTCCTTTCGTATTTCGATAGCTTCTTCCCAAGAACTGTTTCCTTATCCCTAGAATCGTAACCTCTTCAAGGTAATCGTTATCTTTTATACGTATTCTCATAAGTTGTGCCCCTTACTCGCACAACTTACTTCCTTCAGTAACCTTCTGCCTTAAGTGGCCCTCGGGGCTTATAGAGGACGAACATTAAAAAAAAAGCAAAAAAAAAATAAAACTCCTCGTCTCAAGATGCTAGAGTCGTCTGCTGTCTTTAGCTATACGGATTTTGTTTGTCCGTTTCAGGTCACTCTATCCTAAGTCCTTGCAAGATACTACAGGACAATCTTCAATGGCCAACTCACAGTACATGATGTCTTTTGGTATGCGGCAATCATTGAATCGATGTTCATGACCCAGTCATCGAAGACAAAGTTGACAAATGTGGAAAAGTATCGATCATGTGTTTGCTTTCTCCAGCACTACAACTATAACAACTTCTGTGATTTCGAAAATAGCTCTTATGTTATAGAAGTTTTTTCAGGCGATTGACTTGCCTAGGGTATGTCGTTAATTTTTGAACTGCTTTAAATCAAGTACTAACGACACATGTCTTGAAAAAATTTGACCCATACTCTGTTGTTAAATTTGGCCACCACTGCTTTGCGAATACGTTTTTCAAATTCCAGATTAAGCGATAGGTTGTTGGCAGTAGTGTGCAAAAGAAGACATAGAGTGTGACGGCCCCGTACACCCATAACGGAAGTGAAATAAAAAATTAATTTAATTTGAATATAGTATTTGTTTCATGTTTCATCTTTTTTACATATTTAAAATGTCTTCCTTCTTCACATTACTGGGCCTTATTGCCCGAACCCCTACTTAAGCCTTGAATCACGGAGTTGTCCCTGGGCATCACTAAACATTAAATCAATTTTGTTCTATTCTCTAATCATATTTAGTTATTATGCATCTGTGTACAGTTAATTATATGAAAAGTATGTTTATTCATTTGCTGGAAAAGCAATAATTGCAAAATTTGTATGTGTACGAATATTTCCCGCACTGTATATATACCTTAAAATCTGTAGTATTTAGTTTGTTATTAGTGCGAAAATTTACGATATTAGTTGGATTCTTTGTACATTTAGCTCTATGGTCCTCTGCCAGATAAAATTTTTACATCACTATACACTCAGTGTAACCAGTCAATTATAATTAGTCGTTTATATGCTTAATGGGAAATTAACAATATAGAAAAATGAATTTGCATGCGAAAGAAGAACACTATTTATTTTATCCATTGAACCATGTGTCCTCAAAGACATATGACACAGTGGATAAAGATATTAGTTAGGTCCAGTGACAGGACCCAAAGAGTATGAGTTCAAACTTGGAGAGGGGAATTAACAGGAGATAACTGATAACTGACATCCATTAGACATGACACGTAGAACTAGAACAGTCTACTCCAGTGAGCGAAATAAAGTATTCAGTTTGACATTCGAAACAGCTGAAGATGGCCGGAGCGTACAACGTTGTGATAAATATGACAACATGAGGACGATAATCTGAATAATGTGAATATTGTATAATTAGTTATCTGTATTTTTTACCAAATAATCTTAAAAAATCAAACTAGAAGTGAAAACTTGTTTTACCTTGCCGAGAAATGAGATTAATCAGAGCGTACAACAGCCGAAACGTTGTGATAAATATGGCAACAAAGATGAGGAGAATAGTCCCAATAATATAAAGAGTGTACATAATACTTCATCTCAGAAATATAGACAAAAACTGAAAGAAGAACAGGCAACGATTAAATAACTGTTCTTTTATACAAGAAAGATTTAGGATATTATTATTAATGACGATAAAATATAGTCATTACGAAAATTCCGAATAAGAAGTAACGTATCGCCATTCAGAAGAGCGTTTATCATCTCAAACTAATAACGAATTAAGTTAACTGGTGCAATGGGAATCTGAAGTTCTACACAATATTATACTGAACCAATGACATTGTGTCATTTCAGGGCAGTAGATTCAATTGTCATTTCGTTATAGGGTAAATTTCAGTCACTTATTGTATATTTACCGAAAGGAACGAGAATAGAATTGGGAAAATAATTTATTCCTCTTTTGACGAATCGTCACCTGTTTCTTTTCAATCCCCACTACATTCAACTAGGCTTGCATCTCGCTCTCACTTACTCTCTCTCGCTTGCATCTCGCTCTCACCCTTTCACTGTCAAAACTGTTCATTGTAGCCGTCTCTTCTACTCCAATATATTACTGTTTCGCACTTTTCGCCTGTAGAATTCCCTCTCCATTTCTTGTTTCCTTGATAGCTATAATCTCCAACAGTTAAAATGTAATGTCAATCGACGTCTCCAGATGACTTGATCTATCGCCTATCCTTCTCTTCATCCTTTCCGCTATCACTCCTATTTGCTCTCGCTCTAACTTTCTGTAACCTCTTGTGTGCTAGTGGCTTCCCGCCTTGCTTGGGGTGAAATCCTTAAAAAAAACAAAAAAAAACAAAAGCAAAACAACAACAACAACATATAAACACAACAGAAGCGTCGAATCAAAACCGGAAACATTATTTTGGATGATAATTAACATAGAATAATAAAAAGCCTAAAAAATATATTAAAACTGGATCATTATGATCTGTAATCAAATATATGTGAATCTGTGTGGCCACCTTTCCTTACCATTCTTCTCTGTCAGAAACAAATGTCTCTATTTCTGCAGCTGTTACCTGTGTGAAGTATTCTATAAGTTTTACATAAATCATTCATGAGGGTCCCATCTGTGTTTGCCATGCTCTGGTTGGTAAAGAGAGAATTTTGATACAGTGGTTTTGGTTACACGTCATCTGTATCCTAACGCGCGTAGTTATTAATCAACGCTTGTCGGTGACCCGTCGCCGGATATCCTTGTTCTGAAGTGATTGGTCTTATTAGTACTCATCATATATCCATAACAAGTCGTTCCAAACGAGTTTAGTATCCTCACAGGTGGTTTAGTAATTGTCCAAGATTTCGCGCCATACACCAATATGGACAGAACAAAAGAGGCAAATCGTTGGAGTTTTAAAATTTAACGGTTGATGATAGATATACTTTCTACAGTCAATAAAACTTGCCAAATATTGTCTCTGCTTAAATTTATTGTAGGCAGAACTGTTTCTGGAACAGAGGTATTTGAAATCTCTGCTGTTTCGATGGTCTGTTTATTGGCAAGTTACCATCCCCAACATCATAATTCTATAAACTTATATTGGTAAAAGTTCCTCCAAAAGAAAATATGATAAAACTTCTACATCTAGTTATAATGAGTTTGGTTATAAAGGTTAACTTATTGATTGAAAAGTTACACACAAATTAGCCGGCTTAACAAATAAGTACCGAACCTAAGTTTTTCATTCCATATTCTTAATCTTGTAATAATTATGCGAATTTCGTTTGTCATAGAAAATGTTAATTAAATAAAATCTGGTCTATAAAGAAATATCAATTTTCTATAGTAAATAAAAGTAACATTTTATGAATTATAGCATTTTAAGAATAACCAAACACTTCGCATGACTTTCTATTTTCGTAAATGACATTTTTACTTTTCTCCAATCTTATTTCTGTATTCCTCGTCGGTTTTATTCTGCTACCCAGTTCTGCTGACCTTTTCGCAAATCTTGGCAAAGATACACTTTAAGAAAACAGGAACAAATCGAAAAGAGAAATGAAATCGTTTATGCTCTTTTTATTTTTAATCTGCGACTTTTGGTGAATTTAACTGCTCGACGTGTTAGCTTAGAAATTTAACATATGGCAGATGTCAGAAGATTAAATGTCTGATTTATGTATTTGAGTGGACCGACCTGAAAAGGCAAAACGAAAAATGTTCAGAGAAATAATCTTTGACCTTTGGGCCTAAAGATATCATATATATATTAAGTTTTAATGCAATCTGATCAGTAAGTAACACGGTAAGAATTTATTGATTTGTAAGATTTTATTCTTACAAGGTAAGTATTTTATTTCTACACACAAAATTGTGTGCATGTCTAAAAAGTATAAAAAAGTTAATGTTTGCAGTAATTAATTTTTTTTAAATTTACGGTGTAATAATATATATATATATATATATATATATATATATATATATATATAAGTCAGGATGTGTGTGTGTGTAACGAATGCACGGCCGCAATTTTCGACGGATTTGCACCAAAATTTACATGCACATGCTCCAAGTTAGCGGCAAGGCCAAGACCGACTTTGCATTTCCCAACTCCCATCGATATAGGAAATAATCGATTTTTCATGCTTCTACGGCAGTTTTCATGTAGTTTGCGGACATTTTCTACTGGCCAGAGTGAGAGCCTATAGCTGGCTGCCACGAATAGGCAGGAAGATACTATTGGCCAGCATGAGAGCCAACAGCTGACTGACACGAATGTTAACTAGCATGTTAGCATGCCAAAAACATCGATATTTACTCATATATATATATCAGTAAATATCGATATATATATATATATATGTGTGTGTGTGTGTGTGTGTGTGTGTGTGTGTGTGTGTGTAACCGCTGTATATTGATTTGGTATTTAGCATATATATATATATATATATATATATATATATATATATATATATATATATATATATAGACCTTGAGCTGGAAGGTACAGTCTAACTGCACATGCAACAAATTCGGTGCTAAAATACGCAAACACCATCTACAATCACACGAATCGTGTCATCAAAGAAATCCAAAAGGGAATTGAATAATGATTGTCAAGGATGTTTTCGTCATGGGAATTATTTAATAAAAGGAAAATAGAATGTGCAATTGCATTGAATGGAGAGGGGCCTAAATCCGAACTAAAATTTAATCCCCAAGTCAACCAAACTAATACAAAACAAAACAAAAAGTAAATAATAATAAGAAAAAGGAAAAGACATATAATATGGTTCAAGTCCCCTCCATTCCAACTGTAAGTGTTGTGTCGGAAACTTACCATCCCTCTTGAAGATGAACTTGTCTGCGTCTGCGAACAAAGACTTTAAATAGTGGCATGTCAGTTGACATGGAAAAAGACAGATAGACAGAGAGGGTAAGACCTCCGAGTCTAGCTGAGTCGTGATACATCTTTGACTGTAAGCGACATCTGTCGAACTCTCTGCGTTAGCAGAGGAACCGGACGAAGCTTTGCCGAAGGGCAAGGTTTCGTCCGGGAGA
This sequence comes from Acanthosepion pharaonis, assembly GCA_903632075.3. Classification (NCBI taxonomy): domain Eukaryota; kingdom Metazoa; phylum Mollusca; class Cephalopoda; order Sepiida; family Sepiidae; genus Acanthosepion; species Acanthosepion pharaonis. The sequence goes on along the minus strand of CAHIKZ030000338.1, from coordinate 459,634 downwards.
AAACAACAGGGCCTGAACCCGTCTAGGCGGGTTCAAAGGCTATATTGTTGGCCGAGCCTACGGGCTCGGAGATACCCACATTAAACCGGCCTTGTGCCATATTCAATCCTCGTGGGTGGATCGATAAATACTAAGACAAATAGACAGAGAAGTTCTTAGCTGAGCTAGTTATTGACTACCCAGGCGATTTCTGTACCTTTTTACTAACCTATTAAAACCCTTTTTATTGTTACGTGTTATTTGGCGTTTGTCTCTACTAACACCAATCAACATCATAACAGTAAGTGAAAACAAACACGGAAAAAATCCTTAATCTAATAAAGAAATATTTCACAAAACCTTCAGAAGTGTCAAAAATTTTCAACAGAAACTCTGTAAAACTGCACTGGAAATTTGCTTAACATTATCAAGTGACAAAATATGAAGAATCTGAGGGTAAGCGCTGATATCAATAAACGTTGTAACTGCAAAGAAAAAACCAAATGCCCATTGAAGGGAGCCTGCTGTAGAGAAAACGTGATTTATCAGGCTAGAATTGAAGATATGGATGGGAAAAAAAGGATTTACGTAGGATGAATTGAAGAACCCTTCTAAAAAGATGGTGCAATCATGTTTCTTCATTCAAACTACAAAACCATAAGTATAGCATGAAACTTACAGACTACCTCTGGAAATTGAAAAGAAAAAATAAAAAAAGCAGAAGTCCAGACGTAAGATAGTGTAAATTGAAAATATTGAAATTAGGGCGAACTTGAGGTAGCTGTTGTAAATTAACTATTGTAACACATCCAGACAAAAGACAACTACTAAACAAACGATCAGAAATAATGTCAAAGTGAAGACCTATAAATAAATACACCTTTAGCATTTACGAAACCAGATGAAAGTATTTTTCAACGCCCACATTCCTTCAGTAAATCTTTTGGTTAAAAAGGAATTACAAAGCGCTCGGAAACTAAATTTACTCCAGCACCGATGATCACATAACGGTAGAAACCTAGGTAGATATTAAGAGTATATATTTTCACATCATATATATATATATATATATATATATATATATATATATATATATATATATTTATAGACTACCCGCAATGCACCAGTGACACGTATAAATACATAACCGAGAAAAGAAAATAACACTCGTGGCCTGACGATTACGTCTAGCATGGAACAGTCTGTCGCCTCTAAGTGTTGACTTCATTGTTCACTTTTATATTTACACACGCTCTGTCTGTGTCTCTGATATCAAGCACTTTATTCCATAAATATAGAACACCTTAAGAGTATATTTCTTTATATATATATATATATATATATATATATATATATATATATATTTACCCCCAAGACGGGAGTGCCACTAGCACTCAATGGTGAGAGTGGGAACAAGAGTAAGGAGGCGTGATAGAGGAAAGGATGAAGGATGGGGAATTAGATCAAGCTATCTGATATTGTCGATTGACATTGCGTTTGAATAATTGAATGTTATAGCTATCAGCAAGCAATTAAGGAGAATAGAGTTCCACACGCGAAGTGCGAGGTATGAAGCTATTGGAGTAGAAAAGACGGCTCCATTTAGCCGTTATCGACAGTGAAATGTTGGGATTATGGTGCCAAACTAGCAGCTCGTTTAAATTCATGAAGTTTGGGAAACAGCGAAAGTATCTCGTCGGAGCAGTTACCGTGAACGTATTTGTAGAAAATAGAGAAGGAAGCGACTGCACGTCTGTGAGAGACCAACTGTAAACGAGATGCCCTATCAGAACCAATCACATTGCATATCCGTCTCTGGATTTTGTCGAAGACCTTAAGACGAAAAGCTGCTGCCTCCAATATGGCAGCAGTATTCTGTGCAATGGCAAATGGTTTATTTTTAGGCTTGAATAATGGACTCGGGAAAGAAAAATTTTCTGGCGCGGACTTTCCTTGCGGTAGATGTAGCTGTTGTTTCAATGTATTTGTTCCATATCAGGTCAGCGGACAGTGTGAGAGGCTGTCTTGGAGTTGAGCATCAAACAGTCTCATGGGAGGCTGTAAAAGTGGTGGTAAATGAGGGCAGTTTTCTATTTAAGGCATTAAAGTTAACCAGCCATTTCTTGCCCCAGTCAACAACAGATTATATATATATATATATATATATATATATATATATATATATGGTGTGTGTGTGTGTGTGTGTATCCAATATGCTTTTGCAAACTAATGGTGGGTTCCCTACACCAAAACAAGCACAAAAGTTCATACAATCATATGTCGGCAAATACTTCATATTTGTTTAAATTGTACTATAGACGCTGTTAAATGTATAATCCAAGAGACAATCCAAAAATACATTTACAAACATTGGGTAAACCAAGGTAAAATCTCCATAAAACATATGATGATATGGTCATTGTTGTACCGTAAAACAGCATATGATAACAAAAAGAAAATGTCCTCCGCTTACTTCTGTACGCACTTGCACCCGTCGGTCATTGACTGGCGGACCCTTTCAAATACCCACACGCGCCGTCGCAATGTTTCACAGACTCCTATGACGCGTTGATGAACCGTCGCTGTCTTATTAATGTCTGCTGCATAAAGTAATTTTTTTAGGTAGCCCCACCAAAAAAAAAAAAAAAAAAAATCCAAAGAATTGATATCGGATTAACGTGCAGGTGATGAATAAATATATAATAAATGTCCATTTAATAGCTCCTGTAAGAAGTGCTGGGGGAACATATCAACCTACAAGAAGAGACAGACAAAGTTTTGATAGTTTGAGCAATAAACCATAAGCAAATGTTCTTCTGTGGTGAATGGTCCTAGGGCAAAAGACATTGCAAATAATAAGGTTACAGCAGCTGTTCTTGAAATAGCCTCCTTGCGGAACTATGAATTGTGCGGCATGCAAGGGCCACTTGAAGTGTGCTCATACCGGGATCGTTTCCAACATATTTCTGTTTTCCTCGATTTATAGGTTGTGATGCGACGGATTCTATCTCAGCCCCGCTACGATAAACAGTAGCAAAGTTTGCATGATTCGGCTGTCTTCGGTCTGGAATCACAATCTGATACAGCCGTGCAGCCACGAGCCCATTACCATTTGCACGGCTGTATGTAAAATTTCATATCTGCCTGCTCACGATATGAATATCCTGCCATCATTAAACAGAACAGTTGTCAGTTAAGTCACTACTACACAGGTTTAATGTTGAAATCAGACCTGCCACAAATGTACACGAATGACAAACGTAACATAGTCTGCGTGACAACACACCTTCATCTAGCCTAATCTTTCTTTAAACTAAATAACTCAAAAATGAAGTATTTGCAGACTTACCTTTATATGAACTTTTGTCCTTGTTTTGGTGTGATATTATTTCTACTTTTGCGTGTAGGCAAAGTAGGCATGAAGTAGCAATAATATCACACAAACCGCAAAAGAATTTACTAAACAAAAATCTCTAAATGTAGGCATGACAACTAGTACCTATTATCCGAATTCATACCAAAAGGATAAAATAGACAAACCACCAACAATCACAATTTAATTTCAAGATACCATCACAATAATTGCATCTATCGTTATTATCATTGCACTTCCATTAGTAATCACTTTTACCACTTTACAATAACTATTAACTAATAATATGATCATTACCACCAACACCCAGCACCATCATTTACACATCACACCTACTATTAACATATAAATCCACTACAATCATTAACGTATAATACTCATCCAGCATATTTAATACCTTAAAACAATAAGATCAGATATAATTTCCATATGTAACCATGAGAATAAACACCCATTACCAGGATTCATAATAAATGAAAATAAACAACTAAATATAGAAAATAAAATAAAACACCAACAACCACTTTTTAGTTCAATCTAGCACCACAATAATTACATTTATAGGTTTTTATTATTCTCCCACCAACATTACTAATCACTACTAACAATTTACAATAAATATTAACCACTTATATTATTATTGCCACCAACCCCCTTACACATTACTATCACACCACATCTACCATTACCATATAATCCTGCCATAATTATTAACGTAAACTACCCCCACTTCCAGCATATTTAATACCACCATAAAAATAACCAATAAGGGTTACAAACTGAAATTTCTACCAGTCACATATACACAGTCATAAAACAAGGAAATAACCAGCTTTAATATAATAACAATAATATATTTGTAAATTAAAAATTAAAAATTATAGCAATCTTCAACTACCATAATTTTACACAGAATACCTATTATCAGGATTTATACCAAAATAAATTAATACATATAACAAAATAAAATAAAACACCAACAACCACTTTTTAGTTCAAGCTACCACCACTATAACTACATTTATGGTTTTATCATTCTCCCACCACCGTTACTAATCATTTCTACCAATTTACAATAACTATTAGCTAAATTATTATATTATCATTGTCTCCAATCCCTTGCAACATTACTATCACATCATATCATATAGAGCCGCTATAATTATAAACATAAACTACCCTCTCACCCAGCATATTAAATATTAAATATCACCATATAAAATAACCAATAAGGATTACAAATTTCTACCTGTTACATATACACAGTCATCAAAAACAAACAAATAACCAGCTTTAAATATAACAAATAAACCCCCATTTTTTTCAAAAATTTAAAAATAAATATAAATAATAATAATTTTTACTTATCATAATTTTACGCAAACTCCACCACACGTATATACATACATGCGAGGAAATTTATTCACTGGAAAAATAAAAATATGAAATGTATACATTCACGAGACATTCACGAGAATCTTTGAATTTCAACATATAAATGCGTATGTATAGACACAACACCACCCGTATACATACATATGTCATATCCGAAACTGCCGACATATGTTTATATACATATGAGTCCCGACGGACGACCAAGTATGTATATGTGTCTGCATACATCGATGTTTGCGTTAGTACGATGACAAAACGACGACGTTTCCTCCACCACTTCCACAATAACACCAATACACGAAATCTACTTAAACCCAAAATTTAAAAAAAATAATCTGTTTGTCTGACGATCGCTAAAGTGTGAAACCCAGGGTCACAAACTCACATCTATCCAACCAAATATGTTAGCTCTATCTCTGATATTGAGCGCTTTCTAATAAGTACCGCGCATATAATATATAAATAATTATACATATATATATTTATTTATATTTATATACAAACTTTTCACACACACACACACACACATATACATATATATATATATATATATAGATAGATAGATAGATAGATAATATTAGTGGTAAATATCCACATACATATGCAAAATATATAAATATATACATCAGGTCATCCCATAAGTTCTGTCCGAATTTTAACTTTTTTTTAAAATGAACGAAATTTAAAGAATATTTTATAATGTCTAATGGAGCTGAACATTATTTTTATGTTTAGATGCATTAAAAACTGATCAAATTTTATTTGAGAGAACAATAAAATTAAATTTTGTTTGATTAAAACCCTGCTAACATGGAAGTACCCAAGAATCATTTGAGGCACATAATGCTTTATGAGTTCACGAAAGGAAACTCAACAGCCGAAGAGGCTAGAAACATTCACTCAGTTTATGGAGAGGAATGTGTGAATGAAAGAACTTGCAGAAGATTGTTTGCAAAATTCAGAGGTGGAGATTTCACCCTTGAAGATGAAGATCAAACCGGATGTCCAGTTGAGTTTGATGAAAAGCTTCTTGAAGCAGCCCTGGAAGAAAATTCTGCTTTATCATTTGAGGAATTGGCAGTGGTTCTCAGTTCAAACCACACAACTGTTCATCGTCATCTTCAACAACTTGGAAAAGTTCCTAAACTTGGAAAATGGGTGCCTCATGAATTGTCTGAAAACAACCTCAAATCCCGAGTTGACATCTGCTCTTCTCTCCATTCTCGCCAACTTGCTTCACCTTTTTTGCATAGACTTGTGACTGGCGACGAAAAATGGATCTATTATCGAAATGTTAAGCTTCGAAGACAGTGGCTTGGTAAAAGGGAAGAACCCCAGCCACATCCGAGAAGGGAACTTCGTGGGTAAAAGGTTCTTCTTTCAATCTGGTGGGATTGCCAAGGAATAATCCACTTTGAATTCTTACCACCTAATGCAACAATTAATGCTCAAATATACTGTCAGCATTTAGAGTGTTTGAACCAAGCTTTGAGGAAAAAAAGATCTGCTCTAGGGAATCGAAAAGAGTTGATGTTTCACCAAGACAATGCGCGACCCCACACAGCAAGAATCACGTCACAAAAGATCGCAGAACTTGGTTGGGAGAAAATACCTCATCCACCTTATTCTCCCGATCTTGCTCCTTCAGACTACCATTTGTTTCGTAGCTTACAGAATCATTTGGAAGAAACAGCTTTTGTAACACAGGAAGAGGTTAAAACTGACATTTATGAGTTCTTCGAATCAAAGCCAAAAGAATTTCACAGTAATGGAATTAGTAAGCTTCTTAATAGATGGAAGGAAGACATAGATAATCAGGGAAAATACATTGTTGATTGAATCTGTAATTAAATGTAACATTTGGTCGCTTGTTTTCTTTATTCGAAATTCGGACAGATCTTATGGGATGACCTGATACATATATACATACACATAAATATATATTTGTATTAAAAATATAATTCAAGAGGATAGAATCCAGGTAGAACTCAATGTCAGGACAGAGTAAGTATATAATAAAAAGGCTTAAGCACTAATAATTCATGGTCATAATTTATTCCATTGGAATCGTAAATACCATCCAAATTCATCATTTTTTTTTAAATTTGTATGTCTGATGAATTGGATCGTATTTTACCTTTCAATGGAATAAATTATAAAAAAAAATATTCGTGTTTAAGCCTTTTAATATATATATATATATATATATATATATATATATATATATATATATATATATATATATATATGGGGGGTGTAGTGGGTGTCTGTGGTGAATGTGTGGGTGTGTAGTGAGTGTGTACGTGTGTATGTATGTATGTATAATGAAAGACACTATCGCAAATTTACACATGCTTATGAATATTTACATATGAGAGAAAAACGAAATGTAGTTAAATTAAAGCCTGGAATTAATTACTCGACAACTGCATCACAAAATAAACATTAAAACTTTGGCTATGTGTTCTCTAATAAATTTACGTCAACAAATCTATCAGTATATTCCCTTTCAAACGTCATTCCCATGGTGCAATTCGAGCTGTAATTCGAATACTTACCTCTTTAGAGAAGACGTATAAGCAGTTCGTCTCACATTTTATTCACTTTTAAGATTTCCACACTTTGGATAAATCATGAAAGGGCTAAATAAAATATTGGAACAGTTAATGGGCAGCACATTTCACATTATTCTATATAAATTATAAAGCAGACTATAAGCCAGTGTCACTTTCTAAATGTTGCAACTGTTCGATAAATTTTACCGGATTATCCAAGTCTGAAATTAAAAGATACTTTACTGATGTTCCAAGAAAAATTGTAGATTGTTTACAATTATAATTACATACTGCGCGCAGAGTTTAAAACGACGAATACTTTGAAGACAAATTGAAAATAATATATCATTTTAATAACGACAATTTTATAAAGAAAATATTAATGTAAAAATTAAACTACAGGGTGTAATGGATGAATTGTCGTCTAAATTACGCAAAAATGAAAATGAAACTATAATCTCAGTTTAACAGATATATTTACAAAAATTACATAACAATATCTTGAAATACTAAACAGTAAATTTGTTCAATAAAATCGCCATTGGTTTCCACTTCAGTCTTCAGACGACTTCGGAATCTCCTGCGTCTCTTCTGGGCAGTCTCCATATTTAAGTTGGTGAATGCTGCCATAATCCTTGCATTTCGTTCATCTTTGGAGTTAAAACGAGTTTTGTTGGTCCCTCGCTCAACTGCACCCCACACATAATTATCAATGGGGTTGCAGTCTGGGGCGTAAGGTGGCCATATGTAAAGAGCGATGTGATCACAGAACTTGTCAGACATCCATGACTAGGGTCTCCTGCTTGTGTGGCATGGTCCTTTTGCTATACGTAGGTTCTTCCAGTAGCCACAAACTTGATCCAGCACAGTATTACCTCCTTAAGGAACTTGATATCATCACCAACAAATTCGGGAGTTCTCTTCTTTTCAAAACAATCAGAGTGAGCTTTCAGATCTGCCGTACATTCGTAATCACTATTAGACTCATTCAACACTTTCCGAATCCTCTGCACTGTTCTCAGCACTCTAAAAATGTTCATATTGGAGCTTCCCTGCGAATGCCAAACAGTATAGCATACCGTTTCCAATATTCTGGCGGAATGAATTGCGTCATGATGCTTTTATTCTCACAGACCCACCCTACTATACTCTGCAGTTGACAAAATCAAAAGCAAAAAATTAAAAATATAAAAGTCATTCACCTATTGATTTTCTCGTATGTATCTATTTGTATAAAGCAGATATCACTGAATTCTGAATAGCATTCCAAAGTTAATTTTTACTGACAATTTTTTATAGTGTAAATGTAAACTTAGACAGGTATTCAATTTGGGTGAAGGAAATGGTCAGACTATCAGGGTCTTGAATTGAAAAGCATTTATTTTTATTTTTTTATACGTTTGGTTTTAAGAATTAATTAGATACAAAAAGTAAAAAATTAGTTGAATAATGATTCCAGAAAACAGACTTTTTCCTACCCGGTCAATTGCTGAATCTATTCTCAGGATCAAAAAAAAATATTGAGCATTTTGCAAACCGCTCAATGTTTCACCCCAATCTTGTCTATTTTGCAAACCAGACACGGTGAACACGGCGTAGTCCCGACGGTTGCATGAGGCAAGTGACCCTAATTTTTTGCAAGCTTCCGCTAGCAAAAAATGAAAGCCTGACATTTTTTATTAATTAACTTTTATTGTACAAAAGTAAACTACAGTAGTTTAAGACGTTTAAGATAAGTTAAGATTATCTATGGCTTACGCGTTCGGGAATGATTAAATCTTAATTTCGAGACGTGGTCGTGGTTGATAGGACGACGTGGACCAATTGAGTGGTCATCACAATCACCGGACCTAATTCCTCCTAATATTTTTTGTGGTGTATGGAATGATCTTCTGTAGATGCTCAAAGCTAAAACGATTTCTGGATTAAAACAAGTAATTTCTGATAAATTTTCTGAAATTCATGTAGAAATATCTCAAATGATTTTCCGTATTGATAAGCAGGGAATTAGTAGTATTGAACATGATGACCAACATTTTAAATAGGGTTTTAATCATAACAACTCATGTTGTTTTGTGTAAGCCTGTTCTATTATGCACAAATTATCTATTATCTTGCACAAAATATAGGCCGATCCTTCGTGCAACCGCCAGAACTACGCTGTAGTTGTCACTTTTTGTATTCATCAGAATAGAGAAGGCGACTGATCGAATAGAAAAAGGTCGATTTTTTAAGCATTATTCAACCAATAATTTATTGTCTTTGCGTCTAATTAACCCTTGTATTTAATCTCAATAGATAAAGAACAAGAAATGCTTCTCGTTATCATACTCTCTATATCAATTTCTGTTTCATTCATACTCAGCTAAGAATTTAAATTTCAACTCTCGGGTAATTTTCTGTGATCTCTGTTACTCTTAACATATTTGAACTTCCACTGTAAGAAAGCATTTTCAAGCAGGCAAACTATTTTCTTTCTAAAAGCGTTTGACTGTTTCTTGAAAGGTACTTCGATGTATGCCTTCAAAAACGAATTTATCACTGATCAGCGATCTATATAACACCGTCAATTCACCATGTGTTTAACACATTGCTATCTATAACGCAACTCAAAATATCACACAACTTCCGTCTTGTTGCTGTCTTGAAAGCATGGGGTTGTTTTTTGGGATATAAAGTATAGTATGCAGCTCGTTGGTGAAATGAGGTGTTGAAATCAGTCATAAATATTATATTGCTAATTTAATTGAATTTACTTTAAGGTAGCATTTAAAGTAGGTCTAGCGATCGGATTTACAGGGTTTTGAACCTTAATTATTGTCATTGCGTATTTTTTGGGGTATTTCACTGTTTGTTTATTTTATAATTTCCATCTAGATGAAGAAAACATATCAGTATATGTCTATATATATATATATATATATATATATATATATATATATATATATATATATATATATATATATATTATGTGACACCTATATGTGATGACATATATATATATATAAAACACAACATATATATATATATATATATATATATATATATATATATGTGTGTGTGTGTGTGTGTGTGTGTGTGTGTGTGTATACTAGTGTGTTTGTATGGATTTGTGTATTGGTATATGTTTTATATGCATATATCACATACACACAAACATATATATATATATATACATATATATATATATATATATATATATATATATATATATATATATTGTGTTTTATAATTATGAAGATGGATTAGACATAAAGTTTTTTATATATTATATATTTTGCACACTTTTTACATACATGATGATGATTGTTATTATATTGATGAGGATATAAATTTTTCATTTAATTTCAATATATTTCACTAGGTGTCACTTGTACTTGCCTCACCTATACCTGCTCATACTTCTGACACCTTGTTTCTCCTTCTTTCCCCCTACTCCTCTCTCTTCAATGATGTAAATCCACAGAAAAATATTTCTACGTCATGTAATATATTAATTAATTTCTTTTCCTCTTGTGATTTAATTTTAAGTTAACCTTTAATAAGTTGTCTGTATAAATTTAAACCATTTTTTAATTTCGGTCTGACAAAGCCTGTGGGACCTGAAGATTAAAAAGTTGGTCTTGATCAATGGGGTAATTTTGCAACATGTGTGTACAATTTCATTGAAATCGGTCAAGAAATTTTGACGTGTATAAATAGCATACACACACAGACATACACAAAAGATATCTTATGTTTTATATATATATATATATATATATATATATATATATATATATATATATATATATATATATATATATACCATCTCACACACACATACACGCATTATATATGTACTGGCAGTATATTATTATTGAGTTATGTCTTGTTAAAGACTACATAACAGGTTCAAATCCCCCGAAATAAGAGAAATTCTAATGAACAATACCAAAATTCTCAAACAAAAAAGCAAATACAAAAATCTTACAAATCCTTGAAGCCATCATAATTAAAAAAAAAAACAACATAAATGAAATAGCATTTAATAGTGGCGTAAACATCTTAAACATATTTAATATATAATTCTCTAAAAAATAAATACCAGCCACTCCCAATTGCTAATGAACTAATCTAACAACACTGCCTAAATGCCCAAATTATTATCTATAAAATAAAATAATAAACAAGCTATTTAAAATCAAAACATACAGCCATGATGGCATTTGACGAGACCCGAAAGCGCTCGCCAAAACACCAAGGACTATGGTCTTTTTTCAACAACACTGACCAAAATAGACCCAAATATGTGTATAAAAAAACATGCGACAAACCAAGAAAAAAATATTATTAAAATAAAAAGTAGTACTTAAAAACACACGCCTTAATTATATATATATATATATATATATATATATATATATATATATATATATATATATATATATATAATGTAATACCTAAATTTTTATGCATATATTCACTGGGTATGCGTGAATATTATCGTAATTTCTTTCATAGTTTATAATATACAATGAACAAAATCTATATTTCTCAACCTGTGCAATTTAGATGAATGAGTGAATCTATGAAATTTTGATATAATAAAGTTGCTCTTTAGTTAAGCGACCAAACACACTTATTTTTACTCTAATTGAAAGGTTTTACGAGTTACATTTTAATGTATTCATTCAAGGTTTTTCTTTTATTTATATTATTTTATTTTTACTTATCTAATTTTTATTTATTTCATTTTATTTTATTTCCAGCAGTTAATTATCTAATATCTCTTCAGTATTAATTTAATAAAAGACCGGGCAAAATGAAATAGCTTTGTCGCATATTAATCCTAGAGGATTTATATATTATGTGATTCTTTCAGTGCATATTCATCTGAGTAAATTTTATTTTCTTTATATTAAAACTGTGTTTCCCATGTCGAAAATAAAATCAAAGCGTTTTCAGTGACTCGATTGCTAATAGTTATATTAGTTGTTTCCATACAAGTAAATAGTTGTTATTTTTATCCCGGGAGACAATATAACATTTGGTTGAATTTTTAAAAATGTTTCTCTTAAAATGATCCTTCAGAAAAATAAGCTTACCATGTCCGATAATTGTTATCGCCTTTTTTTCCATATTGATTGAAGTTTCCTACAGTATGTCTTTAGTTCTTCTCCCAATTATATTTTAGTTGTTGCTGCTGTTGATGCTCTTACATTTGTGATTTCTGTTATTTGGTGATGTTTTTGTTGTGTATCTATAGCATCAGTACATAATGTTCAAAGAAAGATATTTTCAGGATTACTAAAAAAGAAAAAAATGTAAAAAAGGAATCCCTATAAACAGATATCTAATTTTATATAGTCAGCAAGTGTCAACCAAACTAAATGTAAAAATTGCCCGCCCATTAATTACATAAGCGAAACATCACGAGATTTAAAGGACTGCATGTACGAAGGGAAAAAAAGATTTAAAATTAGATGACACATTTGTACGCCATTAAAAGGAGATCACAATTTTTATGTGGAAAACGTCGTTTTAATAAAGCATGAATATAATTTACTTAAATGGAAAAGCATGATTCATAAGTCCACTACCAGAAATCTCGACTTATAACTCTTCATCGATTATTCATATTAATTAGTACTGATAAACGATGTTTAAATAAACCTTTAGGAAATATTTAAAATAAAACTCTAACGTTTGCTGTCATGTATGATTATATTTTAAAAGTGCATGTGTCCCGGGGAAATAACGAATAACCAGAAAGGAAATTATATATTACATAAGAGATGAGTGTCTTAATCCTCACTAGGTGAAGTAGGTCTGGCTGAAGAAAGAGGTTTTGATAGAGGTATCGAAACGTCAGATTGAATGTTCACTTCGCATTCGTGACAAAAAATTGAAGATAATTTTTTTCTATGTTCCCAACGAAAGCTCCAATTCACTTGAAAACTCATCTTCTCTGACTGCATTGTCAGAGAGAATATACCGACTGGTAATGTTTCTTTATTGGACTCAAAGAAGATTAGGAAGAATTTTTACAAAATCTGCCAGGACAAATGGAATCCTTGCAAAGAAACATGATCGAATCCGCTTAAAAAAAGAAAACAAGGAAACAAAAATGTTGAGCTAGAAGGGGAAAGAAGCCGATTTTTAAATATTCGGCAATTTGAGTCATTTAAAGTTTTTTTTCCCCCTTTCTTTCGCTTTCCTTCAAGCGTTTTCCATGTTTTTTTTTCATTTTCTCCTTCTTATCTTGTCAATGTTTGTCATACACACAGCATTATATATATATATATATATATATATATATATATATATATATATATATATATATATATATATATCGCACGTATAGCGGTGGTGTTAATAAAACAATGCTCGACGTAATAAAACAGAGCTACTAAGTATATGTTAGTGAATATACATATCATCGCTCACCGATAGCATGGCTTGGAGTTTCATGCACAACGTAATATTCAGGTGTTAAGTATAGACTGAGTATAAGGTCTGTTTCTACTCAGGACCTGAAGATTGCGTTGTGCACGAAACTCCAAGCCATGCAAGATGATGTGTCTGTGTTTGTATATATATATATATATGAAAATTTAACCAGTAGAGAAGACAATATTTGTGAATAAATTCATAAAGTCCACATTGGACAAAATGCGTCAGCAATTACTAGTTTTCCTATTGTCATTTTTATTCATATATATATATATATATATATATATATATATATATATATATATTTTTATGTTTATACATTCTTTTTATAGATACAAATATTTAAGTAAATGCTTTGTTTATAATAAACAATATTAAACAACATTTACCGGCCTGAATGTCCGAGAAATTTTCACAGAAAATATTCGTCCTTCGACAGGATTCGAACATGTAATCTATACGGAACCGTCATTTATCTTGACGTGCCTTTACGGATTTGGCCATAGAGGCGCGTTCGGTTAGGAAGGTCGAATTTACTGTATTTGTACTTCAATCGTCTATGAATCTATCCCGTACATTCATATCTGGTCATGGTGTATCAAATGTAAAATGACGTCATTATATATAATATAAATATATATATATATATATATATATATATATATATATATATATATATATATATATATATATATATATATATATATACAAGAATAGGTTAAGTACCAAATAGGAAACGTTTACAATTCAAACATCTTTCGCTTTTTATTAAAGCCCCCCATAAGGCGAAATATGGGGTAGAAAAAGACAAAAATTTTCGGCTGTTTTTCATTTTGGGTGCTTTGTTTTTTATTTTTTGAGCAGATTTCACGCCTATGTATACTGTCAAGTAGCGTCTAATTTTATGTGTTTAAATTTGTCCGAATTCTAGTTTGTTCATGCGGTATTCTGATGACAATGTATACATGTGTGTGTGTGTGTGTGTGTGTGTGTGTGTGTGTGTGTGTGTGTGTGTGTGTAATAGGTATTTTTATTTATGTTTCATGATTGCCCGCATGTCAATTTGGAGAAGTTTTGTGTAAGGTACAAAGAATTTAACTTACTCCGGTCTTTGTAGTAGATAAAAATAGCGTAGTTTCTTTAAGAATAGTTTTATGAAAGTTAGTGGTATAATAAAATGTGTTTGACGTGTGTTTGTAGATGTTAAAATGTTTATTAGAATTCCCTCGAAGCATTTGCTGCGCAAAGAATTATACTCTTTTCCACACATGATCACAAACGAATATACATTATTATCGAATCTCACATAAATAAATTATTATCGTATTCTGTAGTTTTGATGGCCTTTGTTTGTTTTAGTTATGTTGCCCTTGAGTAGAGTTTTGTGTTTTGTGGGGTTAGCTCATCATTTTTCGATTTTTTTTTTTTACAGCTGTGTTGAATACAGAGGGTTTCACAATTTAAAAAAAATGACTACAAATGATAAATAATGGAAATTAACTTTATTGAAAGGATAATATATCAAGATCGCCAACCGTCTGATCTCCAACATGAACCGAAGCTGTCAAGAAAAACACTAAAATACATTCTCCAGATGTCTGCCGTTCAGTTGAAAACACTGTTGAATGCAAAGTTGTTGTTAACGGGTGCACATCCCTCGTGGAAGATCGCTTGAATTACAGTGATGCCTGACTTCAGTGTGCTAAAGGTGCGACGGTTGTCCCATTAGATGTCCTTGACAGAACCATACAGAGGAAGAAATCTGGAGAAGTCAATTCAGACGAATGAGGTACCCATTGCACTTCAGCATTGCGGTTGATGAGACGCTTCCCAAATCTTTCACGGAGACAAGCCATGATAACGTTAGCAGTATGAAGAGAAGAATTATTCTGCCGGAACCACTGTTTATTTTAGTAATATTTCCTTTAATTTTTATCTCAAATGCTGCTAATTATTTATGTAAGCTTCTGTTTCATATATAAATCTATTTCCAGGTTGTCTATTTCATTGTGGGGGACATTTTTTGTTTATATATATGAAATAGACAATGAAGCTAACGCCATGTGCCGACTGTCTGCTCAATATGAACACAATCTTCAGGCCATGTGTGTTCTGCTGTGGCTCGACTATTTTTATGTACTGATTAATGCAACATTATGGATATAGACGTCAGTTATTTCTGGCTTCTTTTATTAATGCTACTGGATAGGCGAAATTATAATTCAAATTATTCTAAAGGCTATGGAGTAAAAAAAGTTGTAGGTCAACATGCGTTTATTTGTAGCTATATTATAGTATTTTTATTCAATTTAAAAAAAAATATATTTATTATTGATTAATTAGAGTGATTTGTATTACTTCAGTAAATAATTGCTGTTGATTATTATTATTGAAAGTACTTTGTTGTGTTCACGCGGCTATTCATAGTTTGTTAATTATTTATTTAATTAATTTGTTTTTTTTCTTTGGGTATTTGTTTAGTCTGAAGTATTGGCTTTGTCAAAAATATGTCACATTATCTGCATTTTATATAGAGTATATATTTACATTTTTATGCTGTTGATTAAAAGGTATTTTTATAGTTTTCCTTTTTTAATAAATGTACTTCATCTCTTGATTGCATTTTCAGATGTCAAAAGACTTTGCTTTCTCTCTCTCTCTCTCATATATATATATATATATATATATATATATATATATATATATATATATATATATATAAATGTAAAAGAACGAAGAGTAAAATTTTCGTTCAAAAACATTAATTTAAAACAGGGCACAATACAAAGGTACAGCAATAAATATTTATTAATATATATATATATATATATATATATATATATATATTCAAAATCATCTGGTGCGTTGACACTGTAGTTTTCTACGTAATATTTAAAAACTTGTAATCAAGTGAAACGAATTATCACCACCTCTTTCAAAATTTTCCTCCTTAACACAAGGAGATGCTTATGTATGTATATGGATACGTGTGTGTGTGTATGATAGAATATAAATTTAAGGTATTCTATATTTCTTACTTAAAGCGCACAATATCAGGGGTAGTGCCTATGTAAATATAAATGTAAAAGTGGACATTGAAGTCAACACCCTAAGGCGACATTCTGTTTCATGTTAAACACAATCTTTAAGCCATGGTGATGGAGTTTAATCTGAAACGGCCGGTGATTGCATTTAGCCTGAAACAAACTGTCTCCTCTGGATTTTGACTTCAATGTCCATTTAAATAGAGCAATTAAATTCTGCACCGACCAAGCTTTGAAATTGGGTAGACGGAACCCGTGTGGCCGTTGATAGCTGTGCTAGCACGAAGTCACAAGTCATCGTGGCCGAGGGATTAAGCCTGCTGGCATTTTTCAAATGTTTTGAATTAATTTAGAGGAGGTACATAGAATTCTATAAGTATAATATTATAGTGCTTTCATTTTTGCTGGACAGACAAAAATTGTTTGATATTACT
The DNA here is from genome assembly GCA_903632075.3 of Acanthosepion pharaonis. Lineage (NCBI taxonomy): Eukaryota > Metazoa > Mollusca > Cephalopoda > Sepiida > Sepiidae > Acanthosepion > Acanthosepion pharaonis. The sequence goes on along the minus strand of CAHIKZ030000338.1, from coordinate 442,419 downwards.
AGACAAAAAAAGAGAAGAAAACTGTCTATTCGATGTCGTATTAACCAGTTCTTATCTTTTGAATTATAATATATTCCGTCTTTTACAGAATTCTTTTAATGAAAAAGAGCGATTTGCTGTGTTTGCGTTGTGCTCCTTCAGGATATGGTGATCATATCTCTCTCGAAATGTGTGTCCTTTTTATCCCTGTCTTTTGTTCTATTCATAGGATGATGAAAAGAATAGTTATTAGCGGATTAAATAATGAAGACACTTGAATAATAACTGAAAAATGAGGGCCAATCACGTATGTGTATATATGTAATTCTTTGAAGAGAATACCAAAATGCCCATGGTTATTACTTGAATTAAACCTATACAAAGTAACACACACACAGACACACACACACATATATATATATATATATATATATACAGAGAGAGAGAGAGAGAGAGAGAGATATAGAGTGAGAGATAGAGCTAGAGAAAGAAGTGAGACATACCAATAAAAAGTTATTATAAGTTAATATTCTTTGGTAATATTTTAATTTACTTTTTCTGAGGCATTATTTATTAACGTAAAATTCTGTTTATTTGATGCTGACACGCAGCTTTCGTCTAAAACAGTGCGACAACCTTATTTGCTGTCTTTATTATAGAATTAAAAAAAAAATCTATGTCTAATGAAAACCACCGAAATAGTTCTTTCAGCAAAAGAAAAATAATCTTCATAATCATCTTGGTCTTATTTTGCTATTATAAACAAAGTAATTTGAATGCATTTCAAAATTTGTCTATTACTTTTCAAGAAAAGAAGAAAAATATTTCAACAGATTTTCCACCAATACATTTCGCGCCATTTTGCCGCTGACAGATGCGGACAGGCGTGGAACGAAATCCATTACGCACGCACCAGGGGACCAAAAATGGCGCGCCGAAGATCAGTACCCAGTGGTTCCAAATAAGCCGGATGTTTGTCGAAGTGACGAAGCATTGCTAATCACCTATCACCATTCAATAATGATTTTTACATTTTCTTCGTTTTATTTTGTTACTTTTTATAGGTATGTGTACATTTTCTTTTTTCTTTGATTTATTTCAAGGCTTATTTTCACTGACCTTCAGCCAACCATTCAAAAACAAGAATAGATGGTACCAATCGACTTAAAGAACAAACAAAGTATAGTACCATATATAGGTATATATAGTCATTTCATTGTATAATTTTTTTTTTATTTCATTTTCCTACAGTCTAAATTTCGGGCAGAATTTGAACATACACTATCCAATACCTTCTGAGGACGTACGGCTTTCATAAGAAATAATCATTTTTTTAAAAATATATTTTAAGGTGATTTGATTGAGAATTATTTCTCTCCCCTTATGCATTGTGTTTTCTGAGGTAGTTTAGGAAGTGTTCCATCTGTAGGTAAAAACACACGCATAGATGCATCAACAAAAATTCTCCCTAGTGATGAAAACAAATCATTTTAAACAGTAATATTTAAATTATAAACATAATCTCATTCATTGCTTATTTTCTGAATTCACTGGAGTGTATCTGTCTATATTTCCTATATATATATATATATATATATATATATATATATATATATATATGTGTGTGTGTGTGTGTGTGTGTGTGTGTGTGTGTGTGTGTGTCCTCAAGGACACATGGCACAGTGGATAAATGTGTTAAATCCAGTGACAGGAACAAAAGTGTGTGAGGCCAATAAATGGCTATGGCTGTGGAGAACTTGAAGAGGGGAATTAACAAGAGATAACTGATAACTGACATTCATTAGACATGACACGTAAAACTAGAACAGTCTACCCCAGTGAGCGAAATAAAGAGTTCAGTTCGATATACCAACCACCTGAAGAAGGACGGAGCGTTCAACGATCGAAACATTGTGATAAATATGGCAACAAAGATGAGGACAATAATCCGCATAAGGTAAATTGTGTTCACTGGAATGTTTTGTTTTTTGGTTTTTTTTTGTTTTTTTAAGCGTTTCACCCCAAGCAAGGCGAAAAGCCACTAGGACGCAAGGGGTTACAGAAAATTTGGAGCAAGACCAGATAGGAGTGTTAGAAGAAAGGATGAGGAGAAGGGTAGTGAATAGATCAAGGCAATTGAAGATGTCGATTGACATTAAATTTGAATAGCTGTAGATTATAGCTCTCAGGGAAACTAGAATAGAGAAAGGAGTTCAACAGGCGAGAGGTGCGAGACATGAAGCTATTGGAGTAGAAGAGACGACTACATTTAGGAGTTTCGACATTGAAAGGGTGAGAGCGGGATTCCAGCCTCTTAGGGCGCTTGAACTCATGAAGTCTGGGAACCAGCGAATGCAGCTCCTCGGAGCAACTGTGATGAAACTATTTGTAAAACAGACAGAGAGAGACGACGGCGCGTCTTTGAGAAAGTGACTGTAGACGAGATGCCAGAACATATCCGCCTCTGGAACCTGTCAAGAACCCCGAGGCAAACAGTATTTAAAAAAAAAAAACAAAAAAAAAAAAACAGATTAAACATTTTTATATATCAGATCAAAATTCAACTCATTTTACACACACATACATGTATATTTATATATATATATATATATATATATATATATATATATATATATATATATATATATGTGTGTGTGGTTATACACAAATAAGAAAACTAAAACTAAAAGCATAAAATATAAAAAAGTGAGGTATCAATGTAAAAATCCACAGAACCTAAATATAATATAATATAGCATAATATAATATGATATTAATAGCAAATCCGCTACTCAGAGTTTCATGCAAAGCCAAAAAAAAAAAAAAAACAAGGAATGTATTGATTTTAATTTTAAAAGTCTCTAAAGGTCTTTCAGCCAACATCTCATCAGGAGACAGTCGTTGGTTCAACGAAAAGAATATTAACGACAATGAAGAGCAAAAAGAGGGGGGAAACACACTAAAATAACAAACAAGTGTATATCTTTGTAACGAGGGGAGGGGAAATAATCGTGTAAATAAATTAGCGAGGGACAGTTAAAATAAAATATCCCCCAACAGATTAAGAGACTTTACAAATTCTTTCTGCCGGCAGAGAGAAGGTTTCCTTAATCCTATGCAGACCGATTCCAAATTCTTCAAATGATTGTTGGAATCGGCTGTATGAATAATTTTAAACCACTCTTTTTTAAACAACTTGGCGCAGGCTATATTCTCAACTAAATGTTGAGCAATAGCCGATTCCATATTCATGGGGGGAAGATAGCATATTCTATCTATCTTACCAACTCCTATTTTGGAAGGTACATGCTGATTGATTCTAGTTTCCAAATGCAAGGTTGTACGCCCCACATAACCAGCAGCACACTGGCAATTAAATTCATATACTAAATTACTCAATTTGATGTAGGGCAATACATCCTTGCGAAAAGACGGAAACACAGACCTAGCTCGAAAAATGCTAGGTAAAGCAACTGATGGGAAACAACCGGAAACCGACTTGCTAACCTGCTTAATTAAGCCCTGACCCCTATCCCCAATCCAGGGAATCTTCAAATAAACCGGACATTTAGAAGGCCCCTGGACTTTAGGGGAATAAAATTCCTTAGTCTTCTTACTAATAATATAGTCAATAAGGGACTCCGGATAGCCGTTACTAAGGAAAATCTCCTAATGTTTTCAAATTCACGGTCCAATCTAATAGGAGAACAAATTTTAAGCGCTCTATACACTAAGGTTTTAACAAGATTGATTTTCCTTGATGCAGGAGCAAATGAACGCCAATTCAAATAAAGTCCCGTAAAGGTGGGTTTACGATAGATGCTAGTAATAAAACCACCTCTACTGCGTTCAACAAAAACCTCCAAAAAGGCAGGCAGTTGTCCTTCTCCCCTTCCAAAGTGAAAGAAAACCATTGTGTAAGGAGTTGAGCTCATTAAAGAACTCAACAGCCTCATTTTCGTTAGAAAAAGTTGCAAAAGTGTCATCGACATACCTAACGTAAACAAACGGTTGAGACACTTTGCCGAAATGTAACATCTCATGGTAGCCCACAAAAATATCAGCCAATGCAGGACCAAGGGGACTGCCCATCTGGACCCCATCCACTTGACTATACATAATATTATCAAAACTGAACTCCAACATATATATATATATCATTATTGAGGCATGTATTATTGAAGACGACGGAATTTTTCCGTTTAATAATTTTTTCATTACATTTTTTTCTTGCTTTCTCGCAAGTTTCTTTGAATTTGGGTCTACGTTGTTACAAAAAAATTCCCCAGTTATTTGATGTGTTGCCAATTGATTTCAAACCAGAATCATAGAGCCATGATGAAGGTTGAGGGCAACCAAAAGCGCTCGGCAACAAACCAACGACTGGGGTCTTTTTTGTAACAACCTAGACTAAATTACAAAGAATTCATATATATATATATATATATATATATATATATATATATAGCGTGAAACTCAGGTCACAAGCTCACATCAATCCAACTAATTATATATATATATATATATATATATATATAAATATATATATATAATTTATATTTGTATATATATATATATATATATATATATATATATATATATATTTGTATATATATATATATATATATATATATATATATAATTTATATATATATATATATATATATATATATATATATATATATATATAGAGAGAGAGAGAGAGAGAGAGAGAGAGATAGTTTATGCAAATTTAGGTAATCCGTATGGGTAGACCTGAGGAGGATGATATCCAGAGAGCTCAATGTAAAATTCAGAGGAGATATGTTTGAATAAAAGACAGACCACGTTAAGATTCCATGTAATAAGCTATTTCACCATAACCCCTTTAACAGGGTTCTGGATCATCAGACATTACTTCCAAAAGCTGAAATGAAAAATGAAAAAAAATTCATACGTTTTTTACGAACCTCATCAAGTATATGCAAAGTGAGGTGGGAGAGAGGATATGAGTGTGTCATATGTATCATTTTAGTTTCCTATTTTAACCCCAGTGTGTCGGCTGGATGTTGCTCAAATTTAACGCGTCTCGTCTATAGATAATGGTGGCTAAGGGGTGAACGATAAGAACTACATTAAAGGAAGACGTTACAACAACCCCAATAAATTACACGACAGGTTTCATTCAAATTCTTACATGCTGTCAGTTCGCGTTACTTTAACGTGCATATTTGGGAGGTTAAGGTTTGATAAATATCTAAATTTTAAAACAATCTACGAAGGAATTAATGTGAAATTCGGTGGAGTTTTGGTTGAAGAAAAAAAAAAGATATACATTGGAATATCAGCGGGAGATTGGAAACACCGACTATACAACCATCGCCAATCCTTCAAAAATAAATGTAAAAAAAACAAACAGCACTATCAAATCATTATTGGTTTTTGTTGGAGAGTTGCCTAACACCACAAATAAAGTGGAGAATAATATCAAGAGCCAGAACACCCAAAAACCTCAGAGACAGATGCAACTTATGTTTGAAGGAGAAAATCTTCATAATCAAAACATAAAGATCCAGACATACTACTAAATAGACACAATGAACTAGTTTTTAAATGCCGGCACAAAAACAACCTAAACCTAAGCAAGTACACTAAGAAATAATCATAAAGGAACAGCAATTTTGAATGTTTTATATTACCTTTGTTTTTAGAAATATTACTATGCACACATGAACGCTAACACATGACTATATGTATACAACTATGATAGTGTATTTGCACACTGAGACACCTGTTGATATGTACATGTATATGTTTTTATACGGAAAAAGAAGCATACCAGGTTTTTTTTTGTGAGTGTGGAGATGTACAATTAGATAGGTACTTATATGTTTTGCCATAAATATGAAAGATCGGGTAATGTTATATGTGTAATGATATAGATAATGTAATTAAATACTGAGATAGTCTTCGAACGCAGGCATAAGTGGATGCACGGGTGGACATGAGGATAGGGACAAATACGTGGGTAGATATGTAAGTGCAAATTAACGCATATGTGGGTATGTAGATATTCTGCATATTGCGTATGCATATGCATATGTGTGTATGTATATGTATGTATGCAGATATGGGTGTGTGTATGTATGTGTATATGTGTATACGTATGGATGTGTAAATATATATATATGTGCGTATGAATATATATGGATATGCAGATGTCCGTGTGTGTATATGTATATATGTAAGTATAAGTATATATGGAGATAAGTATGGAGACATGTGGATGGGCGTTGTCTCTGCAGGTGTATATGTGTAAAGATGGAAATATACATATATCGTTTCGTGTGAATGTGTGTGTAGGTGTATATAGGAACTCATAGGCATATAAGAAGATATAGGTATGTGGTTACAAATAGGGGTTTAAGACATGTGTAGATAAGAAATTGTAAAAGAAGGGCCTAACTTTTTGCTAGTGACATCGCTTCCAAATTTCTCCTCTAATATTCTCCAATTGGAAGTGAATTTTAAATAGCACAAAGGGAAAGTTTAGATTGGTAATTTAATTGAGATTGAAAGATACTACCCCAGTGTGGAGAATAAAATTATTTAAATGGGAATAACTGTTGATAATTGGGTACATAAAAACAACCACGAGTTTACTTAATGAACAAAAATCAAAAACAATCACGAGTTTACTTAATGAACAAAAATCAAACGAATAAATGTCAACCTAACAAGCTATAAGATAAAAGTTTTAGTGGAAAAAAAAAAATCATTAAATATAAATTGGATTGCTCTTTCAATGTTCTGTCTATGGATTTTTCCAATCGACTGTTTCATAGAAAATACCCAAAACTCCACCGAATTTCAAATTAATTCCTTCGTAGATTGTTTTAAAATTTAGATATTTATCAAACCTTAACCTCCCAAATATGCACGTTAATTAACGCGAACTGACAGCGTCTAAGAATTTGAATGAAACCTGTCGTGTAATTTATTGGGGTTGTTGTAACGTCTTCCTTTAATGTAGTTCTTATTGTTCACCCCTTAGCCACCATTATCTATAGACGAGACGCGTTAAATTTGAGCAACATCCAGCCGACACACTGGGGTTAAAATAGGAAACTAAAATGATACATATGACACACTCATATCCTCTCTCCCTCCTCACTTCCTCACTTCGTTAACTTTTACGTATACTTAATGAGGTCCGTAAAAAACGTGTGAATTTCTTTTCATTTTCATTTCAGCTTTTGGAAGTAAAGTCTGATGATCCAGAACCCTGTTAAAGGGGTTATGGTGAAATAACTTATTACATGGAATCTTAACGTGGTCTGTCTTTTATTCAAATATATATATATATATATATATATATATATATATATATATATATATATATAAATAGTTGGATTGATGTGAGTTTGTGGCCCTGAGTTTCACGCCATTTGCGATCGTCAGACAAACTGATTAATCTTTAAATTTTTGATTTATATATGGTTGCATATATCGCTGTTTTGAAAGAAGTTGGAGGACAAAAAGTCATCGGAATGCCACTCGTACTTACAAAAACATACATACATACATACACGCACGTACACTCACTGACGTACGCAGACACACACACACACACACACACTCACTCACCGGAGCTCACACATATATAAACGTATGTGAATAGTATGTGATTCGCCATATATGCTCATAAATGTGTCGTTACACACACACATACACCTTTGGTCGCCGTATTCAATGTTGGACTGTGTAGCAAATATTTTCTTTGCTTGTTGCGTGCGTCACAAACCCGCATCAATCCAACTAAATATGTATAGCTGTATCACTGATATTGAGCGCTTTCCAATAAGTAACGCGCATATATAATATATAAATAATACATATAAAATTGCGTATATACATATATATATATATATATATATATATATATATATATATATATATATATATATATATATATATTCACACACAAACACACACACACACATATATATATATATATATCATTATATATTGAAATGGATTACGTTAAACAATTATTTAATATATTTCCTGTTTAAACGTTATTTTATTCGATACAATTTGTTTAAGTAAGTGCTTTATTTTTTTTAATTAAACTGTCTTTAATTGCATTTACCGACTTGAATGTTCGAGAAATTTCGAATAAAATATGCGTTCGCCGTCAACCTGTGTCCTATATGGAAGCCGTCATTTCATCCGACGTTCTATAACATTTAGCGACAGAAAAACGTCTGGTTAGCAAAGTTCAGATTACTTTTCAATGAAAAAAGCATTTACAGAGCATTTACTTTTTAATAAAATGTATGTATAAACATAACGCCAAAACAGAAATTTATATATACATACATATATATATATAGATATATATGTATGTATATGTGTGTGTGTGTCTGTGTATTATAACTTTTATTGTTAGTGGGTATGTGTGTTTGAGTTGACATCGTTGTCTTTTTTCTTTAAAGATTGAAATTAATATGAAACCGCTAAGATTGAGTAGCCCTACTAAAGAAAAAATATATTCCCTTTTCCATCAGCGCAACTAATCCTTTGACTGAATGGCGCCGCTGCCAATTAGGCCAGGAGAGACCATCATGATAAAGCGAGGATCACCTACTTAAAGAAGCAATATCTCTTGTTGGGAATTTCTTCCATTCTGTATATACTATAACTACTTTATTTTCGTACCCGGAACAGAAACACAGTAAAATCTGTACGACTTTGTTAAACCCAACATTATTTCGTATTAATATCTATGCTATTTGCAGAGGAATTAATGTCAACATGGCTGAGTGGTTAGAACGTTCGCATTCTGACCATGAGACACGCGTTCGAATCTCACTGTAATCGACTTGTCAGGAAGGAGGCTTCCTGATATTATCGGACCGGAAGGGTCGATACCAGCGGACGACCCCTTTGGAAAATTCCTGAAAAACCACACCACGAGTTGACCCAAGCCTTGAAAGATAAATTGGGTAGGTCGAACCCTTAGGGCCTTCGATATCTGTGCTAGCACGGTCACAAGTCATCGTGGCCGAGAGCTTGAGCGTGCTGGCCGTGTTCATATTGTTGACCACGCTAGATAACATTTCCTTCTATCTCCTTACACTTCATTCAGTAACCCTCTTTCATGAGAGCCACTTGAGGCTTGTAGTAGGATAACTTTATTATGATATTACTAGTAATCATGGAACCCGAAAGGGACAATCTAAATTGTCCCTAACGGCACGGCAGAACAACGGCATCCAAAATAATTGACAATTACGAATGTAGATTCATCAGATCAAGGAAAGAAACAGTCATCCTCATAATGTTGGAAGTCAATACTTGCTCTTAGAGTGATTATAAAAACAGACACGAGTAGATGGGAATGTTTTTCAACATAGAACTGTGCAAACGATTATAAATCAACCATAGAAGCAAGTATAAAAATATGTCCCAGAGATTAAGAAATACAAAATGTTGGAGATTAAACGGCATCACCGAATTCAGTTCTGAAACAACATCTAGATTTCCTGAAAAAGAAAAAAATGTCCAATTGGATTTTGCTATTCCAACAGTACAGTAGAAGAAGTCTAAAACCGAATAAATATTACACAAAGATAGAACACTAAAGAAGAATGGAACATTAAGGTGACGTGCTATTTACGTGCTAATACCCTTGTGAAAGGTATGAATCCTCTTCTTCTACCCCCCAGCTATGGGTAAATAGCAGGAAAACACTGGAGAGGATTGGGCTCCGTCATGCTATCTTACACAAAAAAACACCACTTCTACTGTGGTTGCATTGCCCATGGTACCCCTACAACGTTACGGGTTACGGGATAAATAAAAAAAAGTATTTAAAGCACTGGGAACGGTTTTGAGAAATTTTGAAGAAAATAAAATCAAGGAAAATCTAGATATGGCTAGAGTATTGAGAAGAATACTACAGTGTCTGCTAATCTCCAATTTTAATTTACTACTTCATCCAACACTAAATCAATAAATAATTACTAAAATATTGTGTTAGCCCAAAATGCAGATTCTGTGATAAATATCCAGAAACAATTGATCATCTTGTATCAGGTTTTCAAGATATTGGCACCTACTGAGTATAAAACCCGGCATGACAGAGTGGGCCAATATCTACACTGGGAAATTTGCAACTTCTACGGGAATGAAACTGAAAGAAACTGGTATGAACACTACCCAGACCCGGTTACGGCGATAGTACCTGTTAAAATTCTATGGGACTACACAATACACACTGACAGAACAATCAAAGCTATCTGTGCAGACATTGTTATTAGAGACCACAAACAAAAGAGTTCCTCCTTGTTCATATGACAGTCCCTGAACATATTCAAAAAGCTACCAAAATACAAGGACCTTGAAATCGAAATCGCAAAAATGTGGCACATGGGGACATCAACAATCCCTGTTGTAGTTGGAGCATTAGAATTGGTTGGAAAAGATTCCAGTAGACTAATTGAAGGGATTCCTGGAAGCCCATGCCTCAAAGAAATACAAAATATTATTCTCACACGTCTCTTGGGCGGGGGACCAGAAAGAAATGAGTACACGCCAGAAATCAAAGGAAATAAAGACAACAACAACAACAACAACAACAACAACAACAATAATAATAATAATAATAATAATTAATGTTCTGAGTATACACAAAATATGGCTCATACCTTTTCATAATATTTGATTGGAGATGATAAAATCAACAGGTTTTAACATGGTGAATAAAGATGGGTTACACTAAATATCCCGTTCAGTACTAGATTTACTGATCAGTTGCATTATCTTAACCAGGAGGGGGGGGCTGACGTTATGCGCATTTCGAAAGTAGTGGTGAAGTTTGTTAAGACTATGGCAGCGACGGTGACTTGGTAGAGTTATTTAGATATCTGAGAACATCCTCAATAGGGGAACATCTGAACATATTACATTACCTGACCTGAAAGTATTTCTAACTGGACCCACTTGCAACGCTATACGCTGAGTTCGTCAAATGCTAACACCATATCACGCAAATCTGTCTGTGATGCATGCGCCTCCTGTAATTTTATCAGACAGAGTGCCATGATAGGTATATTGCACTTCGTATATATGTAAGCCAACGTCACATTGTTGGCGTTCTGCGCTCTTATTCAATAATAATAATAATAATAATAATAATGATAACAATAATAATAATAATAATGATAATAATAATAGACAAAATGATTGACGTAACTCTTTCAATATTTAGCAACACAGAAAACTGCAATTTAAGAAAAAGAAAATAAAAGACATAATGTTTAACCATATTTCGAAAATATGTCTGTCTTCTTCAACTTATGTTTAAAAATTTATGCAAGTATAAAACTATGAAGAAAACATTCAAGTATGTACAAACGTCGCTTGTTGTGAGAAAACGGTTGGATTGGTAATCAACGCGACAGAGCATTGTTGCGTTGATTACCAGTAAACAGCTTTTTTATATTATTACACTTGCATGCATTTTTAAACATAATTTAAAGATAGAAACACCGACGAAATATTGTTAAACAATGTTAAACACTGCTGTTTCTTTTTTCTTACATCTTCTATAAGCGCTGTAATTATAATAATAATAATAATAATAATAACAACAACAATAGCACACGAACAGTTCTGAAGATCTTTGAATGTGATTGGATAAGATGGAATCCAGAAAAGAATCTAAAAAAGCTACACAGCAGTATAAATGAAATTATTTAGAATACCGAGACTGGATGATAGTCTTTGTCAAAGAACATTTAAAACATAAGAAAATCTAATCAATGATAAAAGAAGCCAACAAATTCAAAAGGGAATTTCAAGTGTATGAAGAAAAGGATGAGAAAAACCATAATCCACTCACTGTAAAGTACTTGAAGCAGAAGCAAATGCAATGGATCAAATACAGAGACGATAGCAAGATAAACTTCTTAATATACAATAACCTACTTGGGCCAAACAAGCTGATACTAACAATGTAAATGCCCGTAAGTGGTTGCGTAGTGCAGGAATAAAAACTGAAACTTGAGATTTTATTATTACGGCACAAGACCAATTCTTGATAACTAGAATTTATTAAGCAAGCATATTGGAAAATACTGTTGATTCCAAATGCCGATTGTGTGAGGAATATCCTGAAACCGTTGACCATCTTGTAACTTTGCATACGTTCTCTATCCACAAGCGGGCTGTTTACTTCCAGAGTAAGTTAAACACATAAAAATACCCAAATTCGTCATTGAAAAGAAATCGTCAAAACTAACATGTCTTCTGGTTGAGACTCTTAATTATATTCTAAATCATCCAGGGATCGGCCGTTGAGCATGGCTAAAAGCCTAGATTTCTAAATACTTTATAAGCAGGAAGAATTTGAGTGATTGAGTGATTGTGAGACAGGCTTAATACTATTATCTTTGTTCAAATAATCTACCTTTTCATTTTTTCCATATTATGCTAAACTTAATATCGAAATACGTAAAAGAAGAATGACAAATAAATAAAAGCTATGCACAATAATAATAATAATAATAATAATAACCCCTCGTAGAGATATAGAAGGCGCTAAGCTCTCTTCCATGGAGGTAAGTCACGTGACGGCCGCTTATTGACATCTTTCATACAGCGACGAAAGCCAGTCAATTTCTGTTCGCTTTACAGCAGCGAAACAGAAGGTTGTTTTCTTTAGACCGGTCCCAAGTCATAGCCCGGACAGAGGTTAAATCAGTCTCCCCTGCCACTGTCATACAAGCCAACGGGGCTCGCAGTCTTCAATTTGAGAAAACGCAAAACTCACTTTTTAACGTTTATGGAATATGTCCTCGCCTGGGACATAAATGAATCCAGGCAGTTTGAATCTGAAGTTCTAAACACGACTTCTCCAGACACAAGGGTATCCCCATATTATATGTAAGAGCCTTCTTTTTGTTTCTCTTTACTCCTTGCTTTACCGTAAAGTTATATTTGATATATTATTTACCGCATGCGAGACACGTGCGTATATATATATTAAATGTAGTTTTGTGTATATCTTAGTAATATAAAAGTTTCACTGAGAACAAAGCATTTTTGTCATTCTTTTTCCTTTCAGCCATTCTGTTTCGCCCGTGAATTAAAGTGTTTTTACGTCACGGATACAATAATGCCCATAAAGTAGAAAATTAATATGGGAGAATAAATCTTTCTTCCATAGCAACCTCCCGTTACAACCTTTATTTTGTTAATATTTATCTTTATCTTGTTTACTGCTAATAATATTATTATTTCCTTTTTACAACATAAACCAAAGGAAATAATAATATCAATAATAATAATAATAATGTAGCAAACGGAAAAAAGAAAAAACTATGGCAATATGAAGGGGAAATTAAAAAAAACACAATGATTAACGAGAAAACAAAACAAAAATGTAAAAATTAATCGGATAAAAACAAAAGAAATCCATAGAATGAATCTTGTAAAATCTTCGTATTATCTCTCGACTTGTTGCTGATGCCGCCATCTTATTTTACTATACGTCTGCAGTTAACCGTATGTCTCCGTTTTGATCTTTGCTTTTGACACGACCCATTTTTTGTGGATATACGCAAATGACAGTTAACTAGGTCCAATCCATCATAATTCTCCATTGGTTTCGCTACGTCTGCTTTCTGTCTGACGCCGCCGATTACGGGGACTTACTTGCACAAATGCCACACTTAGCATTTCATTTTATATCCCTTTTTATCTTAGCATTTTTCGAAAAAAAAATTCTCTATGCCCGGCTTGTTTTCACTTCTTTTTTGTCTTTAGCTCGCCCTTGCTTTTACTCATTCCTTTTATAATTTTCTTTTTGGAATTTATTCTTTTATTTCCCTCTGCAATTTATTTTTTTAAAGATTTTTCTTTATTCATTCTATCTTATATGACAGTCTTGCTCATTCAGTGCCTTCTTGCTGAGAGAATTCGCTAAAATTAGAGAACAAGCAAAAATTAATGTGCAACGTCATTTAGAAAGAGAATCCGACTTTGAAAATAAGTATTTTTAACAGGTTTATGTAGTATTGACCACTAGGTCAAGTAGTAATTATTTGTTTCTTTCTATGTTTAGTTCTATAATAAAATAACTTATCAGTGAATGCTCAATTGTTTCCTTACAGCGCAAGGGCGCCACGAGGCTGTTTAATGGTTAGCAAGCTTGTCTCGCTAGAACAATTACGACTAAATAGTGAGTTCGATCCTCACTAGGTGCTTCATACTTTCGGTTTTGTGTCAAATCTAATCTACGCAGAGAAAAAGGGCGCCTAGAGACGGTATAATAGTTAGCAAGCTTGTCTCGCTTGAACAATTACGACTGGGTAGTGGGTTCGTTCCTCACTGGATGCCTCATACACTCGGCCTTGTGCCACATCTAAGCTACGCATAGAAAATCATTTCGGGCACCTCGATGCGGGGTAATGGTTAGCAAGCTTGTCTCGCTAGAACAATTACGACTGAGTAGTGAGTTCGATCCTCACTGAGTAGTGAGAACGATCCCTATCCTTTTGGCTTTGTACCACATCTAAGCTACGCTTGGAAAATCACTATAAGGACACTGCGAGGCGGTGTAATGGTTAGCAAGATTGTCTCGGTAGAACAATTACGACTGAATAGCGAGTTCGATCCTTATTGGATGCCCTATACTCTCGGCTTTGTGCCACATCTAATCTACGCTTGGAAAATCACTATTTCCTTACAGCAAAAGAAAAGGCTTGCAGTGGCAGAGATACGGTTCTACCGACGAATAGTGGAATATCAACAGATGTGAGTAAGAAGGATGTTTGAAAAAGAATATGAAACACAAGGATCCTCTTGCTAATAATCTGAGTGGGGGAGAGATAGGCAAATGTTATTTCTGCGAGATATAATAAGGAAATGTGACTTGCTAAATTTAACACTGACAATTGTGAGAAGCAAGAGAAGCAGGGTGAAATAGTGAGAAAATCTACTTTGCGTCGTAGATGACAGATCAAATAAAAAATGATTGGTAAAGTGGCAAAATGTTACTTAGGACAGAGATTTAATGAGGGCCATTATCAACCACTTCCTGAAAAGACATAGCGTATTAAAGAAGGGTCACTTCATTGTGGTGTAGTGGTTAGTAACCTATCGTAATAGATCAATTACAAGTGACTAGTGAGTTCTATTTTAATTAGTAATTCCCTCCTTTCTACCTGGTGTCACATCTAAGCTATGTTTAGTAAATGACTATTTTTGGCAATTCGACTTGGTATAGTGGTTAGCAAGCTTGTCTAGTTAATTACGACTGAGTTCGATTCTCATTAAGTGTTCTCCACTTTTAGCCTTGTGTCTCACGTAAGCTACGTTTAGAAAATCAATGATCACTTCGGCGTGGTGTACTGGTTAGCAAACTTATCTTAATAAGATCAGTTACGACTGAATAATGATTTCGATCCTCACTGGGTTTCCTATACTTTCGGCTTTGTGCCACGTCTAAGCTACACTTTGAAAATCCCCATGGAATATAAAAAAGAAGAAAGAGATTAATAGACTTAGTCATCGCGGTACAAAACAGTTATAGGAAATAAGGAGAGAAAGATTGTATTACGCCAATCTTTTACCTTCCTAGGAAGTCAACATTAGAAATTAACTTTGACTTGAACACTTATTTCTTGCTTCTTTTATCTTCTGTGCGTAATGATTCAGAAACAAAATGAGATATTTAAAACGTTTACAACAGAGTCATAATAAAAGACAAACTAGTGATTAACGCTTAAACAT
Source organism: Acanthosepion pharaonis (assembly GCA_903632075.3). NCBI lineage: Eukaryota > Metazoa > Mollusca > Cephalopoda > Sepiida > Sepiidae > Acanthosepion > Acanthosepion pharaonis. The sequence continues at coordinate 426,660 of CAHIKZ030000338.1, read as the reverse complement.
AGAATTATATCTTCAACCTTTTAACGACTTAAATAATACACTCTTCTGATTAGTCTCTCTGTCTTCTTTGTTACTATTTTCTTCGTATAAGAATCTTTTTGGTGGCGTTCAAATTGTTCTATCATAAATATGGGCACGACTGTCATTTTTACGTCTTTTTCGTTTTTTCTGTAACAAGAGAAAAAATGGAAAAAAGTCACGTTTTTTAAAAATAGATTCACACCAAGCAAGGCAATAAACTTAAAAAGATGCAAGAGGTCACAGAGTATATGAGAGAGAGAAAAAAAATAACTATTAACGTAAGAGGACATTAAATTAACAATAATGAAAAAGACAACGCTTCACATTGCACAGTATTTACATTATTTGGACGATTGTCCTCATCTTTGTCGCCATATTTATCACAACGTTTCGGCCGTTGTACGCTCCGGCCTTCTTCAGGTGGTTGGAATTTCGAACTGAACCCTTTATTTCGATCACTGGGGTAGACTGTTCTAGTCCACGTGCCATGTTTGATGGATGTCAGTTATCAGTTGTCTCCTGCTAATTTTCCCTCTGAAAGTTTTCCACTGCCTTAACCGGGTATTGAACTCACACTCTTTGGGTCTGTCACTGGATCTAACCAACACCTTTATCCACTGTGCCATGTGTCCTTGAAACGTTGTGATAAATATGGCGACAAAGATGAGGACAATAGTCCAAATAATGTAAATACTGTACATAATACCTCATCTCAGAAATATAGACAGAGATTAACATTGCATATAAAGTTTTAAAATCAAAGTTGACAGGGAAGCAAGAAGCCGGAGGGGAGTTCCACTGGCTAGGAGTGGAACAGAAGAAACTATCAGCATAGAACATGGTTACTTATCGATATTTAAGCTGTAAAATGATGAGATCTGATATTCAGAATTAGAAAGAGGCAGATGGAATTTCTGAGATATAAAATGAAGAAAAAAAGGCTTAGGAAATTTTGCTCTAAGAGACCCTTGGAGGTAAGTGGGACAGAGAAACAACGAATAGCTTATCTATCGAGCTTGTGTAAATGGATTGCAGAACAAGGAGTGGGGGAGATAATATAAATACATGCATTTCCTTGAGCTGTAAATGATAGCATGCTGGGAAGAGCCTTGGACACTTTCTTTCATAAGGGATTCGGTGCGTATTAGACATTCACTGGTTAGCAAGTGTTAGCATCTCTCTTTAAAATTTCATTATTTTCATCGGAAATTTTGTGGAAGTCATTGTTGGTTAATTTAGATCTTCTCCCTAATCTCGGCCCAGTTCTTCACAATCCTGATTTTGGGAAAGATATTCAGGATATTCATCGTCAATAACAATAACTCATATACTGATGAGTTATTATTAATGACGAAATTACAGAGAACCAATATTATTTACAAAATCATATGTCCCTGTGTTCCTGATCAATCCGAATTCATAAATAATTACATTAGATATACTATAACAGGCCTAAATAGAAGACACCACTAACATCTCTTAGACCATAGATCAATTAGGTCTAACCGGAACATACTCATTGATAGTACAAACATAATAGCCTCATCCACATGCAAAAAAGGCTAAAAAATGGAAGCTTTATTTAAAAAAAAAAAAAAAGAAAATGATAACACGCAATAATATCAATTATGAACACAGTAACGCTCTACTAAATGTGTTTAGAAATTAAAACATTCTTATAACACTACATGAACAAATCGATACACTGATTTAAAAGTAAAAATAAAATCATCTTTGATAAAGGCTAGAAGTATAGTCGAAAGCGCTCGGAGATGCAAAACATTTGGAGAATTTCTACATAATTTATGTCCAGAAAAGAAGGAAATTACAAGAACACAAGAAAAATAAATAAATAAAAAAGTTAACTGCGTTACCTTTTCTGTCGTATTTAATGAAACTTAAATTTAGAATCCACAGTTTTTTAGCATTTAAATTTTATTTAAAAAATGTGCTCAAATACAACGTTGACTATAATATTTTTTATTGATATCTTTATTTTAAAATATTTTGCATTGAGACAGGGAAATTTCTATGTTTCGATATTTAAATTATTCTTTTTTATCCCTTCATCAGACGATGTTCGTTAGCTTCTGATGAAAATGATTTACTTTTAAAGAAATAAATATAATTAAATGCAATTCTCGTACAACATGTCTGTCATCTTCGCCGAGTCACCAGTTCATTCTGTCTTTCTTTTAGATTTTGGGGACAATTCCCACAATGCAATCAATTCTGACTTGACATTTTGCAATAAATTTTTCCATTATCGGGCGAAATCGTTGGTATTTTCATAATTTTTCCGATTGTCAACATGCAGTCTGCCGGGGCATCTAAGTTTATGCTAATATATATATATATATATATATATATATATATATATATATATATATATATATATATATATATATATATATATATATTCTATGTTTAAATGTTACACCTATATATATATATATATATATATTATGTTTAAAGTGTTACACCTATATATATATATATATTATATATTTTATGTTTAAGTGTTACACCTATATATTTTATTCTATGTTTAAGTGTTATATATATATTTATATATTATATATACATATATATATATATATAATATAAATATGATGAAAGAAAATAGTTACGATTATTTTACTATGACTAGGTGGTCTTTCTCGCTTTCAAAACACTAGACTATTCATTCTAACATTCTGGGTGAAATAATCTTTGTTCCTCCGACTTTTATACTTGACCATCCCTATGCCAAAATTCTCAGCGTTTCTCTATCATTTTCGTCTCATGTACTCGAAGGAGGCTACGAAAATAATACCTCTAATTTTTCCCATGGAAACTACTAGTAAATGAAGTTCAGGATACAAGGTTGGACGGAACAAGATTCTACCTACAGAAAAGAAAAGTACACCCCCCCAAAAAAAAAAAAACAACTATTTTTAACATTTCTTTCAAAGCAGAGATTTTGACGAAAATGCTGTCCGCGTACTCACGAGTCTGAAATAATTGTCTCCAGCTCATTAGTTTTGGAAAAAACATATCATTATTTATTCCATGGAAACTACCAAAAAATCCTGAGCAAAATATCTTTATAATTCCAAAAATGGTTTAATACAGATTATAAGGTTTAATTCAAATTATACTTCATCGAAACATAAAATCTCATATTCTCAAATACTCCTGGGAAAGGCATGGATGCATCCTGGGTTAATAAGCAGGGAAAAGCATTGGTATCCACAAATAAACATAAAATCCTAATGAAAAATATATTTCAGCTTTCAAAAATCAGCAAATTGCTGACAAACTGTAAAAAAAACAAATCAAACAACGTATCAAATAAATTACAAGATAATATTTTAATCGTATAAAGTGCCGTATTTTCTTGTTATTTTAGAAATAATTTAAAATATCCTTCCGCAGAAATTGCGGTAATGATTCTGCAAGAAACCTAATCAGCGGAGGCAAACACGATGACTGGAAAGATATTTGCCCTTTCAGGATCTTGGGACAAAGAAATATTAAACAAAAATAAAATATTCCTCGACAGAATACAGAAAGTCTTTTCGCAATCACTTCATGGCTACAATGGTGATCGATGAACCAACTATTAACAAATGGAAGACATTTGAGATGTGCTTTCTAAGGTTTCCTTTTTTTAATACTTTAACCCCAAAGACGTTGATAATGCTATTAAAACGTAAAGAAATTATAGGGAGAGGAAAAGAATGAGAACACTTTAATGAAGAGAAGGAAGAATAAAAAAAGAGATTTTATACAAAAGAAAATAATTTTTAAAAATACTTACATAAATGGCTGAAGATTTACATGGCGTTCACATAAATAAATTACTCAACTAATCATATACTGCCACAGATTTTTCCAACACCTCGCCTTTAATTAGGTTCTGAAAAAAAATCAACCTTACGATTATTTCAACCTCCACGTTATTCAATACCAGAGAGTATTTCCCCCTTTCATCGGCCTGAAACTTGATTCTGACACAACCAGTGACGCCATTGCTGAAATAAACTAATCGTCCCTTGTCCTCTCTCCAACTGCTTGGTCTCCGTAAAAGTTCAAACAAGTCTCGATGAATATGTATGCTTGCGATTTTTCCCTATAAGGAAATAATTAACACTTATGGTCCTTTTTATTCAGATAACTAGCCGATGTACCCGGCGTTGCAGGGGTGTACATTGCTGCTATTGTAAAACCGCACCCCACTGTTACACGCGCCCTGTGTCTGAAAAAAATTGCCTGCGTCCCCACTTGCATGCCTCATCCGATGGTATACTAAGCAACTTCACTACTCATCTTTTTTATGGTATGACTTCGCAATTTTTTAATTGTTCTTAATAAAGGAATTCCATTGATAGAAACTTCTTGTGTGGTCGTTGCTCGGGGTTAAATTTTTTCAATGTTTTAGATATTCAGTAAATTTCCTATGGCCGTAATAAATTTCAAGTTGAATGGAATTGTTTACAAACGTAATAATAAAAAAACAGGGATGAAGCGTCAGAGCATGATTCAACTGCAAGTGCAAACGCATGAACAACCTCATCCTCCGTACGTTTATTGTAAAATTGGGGTTAATAAAAGGTTCTTTGCGAATTTTCTCCTTTTAACGCATCAATAACCCTTCTCAAACAATTTATGTTTCAAAGGTTGTTCGAATACCAATTTTTGATGGACGAAATATAATGAAAAAACAATTGGCTAAATGTCAAATGCGAATTTTGGTTCTAGTCTGTAGCAGATTTCGTCCACTTAACTGAAATAATCTAAGCCAAACATTAACACAAGACAATTTGCCTGTCATATGTAATTTACCTGGCAAATTTGGAAAGCACTTGATAAAAAAGCAGGGAGTTAGGGTCGAAAAATTGGATTGTTGAACTGTTTTTCGTTATACGCAGTGAAGCGAGGAGGACTGAAGACACACAATATTATTTCGTGCATGATGACAATTTTTTGCGACATTTTTAAGGTAAATCGGGTAGAAAGTTAATCAAGTTTTTTATTTTAAGTAGTAGAAAAGACTCTACATAAAACTTGTAACATAAGCTAAATTTTGCATTAAGTGCAAAGTACATCAGCTCATCGATTAAAAATTTTGCTCCCGTGTAACTTTGCCTTGTTTTTTTGCAAAATGTCGTACCCACCTTAAGTTTTATTCATTTTACCTAGTCCGCTTTTGGCTGTGTTTTTGAGCCAAAATCGAACTAGGTAAAAATAAGTAAAACGATACTAAAAAGAATTAATTCTGAATTTAGGAAGAAGTTAGGAGTAAACCAGTGGAAAAACACAAAAACAACTATTGACTGGTTCCACTTCATAAACAACAAACAAAATTGCCAATTCCTACAATTAGACATAAAAGAATTTTAACCATCCGTAACAGAACACATGCTAGATAAGGCCATCAAGGAACAAGTAATAATAAAACCAAACGATATCGACACCATTAAGCACTTCCGTAAATCATTACTATTTCACAATGAAGAAGCATGGATAAAGAAAGATGGGATATTTGACACTACAATGGGAAGCTTTGACGGTGCAAAGATATGCGAAATCATAGGTATTTACTTACTACACAAACTAAGAAAAATAATAGATAGAAATGACACAGGACTCTACAGGGACGACGGTCTCATAATCTTAAGAAATCGTAACAAACAAAACACAGACAAAACTAGAAAAGCAATAATATTTTTTTTAAAATAACGGATTTTACATAAAAAAACCTAACTTAAACGATTTTGTAGATATTACCTTCAACCTAAGAAAAGGCATATATAAACCATTTAGAAAACCCAATGATAAACCACTTTATATACACATCTTCCAACCACCGCCGTCTATAATCAAACAGATACCAAAATCGATTAACCGCAGGCTTTCCAACAATTCCTCTAATGAATCCATATTTAACAAAGCTAAGAATGGCCCTAAAAGATAGCGCATTCCCAGCAAAACTCACATACTCACCACGGAATACAAGAAAGGCCAACAGGAAAATAATTTTCGTATGGTTCAACCCATCGCACAGCACAGCAAAAACGTAAAAACAAACGTAGGAAAAATATTCTTCAAACTCTTACACATACACCTCACGGAATCAAGCACTCTACACAGAATTTTCAACAAAAACACAGTAAAAATCAGCAACAGTTGTACCGAGAACATAAAACAAATAATAAAAAAGGAACAACCGGAAAATTATCAACAAACCACACGAACAAATTAAACCCAAACTGCAGAATAAAGAACAAATGTCTCATAAACGGTAATTGTTTGCAAAACAACGTAATATACTAAGCCACGATAAAATCACTAGATAATGAAGAAAAGTATACATAGGAGTAACTGAAGGACCCGGGAAACAAAGAAATTATGCACACAAAACCTCTTTCACAAATAGTAAATATGCGACAGCACAATGCTTTCTAAGTATATCTGGAAAATTAAAAACAAAACTCACATCACATCAAAAATATCTTAGACAATAAGGAAAAATCATCAGCAATCAAAAACTTAAACTTTGCTTGTTCATTACGTTCCTAGACCAAGATAAATTATTAAATAAAAGATCCGAGCTCATCTCAGAATGTAGACATGAAAACAATTTTCCTACATTAT
>CAHIKZ030000338.1:365000-415000 GCA_903632075.3 Acanthosepion pharaonis | reverse complement strand
ATTCTTTTTCGAAGACGATATCAGATGAATTTTATTTCCGTATCCGTAACGTATACAACGGAATTTTCAAGAAATTGTGGCATTTTATTTATAATCCAACAATATTCCTTCTTACTATAAGCGCTTTCTCTCTTACCCACACATGTATGAATAGTCATCATTTTTTTTTAATGGGTCGTCTACTTATCTTGACAATCAAAAGTCGTACATGCTTTCGGCAGGGGTTGAACATCAGGAATGTTTCTGTGTGTGGGTGAAGTTTGGTGTGAGAATATTTTCTGATCTTACTAAAAGCATTCAAGTATCTGTTTAGACACCTTCTTAAAGAATCTGCTTGTGTTACCAATTTTTTAATTTTTTTAGTAATGTCCTTATTTACAAATTCGACGCGCTGTAATAGATAAATGAACTTACGAATGAAGTTGCCGTGTCATTCTAGAAAATAAATAACTGAATAAAATATAAGTAAATAAATACCGTAATTCTCCATGTAAAATACGCCTTCATCCATAATACGCATCCCTAAAATTGTGTTGAAAATGTAAAAAAATGATTCTACTCATGCATAATACGCACCACTTGTTTGGTAATCAAACCCCATAAATTTACCTCCCGAATTTCATTACGGTCAGAATTTCTTACTCCTATAAAAATGGTTTTAAACATAGAATAATATTATTCAAATTTAGTTTTAAGATAATTCTTATTTTATTTTACATTTGTAAGTATTGTTAGGTACATATGATTGTATTTGACATCCTTATAGGGTCACAATCACCGAATTTTAGTTTCAATTTGTTGTATGTTTGAAAAAATATTTCAGGAAATGAGTGTAGGTGTGCATAAGTAAGAAAATGAATTTTATTCATAATTGTTGTCTTATAAGACAGCACTTACAAATAAAATAAACAATATATAAAATAAACTATATATATATATATATATATATATGTGTGTGTGTGTGTGTGTATGTAAGTATCTTAAATTAACTGATTTAAAATATGTTTTTTCGCTACACAGTAATAAACATGTTTCAAAAAATGAAGCTAAAAACTTCAAATTTAATTATATAATTAAATTAAAATAATTAGTTCTGTTTCATCTTTAAGCGAATATTGGAATAACTTATTTTTAAATTTACTTAGTTTTAAACGCACATATATATTCATAATTTCCTGTTTCCAAGGATACAGAGAAATCCAATTATTCAGACAGGGGCGGTAGCGTGTTCATTTTTATTAACTATTGTTGTATCAGTTATGAGTTACGTTCAAAAAAGAGGTCAAGTTTAGGGAGGGTAGGGTTGTATTTTTCAACGAATTCTGAAATCCGTTAAATGCATGTCGTCTGTTCTTTTTTTATGAACGGCAAAAAGTTTTTCGGCATTTTTTTCGTACTTGTTAGATTACGTTTTATTTAACTACAATTTTAAAATATTTTTATTCTTAATTACTAATAGTCTATATTTCTTTTTAAAACAAGTAAATGTAATAGAATTATTTAAATTATTTAAAATTATTTTTTCATGTCAAATATAATTATGTATATCACCAGCTCCCATTTTTTAATATTATTTTTAAATATTATTGAAGGAAAATTTTTTTTGTGGGGTGGGGTAGCAAAAATTAGGAAAATGATCCTTGAAAGGGTAAGTCAACAAATTAAAGAAAAAATAATGCTGAAATTTTGGATTAATACCAAAGCCGTGAGAAAACTGGTTTGCTGATATAAAGAAGAAAACGAACTGTACACTAATACATAGTCATAGACACCAAATAGTAAAAAACTCAACAAGAAAAGAAATGTCATCTGACCATACAACAAAAACGTAAAAGCAAACGTAGGAAAGATATTCATTAAACTCATACACAAACACTTTCCCTCATGAAGCAATTTTCCAAAGATTTCAACATCAACAAAGTCAGAATCAAATTTCGTTGAAGTGGAAACATAACACGAATAATAAAAAAAGCTCAATTGAAGAAATAACTAAAAAATCACTTGCATAAACCGTTTGTCAAACTTCCTTCAGGTTTCTTGCTTTCCAGTCAAATTTAAACTTCAATAAGTTAAAAGCAATCCCAATCGTTATCCTATGTCCTCGTAATTATTGTGCTTTTAGTTGCCCTCTCTCCTTAATAATGTTTTTCTTTTCCTTGCATACACAATATCACATTGGCTCTTAGTGGCTTTATAGCTAAAACAAATATAAGAAAAAGAAAGTGTTTCGAAAAAGGAGAATGGAAAAGAAAGAGAAAGTAAAAAGTTGGTGGGAAAAGACAAGTTCTGTAAGATAAAGACGAAGAAAATTCTGAAATTGGAGGAGAGGTAGCAGTAGAAAAACAGATTGAAAAAATTATTTAAAAATTACGAGATGTGATAACGTCGACGACAATGAAGAAGACGAAGAAGAAGAAAAAAGTGGGAAAAGGTGGAAGAAAGAGGAGGAGAAGTAGAAGAATAGGAATAAGAGGAAGAAGTAGTAGTAAGCGTCGTAGAACAAGAGACGCAAAGAAGAGGAAAACGAAGAGGAAGAAGGAGACGAAGAAGTTGAAGGCGTAGAAAGAAGAAGTAGTAGTAGTAATTATAGTATAAAAAAAAGAGATAAAGATTAAGATTAGAGGAACCAAGGATAAGAGTAGAATGAACGGGTAAATACAAAAAGTGACGAATAAAAGAAAGAAGAAAAGAAGACAATGAAGATATGAGGGTGAGAAAGAAATTGAAAAGATGAGGAAAAACAGAAGGAGTAGCATGAACGAAAATATAGAAAAAATGGCGCATAAGAAAAAAAAAGAGAATGATTATTAATTGATAAGAGTTGGAAAAAGGAGGAGATAGAAGATGAAAGCAAAATGAAGAACGAATTAAATTTACTAAATACAAAAACTGAACAACATGTGGACGCTTAAAAAGTAATTACTTTTGTTAAACATCTTTGTACCTCGCGTATGATCTGGGGATTGAAACACGTGCACTTTTTTTTCCCTACCAAATCACTAAATTAGGTGCAGTGGATGATAGTTCGCTACAGAAAAGAGATCCTTCGCTAAGATAGATTGATTGCTTCTTTTCTTGCTGAGAATCTATTTTTATTTCTTTCACTTTTCTTCAATTCTGCTTTTGTCATTTGAAAAAAAAACTACTGATGATTTCTGTTTATGATGTTGGACACACTTTACTTTCAAAGAGTGGGTGAAAATATAATTATTTCTGGCAGGAAATAGTGTCGTTTTTCCCACTTATATATGGAGAACTTTTGTTTTAAAAATCACTGGAATAAAGGCGCTAATTCAAAATAATATGTTGGAAAATAAATATTTAAATAGTCGCCTTCCGCGGCTTGATAGTGATTGATGCGAGTTCGTGTATATTTTGGAATATTTTAAAGCAGGGATATTCAAGGTGATTTGCGATGTGTGAGGAGTATCCCCACCTTGTCTGCCAGGACGCCGGCTAGGTGTCGTTCTATTTGGATTATAAAAGGAAGGACATAAACCACATTTCTCTCATTTTAGCGCACTCAGAAAGAGAATGCAGTCGGTAGCGTATATGTCCAGTCTTCTCTTCTGTAGAGACATTATCGCCCAGCAATGTGGGCCGAGATTTTCAACGCAAACTTAACCCCGACACAAACAAAATTATTATGGTTAATTCTTTTTTTTTGTTTTTTGTAATCAACTCACCAAAAGCAAGGCGATAAGGACAAACTAGGTTGGGATTTTCAACGCAAACTCCACAATGCACAAACACATACACACACATACATACATACATACACACAAGCAAACGCACTATGCTGAATTCTTTTTCTTTTTTAATCAATTCACCCAAAGCAAGGGGATAAGGATACTAAGATGCAAGGGGTTACTGAGAGTGAAAGCACATCTCTCTTCTTTTAGCACACTTTTTTTTCCTTTTTTTTTTAAAGCGTTTCACCCGAAGCAAGGCGAAAAGCCACTAGGACGCAAGGGGTTACAGAAGATTTGTCGCAAGATCAGATAGAAGTGCTAGAGGAAAGGATGAGGAGAAGGATAGTGGATAGATCAAGGCAACTGGAGATGTCGATTGACATTACATTTGAATAGTTGATGATTATAGCTCTCAGAGAAACTGAAATAGGGAAGGAAGTTACACAGACGAGAGGTGCGAGATATGAAGCTATGGGAGTAGAAGAGACGGCTACATTTAGGGGTTTCGACAGTGAAGGGGTGAGAGCGGGATGCCAGCCTCGTAGGGCGCTTGAACTCATGAAGTCTGGGAACCAGCGAATGCAGCTCCTCGGAGCAATTGCCATGAAAATATTTGTAAAACAGACAGAGAGAGGCGACGGCGCGTCTGTGAGAAAGTGTCTGTAGACGAGATGCCAGAACAGGGCCAATTATATTGCATATCCGCCTCTGGTGCCTGTCAAGAACCTCTAGGCAAACAGAAGGGGCTCAAGACCATATATGGCAGTAATACTCCATGCAAGGGCGAATTGTTGATTTGTAGATCTGGAGGATCGATTCCGGGGAGAAAAATTTCCTGGAGCGGCACAGGGAGTCAACTTTCTTTGCCGTGGACGAAGCAATTGACTCAATGTATTTGTTCCATCTCAGGTCAGCAGACAACGTGAGACCGAGCAGCCGCAGAGAGGTGCTCTCGAGAAGTTGAGCGTCAGACATTCTAATGGAGTGCAGGGAAGGATCTCTGTGATGATTAATAGAAAGAGAATGCATTAGGTGACGTATATGTCCAGTCTTCCCCTCTGGGGAGATATTGACACCCGGCAAATTGGGTTGGGATTTTCAACGCAAACTCCATAACACACACACACACACACACACACACACACACGCACTATGGTGGATTCTTTTTTTAATCAATTCACCCAATGAAAGTCTACAAGGACACTAACATTCAAGTGGTTACTGAGAGTGAAAGAGTATGTAAATAATTTAGAAGAAACAGAAATCCTAAATAAAAAAGGGATATATATATATCTAATCCTACTCAAAAGAACTGGGGTGTAATGCGAAACGGATTATAGACGAACCAAATATTCTATTTCCTGTTTTTAAAATATCTATATACAAGTCATATATAATTTTATCTTTGTCCTATAATGTAAGCTATCTTTTCCTTCATGCAAATATGTATGTAAATATTCTTCGCGTGTTGAATTAATTTGTTTGGAAAATATTGAATTTATTTACTTTTTAAGCTTTCCAATGGAGCCGTAGAATATCGAAACTATCCTAGCAAAAAATTGGTGACTAACGGTAACAGCGACCATTATACCCTGTAGCATCTCATTCTCTATACATGTACCCAGGTCGATCCCTGAAGCGTGATTTTAGTAGTTTAACTCATGAACAAACTCAAATAGACGAAGATGGGACATGTAAATCGAGACTGGAATTGTGGAATAAAAACTAACTTAATGTCAAAAACTGAGAAATGGAACACTTCATATGATTCTTAAGGTCAAATCATTTCCGGTGTAAGTAAAAAAGCAAATGGTTCTGAATTTTCTTTCAAATAGAATACTCTCATGATAATAAAACAACACTAAGAAATGTAAATGGAATGGATCAACTATCGAAATATTTTGAATGGAGCCTGAAATATTATTTGTTAACCTGCATACTCTTGGTGTCAGTTCAAACTGATGCTTTTCTTTTCTCCGCATATCTAAACTAAGATGGGAAAATATTACTTGGGAACGTGAAATTCGCACAGAAATATCTTGGAAAATGTCCATGTCTTCATATAAAATCCGATAAAAAACAAATTTCAAACAAAATGGTCTCATTATAGAAAAAAGATGTAGTTGTCAGTTTAAACTGATTCCAGGATGATATGAATGATAGAATTCTAGCTGATGGATTCATCAATTCATTAAATTAAAGAGACGTCAGCTTCAGATTCATTTAATTGGATTCAGGTGTCGACACCTGCATGAACTTGAAACAGGCCAACACATAATACAGTATATTCCAATAACATGACGAAAATTCGTTCTTGGATAAATTTTTCGGTTTCAAGGATTACAATGAGTATATATTATCATTTTATATTGGTCTTTATCAATGCGTAATTCTGAAAATTACTCATTTTGTTGATGCTGCAATGTTTAGACCGACCACATCTTTTGGCTTCATGTTTTGCAGTTTGTGTGGAAGAAATGCCTTTTTTGTTTATTTGTTTCGAAACATGATTTCATTTAACTTACTTCTTCTTTTATATACCATGTTTCTTCGGGACATGAGAGAATAAGGCTCTCGAAAACCTTCCGTCTTTCGTGGCTTAAAGTAAGTTTTAGTCATATAATCTCCCTCTTGATTCTTGTTCTATAATTTATACACAGTCACATTAATTAGAATAATCCTGCTATATCTGCTTAGATATATTTTGTTAGGGTTAAATTATCCTTGATATATGTCTCAGAATTTTGAATGTTTCTGATTGTAAGAATACCATTTTTGTAGTTCGTATTTTCCTTAAAACTAGCTCGTTGTTCGTAGGATCATAACACTTTAATGTGAAAATTTCGTTGGTAAAATGAAATCACTTGTTTCAACTGTTTTTTGTGTGAGGAGATAGTGCAATAGAGGCGGTTAGATATTACATGACATTCCATCATACTTTTGATTGTTTCCAACGAAACTTTCTTGTCTCTTCGACTCGTTTAATTCGTTCTACCTTTTGCTTTCATCATCCACTTCGTTTTTCCGATTCTTATAAATTAATGATAAGTCATTCTCTCCTTTTTTTTATGCGCCAACTTTTCTATATTTTCGTTCATGCTACTTCCTCTGTTTTTCTTCATCTTTTCAGTTTCTCCCTCACCTTTTCTTCTTTTTTGTATTCGTCGCATTTTAAGGTGCATTCAAATGTCCTGGATGGTATTGAACTTCAAATTTGAAGTACAACTTTCGGATTATATATATAATGGTGTAATGGTTAGAAAGCGTGTCTCGCTAGAACAATTACGACAGAGTAGTGAGTTCGACCATCAATGGGTGCTCCATACTTCCGGACTTGTGCCACATCTAAGCAGCGCCTAAAAATCACTATATATATATATATATATATATATATATATATATATATATATATATATATATATATATATATATCAGTTTGAATCTTAGTGGATTTATGCCTTTGCTTGAGATAAAATTTTTGACACAAATATAAGAAAAAGTGTTTCGAATAAGGAGAAGGAAAAAGAATAAGAAAGTAAAATGTTGGTAGGAAATGTTGGTAGGAAATTGGAGAAGAAGAAAAAAGTATATATATATAAATATATATATATATATATATATATATATATATATATATATAAAGATAAAAAAATCCGATAGTATATAATCTAAGTGGATTCAACTAATATAAAACTTTTCCACAAAAAAGAGATCTATTTTATTCATACAGAGCAATATAATTAATAATCAAACAAATCCTTTTACCTCATATGGGGAATAGGCTAATTCGGAATACGACTGGAACTTATCAGACACTGGTATATGACAATAACTACGCTCCATCTATAAGACTCGAAATCCCCATCGCAATCATATCAGTTTGATGCCCATTGTGCTAGAGTAGCCCCGCCCATTTTCTAATTAGATATTCATTAGCCTTAGAGTTAGACACGCAACGAGATTATGACTAATTACAGTATCAATAGTTTAACAACACAAGTTAGTTTACTAATGTTCTGTTGTATCCTAATTGTCTTTGTTTCCTGGAGATAATTATTGCTTTCATTTCAGTCTGGCATGAGGTCAGGCTAAGGTTAGTTCACAATTAAGTTCGAAGTTAATGCAATATCAAAAGTCTACGGAAACTAGTTTATGACCTTATTTTTTACGGTAGGCATTTTTTTATATTTAAAATAATTACTTAATTCAGCATTTTACAGCACAAAGCCAAACAGATTTTAGTTACATTATTTACATTATTCAGACTATTGTCCTCGTCTTTTTCGCCATATCTATCACAACGTTTCGGCCGTTGTACGCTCCGGCCTTCTTCAGGTGGTTGGAATGTCGAACCGAACCCTTTATTTCGCTCAATGGGGTAGACTGTTCTAATTCCACGTGCCATGTTTAATGGATGTCAGTTATCAGTTATCTCCGGTTAATTTCCCTCTGAAATTTCTCCACTGCCTTAACCGGGTATTGAACTCACACTCTTTGGGTCCTGTCACTGGATCTAACCAACACCTTTATCCACTGAGGACATCTGTGTATGAATTTCTGGGTATTATAAACCTAATGTCTTCAGCAACCATTTCTACCAGTGCTCATATTGCAATTTTGCTGTTATCATTTCATGTTTTTACCAGAGTTCATATTGCAACTATGTTGATATCATTGCTTTTCTCTGGCACTCCTTATTACTGGTTCCCATATTGTATTTATTTCTATGCTTGGTCGGCTCAGGAGATTTTTGTGGCCTAGCATATGTGCGGATTCCTTAAGTTTACGAATTTTCCAATGGTGTTCCTTGTCAATGATCTCAACATGATCTCACAGAGGGCGGTGATCTCCCTTCTCTCTCCATATGTGGTCACTCACGCCTGATTTTGATACAAGTGCTGTTACCCTAACAGGTGCTACCACCCCGGGTAAGGGTGGACCTGGGAACACCAGAAATTAAGAGGTGGTTCCACGTTCCTCAAAACCTCCTGATCAGAGGCCTTGCTGCTGGACGTACTTTATCGTTTTAACCAAGACGCGGATGTAGTTTAACGTCTTACCCAGGACGAGAACAGAAAAGAGAAAAAGTGAAAATATTATTTTTGCAAGAAATAAAATGGAAAGGAACAAAATGGATGAAAAATAACAAAATATGAAAATGCATTGGTTCATATAAACTGTCAGTATGGGCATCTCGACGTGGTGTAATGGTTAGAAAGCTTGTCTTGCTAGATCAATTACGACTGAGTAGTGAGTTCAATCCTCACTGGGTACGCTATACTTTCGGCCTTCTACCACATCTAAGCTGGGCTTAGAAAATCACTATAAACTGTCAGTATGGAACAGGAATACAAGAAGAGAGACAGATAGAGAAGAGAAAGAACATACGAAATAGGTGGAAGGAATGGTGCAATAAAGAGATTAAAAGAGAAATTTAAAATAAATGAATAATAAATAGGGAAAAATATAAAGAAAGAATCACTCAATAAATGAAAATAAAAGAAATATTTTGCGAAAACTAGGAAAAAAATAATTAAAGAATGAAAGGAAATATTGCAAAAGTAAAAAGAAAGGAAAACTGGACCAAGTTTGAGATAAAATGGTAAAGTTAGAAACAAGGGAAAGAGATGAAAAATGAATAAATTAGAAGAAAAATACGTAAAGAAATAATAACGATAAATAAATGAATAAGAGACAAAAAACAGAAAATAAAAATCAAGAGATTAAAACAGACACAAAGTTAGAAAAAAAAAAGAAAGCCTAAAAATGAAGAAAAGGAACGAAAAACAAAATCGAGAAAGAAGAAAGATAGAAAGAATTGAATTGAAAAAAAGAAAAGAAAGAAGAAAGAAAGATAAAAACGAGCGGCATTCATAGGATCTAAGTAGAAAAACGAAAGCTAAGAGCTTCAGTATGAAATCAAGGGAAGAAAAGAACTTTGCTTTAACGACGCAGGTATGAAATCTTTACAGAGTAAAGAAGTACAATAAAGTTCTAAAGATTTGCGAATAAACTTTCTTTACTAACAACAAAAGGATTCCTCCTACTCCGTTTTATTTTTGAGCTTTCAAACTACCGACATTGCTTTTTATAAATGTATCTATGAATGCGTGTCAACCTGAGAACTAATTACAGGGCTTTATATTCCTGTAATAATAACAGACATGAAACGAAAACGGCGAAGGAATTATGATTATAAGGATGGTGTTTACACAACGCACAATTCTTGCGATGCAATGAATATTATATCGTTTATGTAATGCTTATTGTCTTTTAGACTTTCGATTGTAAGCAAACGTAGAATTAAATTTTTGTTCTCTAACTTTAGAGGGTGTTTGCTCGCTATTGTTTTTCTTTCTCTTCGTTTTTTTTTTCTTTTTTTTTTTTTTGCCAGTGCTACTTTCTCGTCAGAAATCTTACTTTTGATTTTAGATAGAGAAATACTCACGATATAACAGAAGCAAAAAGTTTGAAAACTTACGAGAAAAGAAAAAAAAACTTGCTAAGTAAATAATAATATATGTGAGAAGTCTTCAGTGTATGATTTCGCAAGGACTATCTGTTGATATATCAGTTTGTAAACATTTGATTTTATGATGCTAAAGTTATCATTATAGTTCTCTTTAAGTGTATCTTGATCAAATGCCACCTATCTATCTATCTATCTATCTATCTATCTATCTAAACTAAGAAAAATGCTGAGAAACAAAAAACAATTATTTAGAAACAAAGAAAAATGCACTGGATTGATACGTGATAACCATCCACTTGCATGGATAAAGAAGGCGATTATCTCCCTCGGATGGAGATAAATGACATGGATCATGTGACGGTTGCACAGTGACGTCACTTCATAAATTGATGAGAGTGGCCAGTTATTCATTTACAACACCCTAATAGTGCGGTTGTTTTTTTTTTCCCTAGGCCAAGGTAGTAGGGGCAGAAGCTAAGTCTGCCTCCTCCGGCAAATGCTACAGTTTACAAGTCTGTGGTCTATTCATTTAGGAATATATTTTTCCTAGATATAGAACTAAACTCCGGCGCGCAGTGTCAATTTGGAAAAAAATCAAAACTCACTGTTTCAACTTAGTGAAATATGTCCTCGCCTGAGACAAGTCGATGTATCCGGCCTGTTTAAATCTGGAGTCCTAAACATAGCTTCTCCAGAAGCACAGACGTATTTCCATATTATATGTAAGACCTATTTATTTCTCCTTAAAATCTGATCGTTCTGTTGTTAATAGAGACATATTGGCAGTATAATTTTACCTTCAATTTGAACTGTACTTTTTTAGTAATCTGGTGGGTAAAACATAGAACCTATTCGAAAAAAGACTTAACGGTGTTGTGTGGTATAAGTAAGGTATAACTAGAGAATGAATCATTACAAATACATAGAAATACAAAGAGAATACAAATACATACAAATGCATAGAGAATGAGTCATTACAAATACAGAAAAAGAATAGAGAATAAATATACATACAAATACATAGAGTATAAATCATTACAAATACATAGAAATACATAGAGAATATAAATACATACAAATGCGTAGAAATACATAGAGAATGAATCATTACAAATACACATAAATAG
Organism: Acanthosepion pharaonis; assembly: GCA_903632075.3. Lineage (NCBI taxonomy): Eukaryota > Metazoa > Mollusca > Cephalopoda > Sepiida > Sepiidae > Acanthosepion > Acanthosepion pharaonis. The sequence continues at coordinate 403,709 of CAHIKZ030000338.1, read as the reverse complement.
ATAGAGAATACAAATACATACAAATACATACAAATACATCGAGAATGAATCATTACAAATACATAGAAATACATAGAGAATACAAATACATACAAATGCATACAAATACGTAGAGAATGAATCATTACAAATACACAGAAATACATAGAGAATACAAATACGTAGAAATGCATACAAATACATAGAATTACATAGAGAATGAATCATTACAAATACATAGAAATAACTGATTACACCAAGCAATCGACTCAGCAACTTAAGGCCTGAAAGTTCTGTTTTGTTGAGCAAACTTATGCCTCACCCTGACAATGGAGGTACTTATTTAAAAAGTGCCTATATCTTTTCATGTCTTTTTGATGTATGCCCAAAATATGATCCTTTGTACGAATACCAGAAACTTATAGAATTACAAATCTTTAATACAAACACTATCGTAAAAATACTAGGCCCAGAAAATAGCACTTCACCAGAAAAGTTTATAAGATACCACAAACGAGTATTGAAATGTTGCCAACTCTATCACTAATAATAACAAAACAATGTAAATAGCTTAACATAACACAAAATCAACGTTCAAATAAATTAGCATCATCTTCTCATTCGTACTTTTCTTGTAAAGCCAAACTAATGTTGTTGCAGCTAGTACTCCTACAACCACTGCATACTGTTACGTGCGTGAGACCCTGTTGCCCGCAAGAGGAGATGTATGTGCTATAAGGTCTCTTGGACAAAATCTTGCACTTACATCGCACAAATTTCTGTAGTTCCTCAGCATCAGGATCTACATCGATAAGAAATAAGGCTAAAGTGCTGTTTCTCATTTCCCAATCCCAGCTTCAAATATAAATTTGTCAATGACCTAAAATCTTTCAAATCATAACTTGAAGGTGATCACAGAGATTGTGGAACAAAGCTGACTGTTCAGTTGGAGGCAGCCTTCCAGGCTGTAACTTCTCCGTAGATGTTTCGACATACACCGTATACTTAATGTACCTGAGGGAGTCCAATTGTCTGATTGTCTTCCATTCATCTTGAGAAAAATCTGCAACCCCGCAAATACGACTTAAGCAGGAGAAGTAGTTGTATCTGCTAAATTTGCGCAACATCACCGGATCGCCTTTGAGTTATGAATAAGACTGATTATCTCACATTTCCCATGCCGAAATACAGCTGACGTTGAATCATATCCACCCCATCATGGATGACTGGCAAGTTTTGCCGAACGTAGGAGTTAACTTTCCATGCGATTTCATGGATATTGAGCGGGCTTCTTCGTCTTTTCTTTGAAACGCATATAGATGTCAGCCATATTTGGGGAAAAGTGGAAAAACAAAAGAAAAAGAATATCTGTGCCCTCGGCTATTACAGTCACTAAATCCCTAGCTTGAGCGTTTCAGAAACAGTGTCTGCGTCTCTTTACATTTAGACAACCCGATGACCGTCGGCTTCCAAAGGACGATATAATATCTTGACAAATTGATCTTTGTTTCTCTTGATGAACAGCAACTTGCAATCCATCTTCGATTTGTCTATTAGATGAAGTCCCAGCTGCTAAGCGCTGATGTTCACGGGTTTTTATGGGCGGGCGTGTTTAACCATAAAGAAAATGATGCTTGATGACTCGTATTTGGCCTTCACGTAGCTCAGGTAAGGTACAACCACCTAGCTGCATGTCTTTTTCAGTTGTATAATCAGACACATCCGCAAAAATACAGCACTAGAGTTTCCACATCGTATGCAGGTGCTTCAAAAAATTCGACAAAATCCCAACTACCAGTCTGATATATTCTCTAAGCAAACGCCTTACAACTAAAATCTGATATTTCCATTCACTCTGGTGAATAAGAATACTGATTTTTTTTTTAATTTATATATCTTTTTATACGTTTCAGTCATCGTCTTCTAAAGTAGGCGATGTTATTTGAGATTTGCGACCCGACGCAACGATCCATCATATTAGGCACATTCGTGTCACTGTACGATATTAACGAGCGTCACATAACAACATTATATTTTGTGCTAACATATTTCTTATCGCTGTAGATCAACTGTTCTCGCAAGACTTACTACGATTAACGGTCTACATATACGTATGTTGCTGTCAAATCATCATTCGTATTTTTTGACCTTCCACGCTCGGAGTCGCTTATCAACCTTTATCATCGGCCCACTCTTTTTATACACATTTACTTGGTACATGATATAGATTTCAAGGATGCTAATATTTACGTGTAAAAGTGCTAAATATCCGGCGTAGTAGGTGTATAAATATAAATGGACATTGAATTAATATATATATATATATATATATATATATATATATATATATATATATATGTGTGTGTGTGTGTGTGTGTGTGTGTGTGTGTGTGTGTGCGTGTATATATATGTATATCAGTAAATGAATCGATAAAATCTACCTCAAGTACTTCGTTCCTCGAAACAAATTCTGCAAACTGATGACAGAATAGTATCATATATATATATATATATATATATATATATATATATATATATATATATAAATATATATATACACTCACATGTTCGTGTGTCTGTGTGTTTTTGTCTGTATTTGTGCAGCAATCCTTCTCTAATACATGTTGCATTAAACAAGATTGACAAGTTCATTTTGTTCATGAGAAAATATGCAAAAATACTACTTACAACTTAATTTTTTTTTTTGTTTTTAGAGTGCCATTCGTCTTTGTCTTATATACATATAAATACAGACAATTATTACATGTTCTAAACTTGACGTTATATTGTGCAGTTATTCATATCGGACACATTCACTTCCACAATAAGATTTATTTAAATAATTTGCATTTCCAGAGCCTTTTTTTGGATTTTTTACAATCATATTTAATGACGTAGAAATCTTTCCCAAATAATGCTGATTTTACAGCATTCTCATCCCACTTTCGGTTAGTTTGGTTAGTGTGCGTATGCTCGGCATACATCATCTACACTGGTATCATTTTGAACTTGTGAAACGACTATAAAATGCCCATGTCCTCATTTCCCCAAATAACCGTTGCCAGCTGATGATTGTGTGTGAAGCATGAAACCTTCAATTTTGGTCAGCCACCGTTCACCTGAAATTTAATGAGAATTATTATGCTATTGAACTTTTTTTCTCCTGTGTGATTCGGTAGCAGACTCCATTAGGCGTTGCTTATTATTATTATTATTATTATTATTATTATTATTTTCTTTGATTTCTGGCGTTTACACATTTCTTTCCGGGTCCCGCCCAGGGACCTAAGGTTAGAAATGGCGTCATGACACTTTCCAATGACAAAAAAAAAAAAGAATTAAATTACATAGATAAAGCCCTTCGTAAGGTGTGAGCTGTACTTGTCAGAACAATTTTTGCATCACCTTGAGGCATGGACTTCCAGGAATCCCTTCAATTAGTCTACTGCAATCTTTTCCAACCAGTCCTAGGGCTCCAACTATTATTATTACTATTATTATTATTTTGTTCCACCTGCATACATTGACAATTCCGCTAAGGCACAAATGGTTACTGAGTGTGAAAGAATAAGAAAAATGAAAACAAAAAAATCCCACTAAGGAGCGAGAAAAATAAAACAAGACAGTTAGATAACGATTGACATTGCATTTAAAATCCTGAAGATTAAAATTGGCTGGAAAACATTGGTAGGTAGTTCCACAAATGAAAAGTGCGAGAAAAGAAACTCTTGGCACAGAATTTACTGTTAACTACAGACAATTTAACCCTAGTATTATCAGAGCTTGTTTGCCAATCTAGTACAGTTCTTAAATTCATAAAGTCTAGGTTGCTCAGTACAAATTTCCTCAGAACAAGTAACATGAAAATATTTATAGAAAAAAGGTTGTTTAAAAATAGAAAAAGGCAAAGAATTTACAAGACAATTTAACCCTAGTATTATCAGAGCTTGTTTGCCAATCAGTACTGTTCTTAAATTCATAAAAGTCTAGGTTGCTCAATACAAATTTCCTCAGAAAAGTAATTGAAATCGAAAAAAGGCAAAGACAAGCTACCAGTTCCGGAAAGCCAAATCGGGATACCAGTTCATTGCTGTTTCTTCTTTGGATTTTATCAAGAATCTCTAGATATAGAGCAGAAGCACCTGACCATATATGGCAGGAGTATTAGAAACTTAGATGAAAAGTGACTTTTGAACGCGACCAAATTTCAAATATAGCGAATTTTGATGACCTCAGTTCGCAAATCCCCGAAGCTTTTGTCGTTACATCTGATAAAATTTTTTATTTCTTCTCTTCTAAATATGGCGCCAATCGTACTTACTACACTAGGGAATTGTCCAGTGACACAAATTATAATTTCTCTTCTTTTAAATGCAATTAATTCAGTGATGAATATTAATGAAATAAATCGAACATTATGTAGGGGAAATTTCAAATTAAAATGCAACTAATTACTCCATGCCAGGACACAGATTTACAAATCTTCTGTGTGTGTGTCTGTGTGTGTGTGTGTGAAATGAGGAAGTGTGTATGGCATACATGTTATCGGCGTGCTAAATTGAGTCCTATTCTTTTATTGACATCTCTCTCACTCTCTCTAACCCCATGCATCCTAGTTACTTTTATTGCCTTAATTCAGTTAAATGATTTTAAATAATATAAAAAAAAGATATATAATCTCATAGATATATTTTAAAATCAAATTTTCTCTTTATGCATGCGATAACGAATATTTTTCTTAGGGTGTGTTAAAATCATCAATACTTTATCATTTTCCCTCCTACAAATTATATGATATGATTTCCATGCATTTTGATGTTTAGAGCGTTATAAATTTATATAATATTTGGAGGTAGTTTTACATTTTTTCCTGGTTGCTATCTACATATAAGAAGCAACTTGTGATATTTAATTACTGAATATTTTAATAAACGAAATCGAGGAATATTTCTTTAATACATTTCTTAATTTTCATGATTTCACTTTAAGGGATTATTAGTTGCTTTTGCATATCCTGTTCCATAATATTTTGTTTTAACCACAACATCTATTTGATATTTATATGGTTATGTTGGCTGTGTGTACGATAATATATATGAGCTTTTGTGACAGTTCAGTGAGCGTGAAAACGTTGTAGTGGTCTAACCATTTCATATGTTATTTTACATTTCTGATTATTATGCATCGTAGTGGAAATCTTATGAGACTGTTGCATGAAAGTTTGTCTAGAATAGGCACAACTGTATGTATCTGTTTTATATGATTATACACATTAAAATCAATCTTTGAGAAAAGGAAACAAAGTGGGACCTGAGAAATATTATGATAACTATTATAAGCTCTGGTTTAAGTCATCATTACATAAGATATAGGAATATCTTAACTAAGTTATCATTACATAAGATTTAGGAATATACATACATACATACATATATATATATATATATATATATATATATATATATATATATATATATATATATATATATATATCTTATAAATGTAAGTAAGTATACTCGGCCGGAAAAACCTTAGGTGTTTGGGCTTGTAAATGAACAAACCAATACCCAAGGAAATAAAAAAGAAATAAAAGAAAAGAAAGAACTAGGAACATATCATTTTGGCGAAAACAATCGTCCAGAATCCAAGCTCAGAGTCCAAAGAAAAAAAAAACCTTCGACACGAGTAAAGTAAAAATAACTATGCAAAGTGCTCAATACACTAAATAGAGCAAATCTAACTGAACCTAAAGAGGTAGGTTTGCCTGGGTCTTTACGTTCATAGTCATATATATATATATATATATATATATATATATATATATATATATATATATATATATGTGTGTGTGTGTGTGTGTGTGTTGTGTGTGTGTGTGTGTGTGTGTGTGTGTGTGTGTGTGAATCTACACAAAATGAAACAATACTTTTACTTTAATCTTGATGTATCATTCATTAGAACCAAAATTGCAACAATCGTGTATTCCTTGTCCTTTAATGAAACTATATATATATATATATATATATATATATATATATATATATATATATATAAGCAGAAGGTATTCATCCAGACAAGTTTTATTAAGAAGAAAGACACGGTTTGTCAGCTGAATTCTTAGCGTATTTTTGCAGTTTTCGAATGAGGCCTTGTTCACAATTGTGAATAAATTGTTCACTATTAATGTTGTGTTATTGCATTATTCAAATAACTTCAGGCTAATGGCCACACCAGATTGTAACACCTTTTCTCGGAAGATGGCCGAATTTAACGAACGTCCAGCCTGGTCAATACCTCGATGGCTGGCCGCTTGGAAATATCAGGTGCAGTAAGCGTGGCTGGCTTGGAATTTTTTTATCCCTGAGCCGAGTTCAAATTCAATTTGGGTTCATTATATTTACTTACGCTCTTATAACCTTGCGAAATCTATTAATCCAACTTTTCTCCCCAGCTATGTGTTAATTAGTAAGATTCGTATCCGTAAATCATTATTATCCAAAAAATATTAAATCAAATAAAATACTTTCAACCATGTCACTCATTTTCATGTACCAATGTAATATCTATTTGCTAGGGAAAATTTATTTGTCTATATACAGGTAATCAATGGAAATCCGGTATTTTGGAATAGACTGCAGTGACATCATGTGTAACGGCTATTGAGAACGAAACCGCGCCAAATAAATGCTATTATTGTAACGAAAGACGATCCCATCACGTCACCAGGTCGTTCAGGCAAACTTAGTGGGAGCTAAATCAAAGACAATAGACATATCATTATTCAGAATAGTGACAAATCAGAAACATTTGTTGTACTAAACAAGGACGACAACAGTAAAAAAAAAAATGAAACATATCATAAAAGATAAATTAAAGAAAGATTTTTAAAAAAATACCACCAGTTTCCTGAACGCAGATTAATAAGCTGATAATTGTTAACAACGTGAAAATCGAATCCTTCAATCTACACAAAATTTTGGATAAGTATTATCCAGTCTTACCCGCGAACGTAAAAACGAACAAACCTAATATACCGCTATATTCCATTATCTCCTAAATCCGAAATCCCTTATATCAATTAACGAATGGCCAGAGAAGGAAAAGAAGAGAGACTATGGAAGGAATAGTTTACGCATAAAGGTATTATTTTTCAGCTATAAATATTTATTTTTAATCTAATCTCTTTCCTTATCGCACGTAAATTAAACATCATACAATACTTTCAGATAAGTATTCAGCAAATATAAATTCGTATCTGCCGGACGACTTGTTGATATAACCACATACAGAGTAATGGCAATATCTAACGGGTTTGTTTTATATAATTGAATGCTGTTAACAGTGTAAGCTCAGGCAAAGGCCGGGCATTTCAAAGCGACCTTTGAATTAAGCAGACTTTTCTGCTATGATTAACGCGAGCTAAACGAATCCCAGCCTAAAGAAATTTTTTTTAAGCATTACGATTAAGGAGTGATAGAAGAAAGGAATGGGAGACGGATAGTGGATAGATCAAGGTAACTGGAGATGTCGATTGACATTACATTTGAATAGTTGGAGATTATAGCTCTCAGGGAAACAGTAATTGGGAAGGGTGTTCCACAGGCGAGAGCTGCGAGATATGAAGCTATTGGAGTAGAAGAGACGGCTACATTTAAAAGTTTCTACAGTGAAAGGGTGAGAGCGGGATGCCAGCCTCGTAAGGCGCTGGAACTCATACATTCTGGGAACCAGCGAATGCAGCTCCTCGGAGCAATTGCCATGAAAATATTTGTAAAACAGACAGAGAGAGGCCACGGCGCGTCTGTGAGAGAGCAACTGTAGACGAGATTCAGGGCCAATCATATTACATATTCGCCTCCGAGGTAAACAGAAGGGGCACCAGATCATATATGGCAACAATACTCCCTGTAATGGCGAATGGTTGATTTGTATATTTGAAGTATCGATTCCGGGAAGAAAAATTTCCTAGCGCGGCACAGAGAGCCAATTTCCCTCGCGGTGGACGAAGCAATGGACTCAATGTATTTGTTCCATCTCAGGTCAGCAGTCAACGTGGGACCGAGCAGACTATCAGGCATTCTAATGGGGGGTAGAGAAGGATCTCTATGGTGATTAATAGAGAGTAGTTTAGTTTTTGAGGCGTTAAAGTTGACCAGCCATTTCTTGCCCCAATTAACAACTGATTGGAAATCCATTTCAAGACGAGCGGCCAGGTTAGTTTTGTCAGCGACACTAGATTGTTTTTGAGGCAGGAGTAAATTGTAGTGTCGTCCGCGTAGATGCCAACTTGGGAGTCTATGGCGTCAGGAAGGTCGTTGATGAAAATAAGGAATAGAGTGGGACCAAGGATGGAGCCTTGGGGAACACCTGCGTTCGTAGGATAGGAACTGGAGGAGAATCCGTTGAGAACGAACTTCAATGCACGGTCTGACAAGAATGATTGTATTAGGTCAAACAATCGACCTGTAATACTATAACCCTGGAGCTTGCGAAGAAGGCCAGCATGCCAAACCCTATCAAACGCTTTCGAGATGTCTAGGGCCACGGCACGAGCCTCACCGTTATTTTGAAGGGCTTGGTAGACGGTTTCAGTCTTTGGAGCCAAATTTGCGAGATGCAATACGCTCCTTCATCCGAGCAGGAAATATTACTTAGCTTCGTTGAGGACACGCTTACACTCGTTACGGGCGGAGGCAAAGATACGTCTCTTGCAGTCTGACATGTCGCTACGAAATAGGTGAAAGAAGTGGTTCCTATTGGCAATGGCGGCTGAGCAAGCAGCGGAGAACCAAGGGGAGGAGTGCGACTTGACCTTAAATTTCCTTGAAGCACATTCTTGGACATGGAGTGCAAAGACAACATCTCAGGAGACATCGCGGAGGAAGTCATGGAACGAGTCCCAAACCGCTCGTTGATAGTAGAACGAGGTTCTAGTGATAGGAGGTTCTTTGCGGAGGGTGGATTTGAAGGAAACGTTAACAGATACTACAGCATGATCGGAGTTACCAAGAGGGCAGAGATGCGTGGCTCTACAAGATTCGGGGATGGAGGTAAAACACAGATGGAGAAGGGAGGCCTTACCTTCCAGGTTGAGCACAAAACGCGTGGGGAAGTTAACTATCTGCGTGAGGGATTGAGAAATTGAGAAATTGTTTGAATGCCTGCCCGGTCAGTAGTAGCATTCTCGGGCCACTTGCTATGATGGGCGTTAAAGTCACCAAACACGAATATGTGGGCAAACGGGTGGAGAGAGAGGGCCTTGTCTATGCTGTCAGATATGCTATTGAGTATCCCACAGTCCTGAGAGGATGGAGAGCGATAGAGGAAGAGATATCTTACGGCATTGAGGAGAGATAGTCGGAGACACATGTACGAAAGGTCTGGCGATTCGAGAGACAACTCTCTGGCCAGGGGGAGGTGGGCCTTGACGTAGACACCAAGGCATGTTGGTTAGAGAGTCTTTCCTGAGGAGAGGAAGGTAGCCGGGGATCGAGATATCAGAGGTTGGTCTCACATAGAGCCAGTATATCCGGGCAGTTTTCAGCGAGGAAAGTTTCCATTCTGCAGAAATTTGTTCTAATGCCACGAATGTTGGAGAACGAAATGTTGAGCTGTTTAGGTGATTTTTGAGGGGCTGTTTTAAGTTTACTTTTTTGGTTCTTTTGAGTCTTCATGTGGAGTAATTGTTGGAAGATGAGAAGGCCTGAAGTAAGAGAAGCAGATGGTTATCGACCGCGACATGTGCAACCTGCATCATAGTGTGGCCTCAGGGACACCTTTTCATGCTCGTCATGGCACTACAAACACCCCGGTATTATACAACTGTTGATCAGAGCGGTCGCTCAAGACGCTGCGCAAGAGTTAGGGCTCCTAACTACCAATCGGAAACAGCAACCAGTGAACTGTCAACCGTGTACCCTCAAAATGAAGAGGCAATGCCACAGGCTGCACACATCACGGGAGAAACACCAGCACTAGTACAGAGGCCAGAGAGAGAGAGAGAGGGGGGAGAGAGGGAGAGAGAGAGAGAGTTCCAGGAACCCCTTCCTAGACAAGAAACAAGATGTGAGCCTCTACTCATGTCCAGGAGAAGGGGGAGTATTGGCCGGGCGGTAGGAGGGTCTACCTACACCTATTACATATAACACATACACCAACGACAAAAAAGTAGTTGACATAGTGCCCAGGCTGACACTAGGTGTATGTTCAGGGGATAGGATGGAATTTATTAGTATTTTATCCTTACACAACACTAAGTTTTAAATTAAGTCCTATTGTTCTATTCTAAAGAGAGAAAAGAAAAATATGATTATCCAGCTTTTTTGTGGATATGGCATCAATGTTAGCTTACTTGTGGCAGCGGGTGATATTGGTAGTCCGGATGCATTCTGATGGTCACTAGTGAGTTCCACGTTAGATCAAATTTTATCTAGGAAAAGACCAGGCCACAGGACCATAAGAATACTGAAGACATACTAACGCTTGGGGAAGAGACATTTTCCCCTTCTTTCGAGGAGGGGGGGATTTCCAACTACACAAACATATAGAGTTTGGTTAGAATGGTTAGACCACGTATCAAATGTTAAATTAGTCGGACAGTGAACAAAGAAAAATAGATAAATAAATAAAATAAATACATAAATAAATACACGCCTACTGTGGAATATATATATATATATATATATATATATATATATATATATATATATATATATGTGTGTGTGTGTGTGTGTGTGTGTGAGAGAAAGAGAGAGAGAGAGAGATGCTTTTGGATGCGTCTCTGGTAGAACGAAATTATACTCACACATGACAGAATATGATTGTCCTCTTGCATTCTGATGGACGCCAGTGAGTGTACAGCCAACCCTATCTCAGCGCCCAAACGTCAAGTTACAGTGAACGCAGTGTTGGGCGGGGGTGGGGGGTAGGTCAGTGACCATTCCAACCCGCCACCAACAGCGGGCTTGGGGAACTTGCTTTAATAAAATTTTAAACCATGAGAAGAAACGAACGGCTTAAAAAAATTTCCACGTTAGATCAAATTTTATCTAGCAAAAGACAAGGCGACTGGACCATAAGAATACTGAACACATACTAACGCCTGGTGAAGAGACATTTTTTCCTATCTTTCGAGTGTGGGGTGGTTCCAAGTACACAAACATATAGAGTTATAAGTTAGGTTAGAATGGTTAGACCAAGTATCCATGTTAATTTAGTCGGACAGTGAACAAATATATATATATACAGAGAGATATAGATAGATAGAGAGATAGAGATAGAGAGAGATATAGTTAGATAAATAGATAGATAGATAGAGAGAGAGAGAGAGAGAGAGAGAGATGCTTTTGGATGCGTCTTTGGTAGAACGAAATTATACTCACACATGGCAGAGAGTGAAATGTAATGATTAATATCATAATTTTTTCTATCTTATATGCACATTAAGAAGAGTTAATCTACAAATATTTTTTCATAAGAATGCAAATAAATTTTATGTTTCTGTCTCCGCATCGTTTCGGCGGTTCTATTTTAAGGCCTTCTTCTCATACGCTTGCGGCTTGTGTTGCTGTTAATCATCATTCAAATTGGCCGATATATTCTCTTCTATTTGCGAAAACTTTCTTTACTGATTCTATACCCGAAGAAGTTTGTAGAATGAAAAATCAGAAATTGTGTTAGCAACATCAGCAGCACAAGGAACGAATTCGTTTTTCGGAAGAAAACTAGGAAAGGCTTGAAGCATTTTCGCATCGAGCGCATTTTCATTCGCCTGTAAGTAAGCCGAGACTTGAAAGTGCAAATAATATTTCTCTCCTTTTTGAATCAATAAAATATCGTCATTAAAAATGTTCCGAGTATTTTGCATACATTTTTTCTATGTACCGTGGCACTTCAGGAATTGTTCGATCATGGCTCTTCACATTTTCGAATTCTTTGTAATGGGTTTGTTGTATATAATTGAACGCTGCTAATGGAATGAACTCACGTAAAGGCCAGAGTTTTCAGTACAATCTTTGAATTAAGTAGGGTTTTCTCCTATGATTATTGCGAGATAAACGTTTCTAGCTTAATGTAATGATTCAGTTTATATGGTATTCGATGTTATCCACACGTTAAGAAGAGTTAGCCTACCAATATATTTTCATAAGAATGAAAATAATCTTTTTGCTTCTTTTTCTGTCTCTGCATAGTTACGGGCCATCTATTATATAACTTACTAAATACGGTATCTATTACAACACTGTCACATCAACGCTTCTATAGCAAAATTAATTTGAAATACAAACTTATCTTTTTTTATTTTTTATATTTCTATTTTTAGTTCTTTTATTTTAAATAACATTGATGCGATAAGTGTCTTATCGCATCAATGTTATTTAAAATAAAAGAACTAAAAAATAGAAATATAAAAAATAAAAAAAGATAATTTTGTATTTCAAATTAAATTTCAATAAAAGGAAAATAAAATCTAATATTTTATTTGAATTCTAATTGCATTTTTATTTCGACAGGTATCGTCTTAAATTTAAAAAAAAAATATCTCCGTTATTATTTTAATACTATTACTTATTTTAATTGAAAGTACGACACAGAAATCCGAAGTTTCATTGGAAGAGACACATATATATTCCTAAAGCTAAGCAGAGAAACAGAAAAAAGAAACGTGTACTGAACTGTTATGTGATATCAGTCCTCCTATCGTCGGTAACCATCCTGTCGAGAGACGATGAAGTAGAGCACTGCGCTAAGAATCTGTGCGGGATATATGGTGAACTAGGGCTGCCTTGCTAGCAGAGTCCAAAGAAGAGGATAAACCAATAGAGTTTGGTACCAGCGCGGCTGCAGGAGTTGCCGGAAGGTAGCACAAAGTATCGTCCATCCGCCTTTGGGGCTCCACTCCGGGTTTCAATTCAGAGTTGTCCTTCTCCTAGACCAGTTGCCATCCAAGGCTATAGAACCCAGTCTGTCCTACAATTTACTCATAGCTGGAGGGAGAAGAAGATTCATACATTTCCCAAGCGTATTAGCACGTAAGTGAATGTAATTGATTCGACGGAATTCGAACTCGGCTCTCCGATTCCTCAATCCAAGCCGCTATCTATTACTCCACCGTGCCTCCTCCAGTCCTCCTATATTGCAGTGAATTCTGGATAGATTTCTCAGAGCTGAAAAAGAGAATCATCAGAAATATAGTTATAGAGTGGATGTTATAGACAGACCCTGTGAGCAACAACAAAGTTTTAGAGAAAATGGACAAAAAAAGGAAACTTATACTTAACATCAGAAAAAGACAGAAATTTCTTGGAAAGCGGGCTTGAAAATTTTTATACTCACAGGACAGATTGAAGGCAAAAGAGACAGTGAAAAACAACGCATAACGTGTTTGAGTAAATAGATGGCGGAACAGGGTTTAGACGAAATAACAAATAGAGAAAAATTATTAAGAGCTTTTTTGTTACAGCAATGATAAGCCTCGAGGGCTACTCGAGGTAGATGATTAATTTAGGATTCAATTTGGGCGGATAGGAGCGAAAGATAAACGATTAATCCTAGACATGAAAAAGGTTAAAATTTTATTATCACAGAAACATCTTGGGAATCGGTTCCATAGAGTATGTGGTTAGTGGATCGAAGCGTTTCGAGAACTTATATCTCACCGATAGAATACGAAGGGAATATAGATGGGTTGCAATTATGTAAGTGACATGGCGTGTTCTTGCCGTGGAAGTTTGAATTGGCGGGACCAGGCAATGTAGTTCTTCCGAGCACTTTCCGTGGAAGTCGCAATAGAGTAGGAAGAGGCTTGCCATATCCAACCAGTTTCAGAGAGGTTAGAGGCTTGATAATAATTTTTAACCCACATGGGCTTGGAAAGGCTTTTGGACTTGAGAGTAAGGTCTGAGTAGCTCCCGCACAAATATATCCATTTTTGTACTGAGCCAGAGCTCTTTGAAAGGTAGTGAATAACAAGAGTCGGGTATTTACTGGAGCGGAAGACGTAGCCGACCATTTTACTTGCAATAGATAGTATGTTTGAGTTCCAGTTGAGGTCTGGTGCGAGTTTGAGGCCCAACAGTCTTTCATGGTACGTTGCCTACCTGAAGGAACATCAGTTCATGCTCACTGGTGGTAGTTCTGGGACTATTCAGCGATGATTTAATGTAACTAGCTTGGTCAAATCATTTATGCAAATGAAAAAGAGGTTTCGTCCGAGGAGTAATTCCTGGCATCGTCTGCTGTGACCGCTAAGGCCTCGGTTGACTGACCATTAATAACTACCTACAGAGACCTACCTATTAGGAAGGATTTTATTATCGAGAAGAGGTGGACCTAAAAGGAAATTGTGGAGAGCCATGATCATCTACGTTCTGACGGGGTAAGGCACATAATGAAGAAGAAGGGACATTAAACTTGAAGAAAAAAAGAAAATAAAATGCAATCAAGTCTTTCGTTCGATGAATAGGAAATTATACTTGTTCATCGCTCTTAGATGAAGAACTGAATATTTTCGTTTTTTTTTTTAATTATTTAGTACTGATTTTAAAATCTAACACCCTTTCTTTTAGAAATGTTCTTTAATGTTAGATTATAAATTAATAGGACTGACGTGCGTTTCAGTTTCTTTGAATGTTTTATTACATTTTAATAGAGCAGCCGATTCGTTGAATTATTCACTTATAATAAAGTAGAATTTTATCGCTGATTACTTAGTAGATCTAATCGAGTTAAGTCGCGGGTGAGTAGCGAAGGTCTTCAACGAATTAGATTTTCTGAGCTAGATTTAATTTTGTATATTTGTACGTACGAACGTTACGGATTTTTGCCAAATCCATGGTCCTGTTGCATTGGAATCAGTTATACGCTTTGGGAATAAATCTGGCATAATATTAAACAGTATGGATATCGAAAAAGCGAGGAAGTAGAATGAAAATAAGAAAAAAAAGACGACGCGAAGTTGAAAACTGCGGCTGTGAAATCAACTCGAGAAAAAAAATGAAAACATAACGAACAAAAATAAAAAATAAAAATACATACGTATATTAAATTGGGGATGAAATGGAGATAAAGGAAAGACAGACGTGATGTGCCGAAAAACCAACAAAAGATTAAAAGGTAATTATGGATGGCAAGGTGTAAAATTTGAGAAATTGAGGAGAGAAAAAAGACAGGTAAAAGTCGTGTTCAGGGGAAATATTTGAGCATTTCCAATTTGTTTTTCGTGTATAAATCTAATATATGTTTACGTCGCATTTAGATAAGGGTATGCGACTAATTTTGGAAGCAAAAGGAAAATATCAGAAGATACAGACGAAGCGTGAGAAAAGAGTAAATGAATATGTCTAAGTTTTTCTTTCAGGTGTTCCTTTCCATTTTCTTTCTCCTCACTAATGAAGAAGAGAATTAAACCAACAAATATGTGGTTCTCCAGATCATGTGAGCAACGACGGAATTTTAGAGAAAACGGAAGCAAAAAAGAACACTTATACATTGCATCTGAAAGAGACATTTAACTTTTCTGACATTAACATTTCGCACTTAACAAAGAAAGAAGGCTTGGATAATTTGATACTCACAGGACAGATTGAAGATAAGCAAGTCAGTGGAAACAAATGAATAACCTACGTAGCAAGTTTGAGTAAATGGAAGGAGGAGCATGGATTAGGAGAGATAAAAAAAGACAAAATATAATAAGAGCTACAAAGGACAGGAAATTGTGGAGAGCCACGATCGCTTAGCTCTTGAAGGAAAAGAACACCTAGAAGAAGTCATCGGTTTCATAATATTATTGTATTTGATTTTCTTATCTGAAGGAATGTCATTATTATTAATAGCTTTTTTGTATTTTCATTTCGTTACTTGTTTATATTTAGTTATCGGTGTCATAGTCTTATTCATTTAGGAAACTGAAAGAAATATTTCAGGGATATACTGATGCATCATATATATATATATATATATATATATATATATATATATATATATATATAAAAATCGATTCTCCCCGTCACCGGCACATATATGGTGAAGGTTTCGTGCAGGACCACCCACACTTTTTGAAGGACCGAATACAAAAACCTGGGGTACTACGTGCCACAAGGTCCCTAAACAACCCCCCTCAGGTTTTGAATTCAGAGTTGTCATTCTCCTAGACCAGTTGCCATCCAAGGCTATAGAACCCAGTGTGTCATGCTATTTTACCCATAGCTGGAGAGAGAAGAAGAGGATTCACACCTTTCCCAAGGGTATTAGCACGTAAGTGAATGTAATGGATTCAACCCTGCGATTCCTCAATCCGAGCCGATAACCATTACTCCACCGTTCTCTCTCTCTCTCTCTCTCTCTCTCTATATATATATATATATATATATATATATATATATATATATATATATATATATATATATATATATATATATATATATGTATAAATGTAAAATGTGCTTGTATTATTAAAGTCAAAGTAATTTTTCCCCGTATTGCAATAATAAACGAGAATATTTTTGCTCATCGTAATTTGTTTCTTTAAAATTATTTTCATCTTAATTTCCTTACTCTTTGTCGGTATTTATTTATCTCTATAATCTTCATAAACATTCCCTTTCTACTTTTATATTGTAATTCATGGGCACCTCGTGCCGGTGTAATGGTTTCATAAGCTTGTCTCGCTAGAAAAATTACGACTGAGGAGTGAGTTCGATCCTCACAGGATGCACCCTTCATTCGGCCTTGTGCCACATCTAAGCTACGCTTGGAAAATCGCTCGAGGACACCTCGGCGTGGTGTAATGGTCAGCAAGCTTGTCTCGCTAGAACAGTTAAGACTGAGTAGTGAGTTCGATCCTCACTGAGTGCCCACTTCATTCGGCCTTCAGCCACATCTAAGCTACGCTTGGAAAATCGTTTTAGGGCACCTCGGCGTGGTGAAATGTTTAGCAAGCGTGTCTTGCTAGATCAGTTACAACTGAGAAGTGAGTTCGATTCTCACTAGGTGCCTCATATTTCGGCCTTGTGCCACATCTAAGCTGTGCTTAGAAAATCACTTGGGCACCTCGGCGCTGTGTAAGCAAGATTGTCTCGCTTGATCAATTACGACTGAAAATGTGAGTTCGATCCTCACTACGTGCAAGATACTTTCAGCCTTGTCCCACATCTAAGCTACGCTTAGAAAATAACTATATTGTAATTCTTTCTTTCTACGTTTATAATTTTAATTTATCTTTTATTTAAAATTTGTTTTCTTTCTCAGTTTATATTTTAATTCTTTTTTTCTTTCTTTCTTACGTTTATAATTTTACCTTTTTATCATTTTTACTTTATTTCTTATATTTTAAATCTACGTTAATATATTTATTTCCTTTCTTGGCTTATATTGTAAATATTTCTTCTTTTTTTTTTCTCTTTCTTTCTATGTTAATATATTTTATGTTTTCTTTTTTTTTTCCCTTTCTCAGCTTATATTCTAATTCTTTCTTTCGTTGATCGTCTCTTTCTATTTTTTACTTTCTCGGTCTATCTATTCAATCTTTCTATCTTTCATTCTTCTCTATTTCTTTCGACGTTCATCTTTTTCTTTCCTTTCTGGCTCGTTCATATTTTAAATCATTCTCTTTTTTCTTTTTTTCTCATTCATTCTACTTTTTTTTGTTACTTTCTCAATTTATATTTTAATTCTTTTTTCTTTCTTTCTCATTTTATTTCGATACTTATATTCTTACTCACATTATTTACACTATTCGGACTATTATCCTCATCTTCGTTGCTATATTCACAGCGTTTCGGCCGTTGTACGCTTTGGCCTTCTTCAGGTGATTGGAATTTCGAACCGAAACCGGGATAGATTGTTTTAATTCCACGTATCATGCCTCGTCCAGATGTCTCAGTTATTTCCCTTTAACTCAACACTCCATGACTGATTCACCACTGCACTTGCCTGGTATTGAACTCACAAATACGAAAACGTAAGGAGTCAGCAGATATGCTAGGCCACAAAAATGTCCTGTGCCAACCAAGCATAGATATGAATAAATTATGGAAACCAGTAATAAGGAGTGCTTGAGAAAAGCAATGAATAACAGCAAAAATTGCAATATAAACTATGGCAAAAAATGAAATAATAATGACAGAAAAATTGCAATATGAGCCCTAGTTAAAAATGATGGCTAAAACATTAGATTTATAAGTCCCAAAAATTCATGCAAGATCACATGGCTCAGTGGATAAAGACGTTGGTTATATCCATTGACTAGACTTAAAATGTTGTGTAGTTCAATACCAGGCCACAGCAATGGTGAACTAATCTTGGAGATTTGAGTTAAAGAGAAATAACTGGCACATCCGGAAGTGGCATAGCACGTGTGGAACAATCTACTCTGGTGGACAAAATAAAAGTTTCGGTTCGAAAACCCAATCACCTGAAAAAGACCGGAGCATACAACGGCCGAAACGCTTTGAATATGAAGATGAAGATAACAGTCCGAATAATGTAAGTAACCATAATACCTCATCTCAGGGTAGCGATTTTTGTTTTCTTTATTTTTTGGCATATATTTAAACTCTCTTTTTTTCTAAGTTTATAGTTTAATCTTCTTTCTTGGTTTATATGCTAAGTTTTTATTTCTAATTTTTTATTTTGTTTATATTGTATTTTTCTTCCCTTTATATTTTTTATTTTATTTTTATCTATTTTTGTTATATGTTTATATTTTATTTTATTTTTTTCATACTTTTTGTCTTTTTTACTTTCTATTTTCTTTCTCTTTTCGTTTTTATTCTAATTTTCCTTTTTTCCTTTTTCTGCATTCTACAACGCTTATGTATGAATTTTACTGAATCTATATTTTCTTTCGTTCTTTTTTTCTTTTTTTCTTTCTTTTAGTCACTGTGTCTTTCATTCATTCTTTCTTTACCCTTTCTACACTATTTTGCGTTTGTATTTCTCTTTCCGCGCGCTTTACAGTGTCTTTCGCAACCAGAATATTTTCATATATTTTTCCTTTCTCTTCTTCTTCCCTCCGGATGAAAGTCGACGATAATTTAAATGATGGTGCCATCTTTAATAGGGATTGGTCTTCCTTCATCCATTCTTGCACCAACTCAGATTTCCCTCTTATAATTATCAGGGTTCTTTTTTTTTCTATTTATTTTTAAAACATTATTTTACTGATACTTTATTTATACATTTTTTTTTCATTGACCGACCTCTTCCAACCACATAATTCTCAGGCGTTTCTTCCAAGTGATTAATCGTTAAACCTCACAGAATTTTGATACTGTTCGTTAAATTTTTTAACAAAAAATTCTTAAGAACCCTGGAGCAAAATTGAGCTTGAAATGCCATTGCTGGAAGCGATGGTTTAGTTAGTTGCTTGAAAGAAGGTTCTACAGTATATCGGCTTCAGAATATTTTACCCCGCCATTGTTATATGACGTTCGACGTTGTAGGCTGGTTTTTAATACAATTGAATATTGACAGCCACAGATGATTTATAGTGCACTTTTCATTTAAATAGAGAAAGATTTGGGATGAGAGAGAACGGAAGAGTCAGGAAAACAGAGGGGTGGTTGTGAAGAAATAAAGAAAAGATTAATAACAGACGAAGAGGAAATAAAAAGGCGGAATTGAGAAAAACAAGGAGAGAGAATAAAAAAATGAATGTAATAAAGGGAGATGTAATAACGAGAGAAAATGTGAAGGTGATCGTCGAAGAATCTAAAAATACAAGGATTAAAATAGAATAATGAAAAACAAAACAGATGGCAGAGATAGAGATAGATTAAAAACAATTGCATATTTGAAGAAAAAAAATGAAAAGAAAAATGGATAGAAGAAGCTTAAAGAAATCGAGAACAAATCATAATGATGAAAATATTAGAAAGCGAGAAAGAGAATAAACAAAGAAACAGAAAGGCGCAAAGAATAGCCGAGTTCCAATTTCAGTTAGGTTCGTTATATTCAATTAAGCACAAATACCCATGGGAAAAACATGAATCCACAATTTCTCACCACAGCTATAGGTTAATTAGTAAGACCTTTTACCAGTAAATAATTTTTTATCTCTAAAAATTCAAAACAATTCTTGGAATCTAAAAATATTTTCTGGTTTGAAATAACCTGTATAGAGTTGATAACCTATCAGAAATTAATCAATCAATAAATTTAACTTTCCGAATATTGTACTAACAGACGACAAAAATATGACGCAAAAATCCAAAGGTGCATAGGAATACCAAATGTTTTCAGAAATTAATCAAAGTATTAAGAGATAGGAAAATGCTTTTGGAAACAAATAAATTATTGTTAAATTGCTCCGTAATATTAATCTTCTGTATAATTGTAAACTGCAGAGTGCGATGGATAAATTGCCGTCTAAATTTCCCGAAAATGAAAATAACACTGACATCTTATTCTAACGCATATATTTACCAAAATTACAAAAAAATATCTTGAAATAGTAAAAAGTTAATTTATTCAATAAAATCGCCATTGACTTCAGCCACAGCCTCCAGACAACTTTGTAATCTCCTGCAAGGCTTTTTGAAAGCCTCCGTGATTAAGTTAGTGAATGCTGCCATAATCCTTGTCTTCAGTTCATCTTTGGTGTTACGAGGAGTTTTGTTGATTTCTTGCCCAAGTGCGCCCCATACATAATGATCAAGGGGTTTGCAATCTGGGATTTAGGAGAGCAGATATAAGGAGGGATGTGGTTGCAGAAATTGTCTGACAGTCATGATTAGGTTCCCCTGCTTGTGTGGCATGGTGCAGAGTGCTAGAGTTCAAGAGTTTCAGAACTATCAGAATGAGTTTTCCGAGCTGCCGTACCTTCGCAATCACCATTAGACTCATCCAACTCTTTCTGAATCCTCTACACGAACACTCAGAAATGTTCGTATTGGAAATTCCAGCGCAAATGACAGGCAGTACAGCATGCCGTTTCCAAAGTTCTGAAGGAGTGAATTGCGGGCCAAAAGACGACAAAACCATAAACCGACAACGTGCGTGAGGCAATTTACAAATCGCAAACAGTATATAAGTACAAATTGACAGTGATGTGGTTCTACCGACGACTGCTGAGATTACCATGTTGAGAAGAAATAAAAAACGAGAAACGTTTGAGGAAAATAGGAAGGAAAAGGAGACAGATATCAGAAAGAAGCGAAAATTCCCAGAGACATTAGAAGAAAACAGGGCCGGAAGAATCAGATATTCACTGGATGTATTGAAGGATTAAGAAGCTGTGAAAACTGTCAGTAAATTAACTGAAAAATTTGTATATATGTATGGTAGACAAGGAGGAGCGTCAAAAAGTGAAAAGCACTTAGAGTAAGAAAAAATACAGGAAGTTGCGGTGTGTCATGATCGCCTTGCACAGGAAAAGGACGTGACACATAAAAAGGAAACTTATTAAATGCCTAAAAGAAATACTACTACTACTACTAATAATAATAATAATATGGGACGTTACAATATACACAGATAGAAGAATCAAATCTAATCGCCCAGACATCTTGATCAAAGACATCAAAAACGTAATATGCTTTCTTATTCACATGGCAGTTCCTGCAGATTGTCTCTTTGAGGATTTTCAAACATTACCAAATTACTTGAAGTGGAATTTTGAAAAATCTTAGAGTGGAAATTTTAAAAAATGTAGCACATGAGGACATCAATAATTTCAGATGAACTTAGAGCCATCGGATTCACTGAAAAACTGTAACGTTATGTGCTGCTTCTATTAAAAATCTGACGATATTTTGCGCACATTTGGCCGTGATGCATGTGTCTCGTATACAGTTTTAAGACTGGGTGATTATGGATATATGTAACTTCATATATTTGTACCCAGTGTTAATTTGTTGGCGTTTTATTCTCTCAGTTAATATAATAGTAGTAGGCATCCATTTATCTCGCGAGATAAAAGTAGTGTCCAATTTCCTAAAAAATTAGACCTTTGTTGGTGGGACATGTCCAGGGTGCATGTTTGAATGATGGTATATAGAAGCCGTGACTACAGCTTCCATCTCTCGGCCGTACAAATAATAATAATAATAATAATAATAATAAAATGAGAACAAGAATCGCAAAATTGAAGCCACTGAGAGATGGCATGAGCACTGACCAGACAGAGTTACCCAAAATAACGATGTAAACATCCTATGGGACATGCCAATTCAAAAAGACAGGGAAAAATGACAACAGACCCGATATTATCATAAAAAAACCCAACAATTTCTGGGAGTGTATGCTTATTGATGTAGCAGTACCATCAGAGAGGAAAACCTCCATAAAAACTATCTAAAAATCTTCCAAATACAAGGACCTGGAGATCGAGATTAGCAGTATGTGGGGGGAATGAAGATTGAGACTGTACCAATAGTAATCAGAGCTCTGGCCCTCGTAAGAAAAGAAATGGACAATTTTACTAACAGTGTCCCAGGTAACATCAACATACTGATTTCCCATAAGATCGCCCTACTAGGAACATCCCATATACTAAGAAAAGTGCTATCAATTAAATGACAATTCTCCTATAAGGCCTAAGGACCATATTTGGACATGGCTCTACAGGATACAAAGAAGAAAACATAACTCACAAATAATAATAATAATAATAATAATAAGAAGAAGAAGAAGAAGAAGAAGAAGAAGAAGAAGCAGAAGAAAAATAATTCTTTTTTTTAATAGAGAAATTAAGTAATCGGTAGAAGAGAGGGTGGAAAAGGAAAGTTTAAATAAATAATTAATGCAAGAAACAAAATGAATACAGAGCGAATACAATATGAGAAAAGAGAGAGAGTGATACATATAGGGAGAAGAAAAAAAAAAAAAAGCGATAGAAGCCACTATAATGAGATAAGCTTTAGTCCTTGAGGTTATATAAGCGACGTGTTTGGGAATACGGCCAGATTCCGGGAGAGAATCTGTCAAATGATTACAGAAAGAAGAGAATTACTTTTCTTCTTTTTTTTCCAACTACTTTCTAAATATTCATCTCAGGTTTTTAAATTCTTATTTTACTAATAGTCCCATGTTGAACGGTTTTACTTTTATTTTTTAAATGCTTCTGCGCAATCTCCAAAAGAAGGTTTAGATGTCATCTCATGGCAAAATTTTCTTCTACAATTTGACATTTCTATTTTGCTTTACCGCTGGTAATGTTTGTAAATATTTTTCAATAACAATAACAATTTCATTGATTTTCTATTTGTTAAGAACAGCTAATTTCAAAATGGCTACAAATAGCCTGATATTACCCTAGAAAACTCCGAGAAATATAATGAAACAGAAAGGAAACAGCAATGTATATTTTATATACATGAAAATAAATAAATCTACATAATGGACAAAGCAATAATATGTAATATTTCTTTTTTTTTTCATATGCGGTAACATTTCAGTTTATCATCATTCATATCTACTACAATATTTTTTATATTGTAGATCAAAGCAAGGTCTTTCCTATTGTTGACACTCGCATTACTTGTGCAAACATCCATTTAAACTAGTTTTTTTCCCCTCTGACTTTCCTGTCATGAGTGTGAAATTATCAAAAGCGTTCATTTCTCATTATGTGTCCCAGAAATTTTAACTGTCGCTTTCTAATTATATTATTTTGAATTGCTAAGTTTGTTCCGTGCTTCAATAGCTTTCATTTGCAGTGATTTCTATTCAAACGTAATTCACATGTAAAACACCCCCACACACATACATACATATATATATATATATATATATATATATATATATATATATATATATATATATATATATATGCTTCTGAAACATTATTTCGTTTGAGATCTTGAGGAGGAAAAGTGAGTTTGTAAATAGTGTCTATTACTGCTGTTAATGCAAGTCCCTTCAATAAAAACGAATAGAGTTCTCCCAGTCACTGGTGTGTTTATCTATAAAAAAAAATATGTTTAAATTAACCTTTACCTCTACTGTGTGCTAATGAATTAGGGGTAGATTCTCCTAATTATACCAACTCAATCAGGATTCGATCCCGGTTTGAGACAATCGGATGTCTAGCCAAACAATGAGCTGTGGAAAAGCGAAACAGTATGTCTGTATATATATATATATATATATATATATATATATATATATATATATATATATATATATGTGTGTGTGTGTGTGTGTGTGTGTAAAATTTCTCAGAATTAACCTGTAGAAAAGACAAAATATATAAAGAAAGAAAGATAATGGGAAAACTGTAGTTTTAGCCGTGGCGTTTCGTCCAATGTGTACTTTTTTTTACTTTTTCAAGGCAACAAAAATAATTTATTGAAACAAAGTATCTATAAACAATAAACAAAACGTCGTCATCAACTAGAAGAATGTAGAAACGCTTTTGTCAACAAAAAATTACGTCAATTACTTTATGTTTAAAGAGAATATTTTCACATGTAAAAATATTGTTTGGATTATTGTGTTGATGAATTCCACCGTTTTCATTTGATTTCTTGATATATTTGTTGTCCACCTTGGCTTAGGAGAGTAGAGATTCTGTTAGGAAAGGTGATATTGGGAAAAAACCTGGGCGCAGATTAATATTTGGATAATATTCAATAACGGCACTCTGGAGGATTTTCCTTCTGAGTGAATTATTTTCATGTTTTATGAAGGCAGTATTTATAAAAAATGCTACACTCATAAAAAATATTTTTATTATTTTTTTTCGGCTTAGGTCTAGAGTATGAGTGCTTATTATTGAATTTAAAAAATAAAAGAAATTTGATGTACTTCTATTTTTTGAAAGAAAGAAAGTAAGATCTGGAAATAGCGTTACATCCGACGGTACTGTTCGCTAATGTAAATTTTGATTTGGAGGACCATGTCCGAAGTCTTTGATAAAGACAATATCGAAACGTTGATTTATTTTCAATCCAGATTAAAGTATTCATGTTATGTGTTGCTGCTAGTGAAATTCCTCAAGTCATTCTGTTATCTTGTACAGTTCTTTGTTTGTGATTTTGTAGCGTTACTTCACAATGTTCGAAGAAGGATTGTCTTTGCCATGTTCCACAGGCTTCAATCGCCCAGAGTCATTTTTAAACATTGACCTTAGAAAAGGGCTGTAAACAGTTGACACTTGAGATATTTCTGAACGAGTTTGGCATCATACATTACATCCATACGAAAGTCTCATGAGGTTATTTAAGAACATGGGCTTTTTAGGTTAATCTTTTTGTTTTGTAGCAACTTGTGGTGTTGGGGGAAACTGCATCTAGCGCAGGCTATTCTAGGTCCAATTTCTATACTAAATTCCTAATTAGAGATCCATACACTGAGGTATTTGAAGTGTCTTTTATTTACTAATTCCACATCCTGAAATTCTTTGATGGGCTGGGTATAGCTGCCATCACCAGTTTGATTCCAATTCCTTCTCATATTTTGATCATTTTAGCCCAGTAAATATCGTCGACATAGACCATATCATCATCAGTACATTGGTCTCGGAAGTGAAAGCGAGGGTATTAATTTTCTTTTCGTACGCCGGTTTCCTATGTTGTATGGAATGATTAAATGATCAATGTCTATCTATTCGTACCTATCAATGTAAGCTGCTCTAAATCTGAAGAAAGTGATGCTGTTTATCTGCTGAAATTGGAAGGACCACGGTTATTAACTGGGACCGATGAAAACCGCCCGAAACTGGCCAGTCGGAAGACTGTCGTCTTCCATCAGGAAAACGCCACTCCCCACGTTCGTTTGGAGACCAACCAGAAATTAGTTCACCGTGACTAGGATATTCTAAGTGGTGTATATATCTGATCAGCTTCTGATAGCCATTTATTTCGATCCTTAAAAAACATATTAATAGGAGGAACTTCATTTCCTGGAAGACTCTATAATCAACTTAGACCAAATAATTACCCGAAAAATGCTAAGTTCTGGGAGACTGGGTTACTTAAGCTGCCTCAAAGATGAAGAAATATAATTGATCAAAATAGTACATATATGGTTGAAAGAATATCCATACAAATAACTAAATATTGTCTTCAAAATTCACTTAAAATTGCTAAAAACTTGTTCCGACCTGTGTAAAAATGACCTTTTTGTTCCCATTTTCTTTCAAATTCACGCGATGCACATATTTTTGGTCTATTATAGTCTCAGGTTTTTTTTTTAATAGAACCACGATTCTGTTTACAGATATTTCCTTCTCATCGATTAGTATATTTCCAATATTCACTGTGTTAAAGACGAATAGAAATTGTATGGCAATCCAGTACTTCTTTCTTTGTTTCTAACTAAATATTTTTTTTCGGAATACTTTGTTTAGCATTTAGAAGGGATCTTTCACTATTTCAATGTACCTTCGGATATTTGCATCGCATCTTCCTTCTACAGTTGTAACACCGCCAAGATATTTGTGCGATTGTTTAAATACATGTAAAATGAATATACGCTGATGAAGAATAGAGTTTCCATTCCAGAACTTCATTGTAGAAAACAAAAAATAATAGGGATGATAAAATCAAAGAAATCCAAATACGAAAAATAGCAGAACGTAGATTTCATTTAGACGAAGGGTTTTAAAACACAAAATATAGTGTGTCGTATCTCCAGTCATGTGAATTGAAATGTGCCAAAAAAACTGCTCCATAGTTAAGATGTATCCGTATTCTTCAGTACCAATAGTAATGTGATGTTCTAAGATAATCCTTTTAATATGTATCCAGTGGTATTAATTGTAATGTGTGAACGAGTTTTCTTTGTTTTTTTTTCTGATTACTTCCATTTGAAGATTGTATCTTATTGCCTAATGGTTGGTATAAAATCTTAAATAGAAAGTAAAACTTTCGGAAGTGAATTTTCAGTAGAAGTACGGCCTTTTTATATCTATTTGCTTTCTTTGGGATCCGTTCTCCTTGATCAAGCTTGGTTAATAGGAAACGTTTTTTGGAAGGTATACGTTTCAGCCAGGACAATTAAAGAATGAACGGAAAATAGTATCTGCACCTTCATTTATTCCAAAGCAAAATGTTAAACAACATACTCAAAGATGAAGAAGAGACTTAAATCCTCAAAGATAAGGTTCGGACTTTGAATTATGTGAAATCCATGAACAGCTCAAGAGAACATTAAAAAAAGTTTACAAGAAAATAAGAATTACAAGAGTATTTATACTAAACACCAAAATAGTGCACTATTTACATTATTTGAACTATTGTCCTCATCTTAGTCGCCATATTTAACACAAGATTTCGGCCGTGTACAGCCATAATCAGGTGGTTGGAATGTCGAACTGACCCTTTATTTCGCAGTAAATAAAGGCGTTGGTTAGGATCCAGTGACAGGACCCAAAGAGTTGTGAGTTCAATACCTAGTTAAGGCAGTGGGGAACATAGAGAGGTGAATTAACAGGAGATATATGATAACTGATATCCATTAGACATGTCACGTGGAACTAGAACAGTCTACACCAGTGGGCGAAATAAAGGGTTCAGTTCGACATTCCAACCACTTGTAGAAGGTTGGAGCGTACAACGGCCGAAACTTTGTGATAAATATGGCAACAAAGATGAGGACAATTGTCCGAATAATGTAAATAGTTTACATAATGCCTCATCTCAGAAATATTGGCAGATGCCAAAATGTTGCGTTGACATTTCCAGGACACTGAAGGACATCATAAATGCAAGAAAAGCAAGTAAAAATTAAATAAACAATTTAATGTGTTTTAATGTATAGATGTCAGAATAGGCACAAAGATGGAGGATTATGGGTCAAAAGGAATTTAGAATGATCAAGAACGGAAGTGGTGAAGATTTTGATCCACTACGCCCAGAGTGAACATGATAAAGCAAAAGAATATATATATACTTAAATAAATTAATGCTTTTTTTTGTGGATGTTAATTCATATTTTTCATATTGTGTTCACTACACAGTTTTTTTTCTAAAAATGCTTCTAAAAATCTTGGTGACGCCATTGATATTATTTGTGCAATGAAATAACAGTCTTTATTACAAATATTTCTGTTATTATTATACACACTCATTAGCGACTAGCGGATCTGGATCTGTAGTTATACACGTATTTAAAGTTTATTGGCTTTTCGATTCTATTTCTATTCCAATAGCTTAACGTGGGTTAATGCGAAATAATATAAATTCCGATGATAAACAAGAGTAAACGGTTCATCCACCTGCCATTTAGTATCGTCCCCTTGCTATATTTGTAAATATTATTTGTATATGAAGATGACCGGCCTTTAAATATGCATATATATCACATGAATATATCCGAAAATATTCACCTAAATTATATGTATACATAGGTTGGATGAGTTATACATAGAGATGATGGACGACGTAATATTGAACGACGCTACTTGCGAAATCAATTTTGAGAATTCCATTATCATAGATTTGCACCAAAGCTATACCAAATTCTTAAATATTAAAATGTTCTGGGTTTGCTAAGAGTTCATGATCCAAAACTTCTCCCTTTAAATCAATATTCGGATCCTTGGTTTTGGAATATTGAGTTTGGGAATATTTTGCACATTGTCGAGTGTTTGTATATATATATATATATATATATATATATATATATATATATATATATATATATATAAAACCTAGAGAGCCAGACAACCTACCACGGTTTCACCTTAGTGGATCGTCAGGAAAGGCAGTAGCCAGCCTTCCCTGACAATCCGCTAAGGTGAAACCGTGGTAGGTTGTCTGGCTCTCTAGATTTAACAAGGTCTGCTCTACTTATTGCATTAATCACTTTATTTAGTTATTTTGCGTACTCGTATCGGATTTTTTTTTCTTCTTCGGGCTTTGGACTTACATGCTAGACGATTATTTTCGGCTAACGTATATGTTCTTGGTTCTTTCTTTTTTATACCCTTTGGTATTCGTTTCATTATTTGCAAATCAAAACACCAAAGGTTTTCCGAACGAGTATAATTTCTTATACTTATAAGATTACTACTACTAATAATAATTATATATATATATATATATATATATATATATATATATATATATATATATATGTGTGTGTGTGTGTGTGTGTGTGTGTGTGTGTGTGTGTTGTGTGTGTGATGCCGTGGAAAAGTAAGTAGACCCTTAGGATAATATTTTAAATAATTGTCTCTTTAATCCAGATAATAAAAATATCTTAATTATACTTAAATTCATTTAGAAAAAAATCTTTATTAAATCAATGACGACAACCAAAAATTTTTATGGAGCTGGAATGAAAATAATAATTCTATATTAAAAATTAATATGTGCAAATGTAAGCGAACCCTTAGATATAATATTTGATCATTGCTCATTTTAAGGTTACAATATCATCCGGTCTTTTCCTATAACTTTTAACAAGTTTCTGGAAGTAGTGAGTGCCTATTTTTGACCATTCTTGGCAAAACTCCTGCAGTTGATCAATATTACCTGGGCTTTTGCATGCACTGCCTTTCACAGGAATCACAGATTTTCATTTTTGGGTTTAGACTTGGCCATTGCCAGACTTGAAATTTGTTTTCATGAAGCCATTCTTTTGTGAATTTGCTTTGGGGTTTCAGATCATTGTTATGAAGGAAGAAAGTGGAAATGTCGTAGACAATAAAATATATGGAAATTAATTTGTGTTTTTTAGATGAGTGATTCACATTAAATCATTTTCTCACTGGAATCATGGCTATACGTTGATTAACTTTGAATTTACTGTAATCTTTCCTGACTTCAGTAAATGATACAAGTCAAAGGGCCATAATCGTTTAAGCTCTTAAATTAAAAAAGAATTATCTTCCGAGTCTATATAACATCACATTTCATATTTAATGTCACATTGAAACGCTTGTTTTTGTCCAAGGATTATCTGAGACGAAGTAATAGAAATCATTTTTCTGCATGAATATAAAAGAATTGTGCGAGAACCTTTGTATGTATTTATTCAGTGCCACCATATTCTTACTTGAAATAATTTAAACAAATTGATTCTATAAACGAATATCACTCGAATTCCCCCAAATTCTTTCAGCACTTTCTTATTTGCGGAGCCATTGCAGTCGGACATCTTGCACTCCAATGGCTAATTACACCGGACACATATCACTTAGAACGCCCCTATATCCTCTTTTGACGGGAAACACACCAGTAACACGTGATTTTGTACCCAGGAGACTAGGTCACTGGGAAGAAGAGTGTCCACGGTGACGACATGGGTGATGCTGGTGTCGACATTGGGAATATTAGCAGTCCTTGTGGCAAGGATGATGATGGGGTGGTAAGGGTTATTTGGGTATCGTATCCGAGTGGAAGGGGATGAGATGTAGACATGGAATACGGTATGCATCTTTGAAGGCACTTAAACATACTTTCCTTCTGTTCTTTAATTCTGCTAAATATATGTCTTTCTTTTTTTTACCCTGCAATAATATTCCTTTGTTTTGTTTATTCATCACTGGCATTTCTTTCTTTCTTTCATTCTTTATTTCTTTCTTTCTTTCTTTCTTTCTTTCTTTCTTTCTAACGACTTCTTTTCTCTTGTATATTTTCTTTCTTTCATTCTTTCTTTGTTTCTTTTATTCCAGCAATCTCTTTTCTTCTACATCTTTCTTTCTTACTTTTATTCCAGCAATCTCTTTTCTTCTACATCTTTCTTTCTTTCTTTCTTTCTTTCTTTCTTTCTTTCTTTCTTTCTTTCTTTCTTTCTTTCTTTCCAACGATTGCTTTTCGCTTGTATATTTTCTTTCTTTCTTTCTTTCTTTCTTTCTTTCTTTCTTTCTTTCTTTCTTTCTTTCTTTCTTTCCAGCAATCTTTTTTCTTCTAAATCTTTCTTTCTTTCTTTCTTTCTTTCTTTCTTTCTTTCTTTCTTTCTTTCTTTCCAGCAATCTCTTTTCTTCTAAATCTTTCTTTCTTTCTTTCTTTCTTTCTTTCTTTCTTTCTTTCTTTCTTTCCAACGACTTCTTTTCTCTTGTATATTTTCTTTCTTTCTTTCTTTCTTTCTTTCTTTCTTTCTTTCTTTCTTTCTTTCTTTCCAGCAATTTCTTTTCTTCTACATCTTTCTTTCTTTCTTTCTTTCTTTCTTTCTTTCTTTCTTTCTTTCTTTCTTTTCTTTCTTTCCAGCAATTTCTTTTCTTCGGTATCTTTTCTTTCTTTCTTTCTTTCTTTCTTTCTTTCTTTCTTTCTTTCTTTCTTTCTTTCTTTCTTTCCAGCAATTTCTTTTCTTCGGTATCTTTTCTTTCTTTCTTTCTTTCTTTCTTTCTTTCTTTCTTTCTTTCTTTCTTTCCAGCAATTTCTTTTCTTCGGTATCTTTTCTTTCTTTCTTTCTTTCTTTCTTTCTTTCTTTCTTTCTTTCTTTCTTTCTTTCTTTCTTTCTTTCTTTCCAGCAATTTCTTTTCTTCTGTATCTTTTCTTTCTTTCTTTCTTTCTTTCTTTCTTTCTTTCTTTCTTTCTTTCTTTCTTTCTTTCTTAATCTTAGCCTTGTTTTCATCATTTCCCTTCGTTTTTCTTATTCAGTTTATTCTTTCTTCGGATTTCTCATTGCAACGCATTTCACTACTTTTCTATCAAACAATCTTTTTCCTTCCCTTCTTAAATTCTCCCGTTTCTAACCTTTCAGACCTAACGCCAAGATTACTTAGATCAAAACTTATTCCAAAATGTTCTTCCACCCTTATCTTTCTTTTCCTACTATCCGTTTTATATGAAATGTTTTTCCTTGTCTTTACACTCTCAAAGGCTGAATATTTATTTTCTTACGTTCATATCTGTCTATATATCCGTTAGTTGGTTTTCCTTTCTCTCATTTTTGTTTTCAATGCTTTTGTTTTCAGGCTCACGTTAATTTGGCGGACATAACTATAATTGCTTTATTTCTTGTTGGTTTCTCATTACATGTAACCTTAATATTAAGTCCGTTTTTCCTCTGCTTTTTGTAGAATTTTATTCATCAGTTTCTTTTAGTTTTCTAAGAGTCTATTATTTGTTGCTGTACCTACACTGGTTACTTTTTTCTCATATATTAAATTTTCACTCTAATACACCGATATTTCCAGTTTGTTTTCTGTTCAGTCAATCTTTAGTTCTTTATTTGATTCAATGTTTCTTTACTGTTTTTTGGTTACTGAATTGTTTCATCTTTTTGTTTCAGTCTTTCTTTACTGCTTTCTTTCTATCTTTCTTTAATCATTTGCTTGTTTCTTTCTTTCTTTTCTTATCTGATGTTCCTATTCCCCCCTTCTTTTTTGTACGTGTATTAGTTACTCTTATTACTTTTATTTCCTTTCCTTTTAACTCTGTTTTCTTCTTCTCTTAATCGCTTACTATTTACACTTTATCGCTTTCTTCTTATTTCTCTCCGTTTCTTACTTTAATTCTCTTAGCATCAAAATATTTTCACTTTTCGCTATTTGGTAGTCTTCGTTTTTATCTCAAACATTTATTTCAAAAGCTTGTTCATTTTTTTTTCTTCATTCGACTTTTCTATAGTTCTCTCGTCGATTCGTAATATTTACATCATTATTTGCAACCTTATGATGGTAATTTCAATACTTCCACTTTTGTTTAAAATAAATTACTTTCTTTTTTATTTGATTCTCCGTTTACCTCCTCTATGCTAAATAACTTATTTAAAACATATGTACTTTCACTTTCACTTTCATTTTACTTTTACTTTGGCCTAACTATCAGTTTCGTCTCTATTCCGATCAACTTCGGCCTTAGTCTCTTCTGTCGAGACATATCCAGATGGTAAACAATGCACCCTATTAACAATGATGAATCTCGAGAGACATTTGGCCCGTCCGCTGTCCGAACATTTTTCGGGTCAGGAACTGGCCGACTGGGTTTCACAATACCAAACCTCAAATGACACAAGCAATAACGCCTCTCGATATTTCCTGCTTGCCCGCTGCTGTATTACAGTGAGCGGTCGATGACTTATGGATGCAGCCACGAATCAACTATTTCCATTTTCGATTCCTTTTATATGGCAGAGGCATACTGATGTAAAATCGAATAGAATGAATTCGAGCTCCGTTACTAACAGCTGCTTTTCATGTACGTTGAAATGTTAAGTTTCCTTCTAATCCAGACAGGAATGGCATCAGTGATCCAAGTTCGACATCCGATGAAGTTCGTTACCGTTACTAATACGAAACCATCCTTGGGAAATGCATGGAACCTTATCTTCTCCGCCACCTGAACGTATGGGTTAAATAAACTATTGACTGAATTCATTTGCTGTCAGAGGTAACTAGAGAAAAGTTATACTAAGGGGTGCCCTGCCCTGGGGAATAGCAGCCCGAGGCCGTATCCTATCATTGCACTAGAGAGAGCGATCGGTGCTCGCACCGATGCCCGGGCAACTGACGGTTGCGGCGACCCTGAGAATTTTTGATCTTAACTCGTGTGTACGCGGTCGGGCTCCCCACATTAAATCGAACTTGTGTCACAACCTGACGTCGTGGGGAGTAAATCCCAATATATATATATATATATATATATATATATATATATATATATATATATATATACACTGCGTGCTATAAACATGATAACAAATATGGCGCCGGTTTGTTTACATTACGCAGATCAATACGAAAATTTCAGGGATTACGCAGATCAGTGTTGCCAACATTATGTCAAAATTTTGTGTGAATTGATTGGACGGCTTTTGAAATGTTAGAAAAAAGTTATCTTGATAATAATTTGGCACGCAGTGTATATATATGTGCATACACATACATACATGTAGAACATTGAAGTCAACGCCCGGATGTGACTGTCTGTTTCATGCGAAACACAATCGTCAGGCCACGAGGATTTCGTTTAGAAGTTCACTTTTATATTTACACACGCTATATCCTTGATACTAAGCACTTTATCCCATAAATATGGCATACTTTAAAATTATATATATATATATACATATATATATATAAAGAAAGAGTGCGAGAAATGATTTTTTATTAATCCAACAGACTTTATTACTTAAACCTTGTTTTTCATGATACACGTTTTTGCGTAGACAGTTCGTTTTATTTTTCTTCTTTTATGTGCTGTGTCCCTTCAAGACGTAGGAGATCATGGCCCTTCACCTCTTCCTTTCTCTTGTAGCCCTTATTAAGGTTTATCTTGTTATTTCTCCCGTACCTTGTTCTAAAATCCTTTTGTTCAAACCTATCAAGTATGTTACGCGCTGATTCCCTCTGTTTCTCTTTCCCTCAATCTGGTCCGCTTTTTTTCCAAAACCCTCCTTCCTCATTACGTGCTCCAGGTATTTTAACTGCCTATTCCTGATGTTAAGGATGAGTTTCATTTTTGTTTCCATTCTCCTCCTAATCGCGCCGTTGCACACATACTCAATCCTTGGTATCGTCCGTATTTTGCTGTATTTCTGTTGCTTCAAGTCACTTCCTTATCTTTGAGGGGATTGCCCAACAGTCGCTGCCATACAGGCCAGATATCGCGTATCAGTTCATTACTCTTTTCTTTGTTTCTAATGGATCCTTTTGTGTCTCTGAATACCCTGCCTAGCTTTTGGGATGCCTAATTGGCCATCCCAAATATTATTCGGATGTCACTATCACACTTTTCCGCCTCTGTTCGAACTCTTCCCAGATATTTAAATCCCTATCAGTTATGTGCCATACGGGACACACGCTAAGCCGATCATGTATCTTTTCGAAACATGACTGACGAAGCAATTTAAACTCATCTGATTTGCTGATAAACATGCATTCTGTCTTTTTTTATTATTTATGCTTAGTCCTTTCCTTCGTCACATTCTGCAGGTCTTAAAATACATATTTATTGCTAGGGCATCTTACAGGGGAATCTATTCAACATTGTTTTACAGTCAACGAACTCCA
The DNA here is from genome assembly GCA_903632075.3 of Acanthosepion pharaonis. NCBI lineage: Eukaryota > Metazoa > Mollusca > Cephalopoda > Sepiida > Sepiidae > Acanthosepion > Acanthosepion pharaonis. Next base: position 368,884 of record CAHIKZ030000338.1, on the reverse strand, counting down.
TTGGCAAGAAATCTAAAACACTTCAGATGTTATGACTCTTCGGAAAATCAGGTTCAAATACTGCTCGACAGTGCATATTTTTCTCTGATAAGATTTCTTAAATTGATTTAAGCTGATAAAAATATATAAATGTACTGTTCAAAAAATAAAGGAAGCATCTAAGCAAATACTAGTATCCGATAAAAAAAAAAAAAGTTCATGTAATAAAATCTGACGGGTAAAAATAAGACATCCATAATGAGTAAAAATAATAAATACATTTTTTAGAAATTGCTTTGTTTACGTTACGATACGACACTGAGGAGATATGTCGTTTTCTAGATTCAGAGAAAGATCTGTGTTTAAAGGCACTATCCAGCTTTGTTTGTCTATTATTACCGAGACGTCTAAAGCAAGTCAAATTTAATGACAGTTTTCACTAGGGGGACGCTCCTTCGAATTCTGCGGTAAAGCATATATTTTTCTGTAAAAAGATTTCTGTAATATTCTGTCCGGCAGACGGAAATAAATTCATCTACTCAAATACGAGTATCAACTGAAAATAGCATTCAACTAACAATATGTATATATGTAGTGGACTCTCCCGTCAGGATCAGTTCCTAGCGACAGCCCAGACACCACATATGATTTGATTATAGTTATGAAGGCTTTGCGTGGAACCAACCACATTTTTTTGAGGGACGAATACAGTGCATTGCGTGCCACAAGGTCCTCAAACAACCCTCCGCAGGTTTTGAATTCAGAGTTGTCCTTCTCCAAGTCCAGTTGCCATCCAAGGCTATACAAACCCAGTTTGTCCTCCATAGCTGGAGGGAGAAGAATAGGATTATTACCTTTCCCAAGGGTATTAGCACGTAAGCGAATGTAATGTATTCGACTAGAATTCGAACTCGGCTCTCTGATTCTTCAAATCTGAACCACTACCTACTATTTTACCAAGCCTCCTGTCGTTTATATATATATATATATATATATATATATATATATATATATATATTAAAATTAATTGATTTAAAAATGCTCTGTAAATTTACATTGAGCTCTATTTTGTAAAAATAAAATATCTATAAGAACACTGGATTTTATATCTTACTGTTCTTTCTTTTTTATTTATATATATATATATATATATATATATATATATATATATATATATATATATAAGATTCAATAAATATTTGTCAGATAGTTTCTTTCTGTTTTATTTTCTTATTTTTTCCCATTTTTGTTTCATTTTATATTTACTGTTTCTCTTATCATTCTAATCTTTGAATTTTAGTTAAAAGAAAATTTTTTCCTGTATTATTATTTTTTTCAGTTATTCATGTTCGATTGATTCACTCTAGAATCATTTTACTTTTCATTTCTCTTCCCCGTTCGAATGTGCCGAACAGGGCCCGGAGAGAATGGCGAAATTTTTCGATTAGCATATTTCCGCTTATGTCTCATTCCTTTTTACCGCTATTCTCCCTACTTCGAATCATAGCACGTTTTTATTCATTTTTTTTTTTTTTTAAATCTCTTTTCATTCTGTTTTCTATTTATGAATTCATGCAATTATTGGTAAGTTAAAGAAATTTTACACACCCAACTTGGCTTGGTAGAGGCTAATGAATACATCATTTGATAAAATAACATCTTCCGCAATCTAAAAGAACAAGTGCTGAATGGATGCTGGTACAAATAGTTGTAAAAACACATTATATATATATATATATATATATATATATATATATATATATATATATATATATACAATGAATCATTCATACAAAAAGTAAAGTTAATGAGATATAATGTCAAATTTATTTTTCTAACTGAATTTTAAAAAATACATTAACCTACGCGTCACTCGATAAATTTTATGATCCTTGTTTTTTTAAATTATAAACTGTATTAGGTTTTCCTTAATTATGCAAGTACTTTCGACAGGTTCTCTGGTCATCATCAGGCATGGAAACTATTGTCCTTTGGTATTATATTTTTTCGTCTTGGATGCTACCTAATTTTACCAAAAAGAAAATAGTTTCCATGCTTGATGATGACCGGAGAATACGAATGAAAAAAGATTTTTCACCATTTTTGAGGTAATAACCTGAACCGCCTGTGACGCAACGGGTCTCGTGTAGTCTTGTATTAAAATGAACTGAAAAGGCAACTTAAAAATATGACCATTATGTAACCGAAATATTTCTTTTTCTCGTAGTAGTCGTAGTGCACTTTTATATTTATAAACGCATATATTTAAGATAACTGGGGAGATTTTTGTCAAAGTTTAAAATATGAGACGGCAAAAAAAAAAAAAAAAAAACACATCAAACAATGGATTGTGAAAATTTATTAGCGGATACACTCTTGGTAATTTTTATTCTTGAAAAAGTTATTTATAGTTAATATAATATGTGTAACTGAATTTATAAAATTTTTCGGTAATTTTCAATCAAAATATTTATCTTTTCACTTGTTTATTTACAAGATTATAAATACATACACTAATTAACGATCATAAGTACATTACAATATTATGTTTTGGTTTGGATATTTGAAAAATGAAAACTGCCTCGATAATTTTCGTAGCTTAAAAAAGTTATTTTCTAAGAATTTTAATATAGCTATATCATATGGAACTGGAGTGATATATTTTTGCAGTCGTAATTAACCATAACTACCTCAGATTAATTCTTTTTATTTGTCAAGGATGGGCTTCAGATCGTTTTAATTATATGTTAATGAATTCTTATTAGACGTATAGATTGAGTTCCATAATATTATTTTATTGATATTCTAAAAATAGGCTTTAAATGCAATACAAATCAAAGAGGAGATAAACAGTGATACAAAAAGCAAAAATGTATTTTTGAAACATCGTTGTTTTCCCGGGTTCCAAATTAAGTTTGGCCGTTTTTTTTTATTTTGAATATTATGTCTCTACAGGCGGTCATGTCTTCCATGGATTACATTTATTATTTGTGAATTATCATGGCTTCTTGGTAAAGATAGTTGCATGCTCCCTGGTTTTGACCTCAGAGATTCATTTTCCTACACCAGTCCCCCCCCCCGACCAAGACTAAATTGTCCAGTCTATCTAACTCATAGATTGGGGAAGAAACGATGGATTCGTACTTCCCACATTACTTTCGAAAATGAATAAAAGAGATCAGGTTGGAATTCAACTCACCCTTCTGATTCATGTATTCTACTCACAAATTATTATTAGGGAATTGTGAATCTAGATATGAGGTTTCAGGAAATGCTAATTATGGCGAAATAATTAACATTAATGAATAAATATAAAGTACTATTCTCGGATAGAAAAGCCGTTTCTTCTTTTTCTTCTATGTGTCTTGCCTCTTCAGAACGTTGAAGATCACAGCTCTCCACAATTTTCTCTCCTTTGTATTTTGTTATGTTGTTATCTCTCCTAAACCTTGAACCCTCATCTATTAACATGAAATCGTTAGGTAAGTTAAGGTCTGTATTTCACTGTCCCTTTTGCCATCAATATGTCCTGTGAGTGTGTAGTAATTTAAGCTCACTTTCCTCATTATGTGCCCTCAATGAGACGGTTTTGCTTGGGTCGCAGGATGTCTCTTGTGCACGTAAAAATAGATAGACAATTTGAAAATTATCATCACTCTGCTATATTCATAAAACCTTATCGTTTTGCCTTTTTTTAAACATCGTATCCGTCAATATTTAGATATGAAATATATTAAAAAAATTTAAAATTATGAACAGATGAACAGAAAGAATATAAAGATATATTAACAACAATATGTGACTTACGTGAACAAAAGTTTGAGACAATTGTCCACTTTACGTGAGTGTTTCGTTGTTTAATTTTGACACGGAAGGGATGCAAGGAAAGGTCTGATGATTGCGTC